>QEPC01009174.1:3448672-3499791 GCA_003113815.1 Sphenodon punctatus | reverse complement strand
CTCCCCACCCACATCCCCTCTCCCTGGGACTTCCTCTCTCACAGGGAGTCCCCCTTCCCCATCATATGGGAGGTGCCCCCCCGTTCCACTCACCCTCTCAAAGGGCCATCGCCCCACCTCTCACCAGAGGGATTGGCCCTGTCCTCCCTAGCCCATTCCCCATACCCCCCCCACCCTCAGACCCCACCTGCCTCATCCCCCCCCAAAACCCCTTAAAACCATGAAATAAAAACAACAGCCGGTCCAGTGGCGGCAGCAGCAGCAGCAGCAGGGATGAGCTGTAAATATCTCTTCCAGAGCAGTACGGGAGGGGGGGGTATCACGGTCCAGCGAACAGCCCAGCTAACGGACGACACCCTTTGGGCATCACCCTTTGGACTGGCGCCCACAGGGCCCCACCCTAGCAGTTGTTACCTGGGGGGGAGGGGAGAGCAGAGTGGCATCCAGCTGCTCCAATACCAACCACCCCTATCCCCACAGCAGTTTACAAGTCCACAAATAAGTTCCAGATTCATTTTTCACACACACACTGCCCTGAGGCAGTTCCTGGATGCATTCTTCACACAAACATTGCCCTGAGGCAGCCTAAAGTAGCCGCAGCTGTAGACAGGACAGGCTGCCATGGAAATCAAGTGACTACAGCTGCCTGGAGCAAAACTGTTTACCAGGAGAACCTTTTACACACAAAAGCTTTGGGAGAAGATTCACGCAGCAGTTCAAAGATCCGGATGTTTAAGATCTGGATGAGTGATTTAGACACACAGAAAGTTCTGGATGTTACAGCAAACATCCAGGAGAAATGTATGTATAAAAACCCCCCATGATGAAGTGAAGACTACTTAGCCTGTGCTTGGTCCTGAAGAGACATAACTTGGTGTGTGTGAATAATGGCATTGAAATAAACTGGACTGCTTATGTTTGCAAAGTTAACAAAATTCAGGGCCTATTCACCATTCAAGCCAGGGGCAGCATATCAGTGAGCAACCTTGGGTTCCAGAGTTTTGTAGGATCATTGATGATAGAACTCAATGACCCTACAAGGTGCTCTGGGGGAGTTACCATCTGACCTTGATGACCGTCTCATAGATGACCTCGTTGAGCTATGGTATATCTTGCTAACTGAGGCCATTGATCGAGCGGCTCCCAGGAGTCCGTTGCCCAGGCAGCGGCCCCGGAGGCCTCCTTGGTTCTCTGAGGAACTGCAGGTCCTGAAGCAAGAGGGACGACGGTTGGAGCGACGGTGGCATCGATCTCGCGCTGAAGTCGACAGATTGCGACATAGAGCTAGTTTACGAGCCTATGCCGTGGCTATGTGGATAGCAAAGAGGGAGTTCCTTGCTGCCCTCACAGCATTCGCTAAATCCTGTCCAGCAGAGCTGTTCCGGGTGGTGCGGGGGCTGGTCAGTCCGGCCTCCCTCAACCCGGGGGTTGAGTCATCTTCCGCCCGCTGTGACCTTTTTACGGATTATTTTGTGGATAAAATCGCTCGGATTCACCAAGACCTCGATGCCGCACTTAATGCAGTGAAAGAGGTAGAGGTTGTAGAAGCCCCAGCTTGTCCGATTTTATGGGATCACTTTCAGTCGATGACGCCCACTGACGTTGTGGGGGTGCTCGGGGCTGTTCGAGCCACCTCTTGTGAACTAGATCTGTGCCCATCCTGGCTGGTTAAGAGCTGCCGGGAGACATTGGGGCTGGGGCTGGCTAGGGTGGTCAACATCTCCTTGCGGGAGGGCAGAGTGCCGAGTTGTCTCAAGGAGGCGGTGGTGCGGCCTCTGCTCAAGAAACCATTGCTTGACGCTGACCGTCCTGCCAGATATCAGCCTGTCTCTAACCTTCCCTTTTTAGGGAAGGTTATTGAATGGGTAGTGGCTCAGCAGCTCCAGGGGCATCTTGACCGTGTTGGTTATCTTAATCCTTCACAGTCTGGCTTCCGTCCGGGGTATGGCACTGAGACAGCATTTGTGGCCTTGGTAGATGATCTTCGCTGAGAAAAGGACCAGGTCGATCGACCCTATTGGTCCTTTTAGATCTGTCGGCAGCATTTGATACTGTTGACCATGAGATGTTGGTGACGTGCCTGCAGGACAGTGTGGGGGTGGGCAGGATCATTCTTGAATGGTTCTGCTCATTCCTGACTGGAAGAACTCAGCGGGTAGTACTCGGTGATTATTTTTCATTTTTCCGAGACCTCCCGTGTGCGGTCCCGCAGATTTCGGTTTTGTTCCCTCTCCTGTTCAACGTGTATATGCAGCCACTTGGTAAAGTGATCAGAGAGTTCAGGGTGAGGTGTCATCAATACGCAGATGACACCCAACTGTATCTCTCATTTTCAACTGACCCAGGCCCAGCTGTCTCGGTGCTTACAAGCATCACCTCTGTCTTATCGGGATTAAGCATCAATTGGCTCAACCTCATCCAATCCCCCACAGCAGCTAAACAACAGGATAGCAATGAGACTGCAGGGCCTGGGTCAGTTGAAAAGGAGAGGTACAATTGTGTGTCATCAGCATACTGGTGACAACGAACCCTAAACTAAGTATGACCTTCCCAAGCGGCTGCATATACACATTAAATAAGAGAGGGGACAGAATGCAGGAGGCCCCCAGGGGATGATGTACAGTCCCCTAGCACTACCCATTGAGATCTATTTGCTAGGAAAGAATGGAACCACTGTAAAACGGTACTGTCCAGCCAGGTCCTGAAGGTGAGCCACCAACATCTCATGATTCATGGTATCAAAAGTCGCTGATAAATCCAGTAGAACAAGCAGGGTCTGCTGGTAGAACCAGCAGGAGTTCATCAACCAAGGCCACAAGCTCAGTCTCTATGCCATAGTCCAGATGGAATCCAGACTGCAAGGGATCAAGAAAACTGATGCAATCCAGATGTGCCTGCAGCTGACGGGCCACCACCTGCTCAATAACCTTCCCTTAAAAAGTACGGTTAGAGGCAGGTCGGTAACTCACTGGGGCATCCATGTCAAGTGATGGTTTCTTGAGAAGGGGCCGGATCACCACCCCCTTAAAGCAGTCCGGCACCCTACTCTCCCACAAGGAGGCTCTGATCACCCCTGCCAGCACCGGCCCTAGTATCTCCCTTTGGCCTTCACCAACCAGGACGGACATGGATTTAATTCACAAGCTGTGGCCCGAACAGACCCCAGCACATCCACCATATCAGCAGGTATCACTGACTGAAACTCATCCTACAAACTCTGACTAGACAAAGCATTCCTAACCCCTGGTTCCCCCACTGTTCCCAAAATGGTGGAGTCAAAGTCATGTTCAATGTGAGTGATTTTATCTGCAAAGTATGCCAAAAACTTGTCACAGTGGGCTCTGGACAAATCTGGTTCCAGGCAGAGATAGGCTCGACTGACCAGACTTCTCACCACCCGGAATAGCTCTGCTGGACATGACTGAGCAAACCCTATAAGGGCAGCAAAGGACTGTTCCTTTGCTGCCTGTAAAGCCACAGCATAGCTCTAAAAAATGCTCTATGGTGCAATTGGTTATCCTGAGAGCGAATATGGTGCCACCACTGCCTCCCTTCGCACTTCAACTGCCCTAGGCCTGCCGTAAACCACAGAGACCTGCGGTGTCAAAACGCCGGGAGTGGACGCTTAGGAGCCACTCGATCAATGGCAGCCGCTGGTCAATCATTCCAAAAGGCCATGAGGTCATAAATGGAGCGATCATCAAGGTCTGCAAGTAAACCCCTCAGGCCATTCTGGAACCCATCAGGTTCCATAAGTCGTATGGGGCGGATCATTCTAACAGGTTGCTCACCCCATCGGTCAGGTAGGCACTCTGGGATGTGAGCCTGCAGGAGGTAATGGTCCGACCATGGCAAGGGTGAACTCACTACACCCCCTATCAATGGGCCCCCTGCCTCAAGGTCAGTACAGAACAATACATTTAGAGTAAGTCACCCCCATGTGTCAGGCCTACTACCACCAGGGACAGATCGATGGTTGCCATGGCGGCCAGGAATTTCTGCTCTGCTTCGTGCAATCCGGCCTCGGCATGGATGTTGAAGTTCCCCAAGACAATAAGCTTAGGAGACCCCAAGACCAAATCCAAGACCAGAGTAGCTAGAGCAGTCAGGGATGCTGTCATGCAGTGGGGTGTACTCACTAGCAGAACCCCCAACCTGTCTCCTGCCAAATTGAACACAAGATGGAGGCCCTCTATCCCACATTCGGTCTGCAGTGAAAAGCTCCTAATGGGCAAACCATCCTGAAAAATAACAGCTACGCCACCACTCCCAACCCTCCAGCCTGGGTTGGTGCTGGACAGAGTACCCAACTGGAACGAGGTCAGTCAAAATCGGCCCCAACATCTCGTCCAGTCAGGTCTCTGTCACACAGACAAGGTCGACAGCCCAATCCAGGACCAAGTCCTGGATAATAGATTAATGTGAGGTCAGTAGCCAATAAGTAAACAGCACCAATGTCAGTCCAGAGTCTCCCAAAACCTCAACCTCTCATCCACCTGAGTGGGGGGGGGCAAGAGAGGAACAAGCACTAACCACCTGGCCCTCCCCTCACTACAAAACCATCCTCCCTTGGACCATAGTTCCCATGGCCCATGATGACCCCAATTGCCGCTGCCTCCCTCCTGGTGGCCCCCACCAGCCCCCCGACATTCCCTTCTCCAGGGCGGTGGGGGGGCACCACCCCCTAACCTTCTCACCCCCCACCCAAATTCCTCTTAACCCACACTTACGGCAGTTGATAAAAACCCTTGCTGCACAAACAAAACAAATCCAGCATAATCTCTTCCCCCACCCCCCTCAAGGGCCACTGTTCTGACCCAGTAACGCTATGGGGGGGGGGGGGAGTAATTCCCTTAATTTAGGATGGTGCTGTTGGTGTTTTTAAAAATTATATATATCAGAATTTCCCCCCTTTATTATACTTAACCCTCCCCTTATGTTTTTTTTTTACCTGACACTTCCATAGGCCAAAATGTGTCAGGCAAAAAATGACGGAAAACCGTTACCTCTTTTTGTCACCTCCTCCCCCATAATTTAAGGAGAATTTTAAATGTAGAAAATGCATACACAATCTCCTGGAGCAATTCAGATCAAAAATAAAAATCTAAACATTTAAAAAAAAACTGAGTAATGAAAAGGGTGCTAGAATGGCACAACCCAGATCAAAAATAAAATCCAAAGAATTTAAAAACGTCGTAAGAAAAAGGCGACTAGAGCGGGAGCTTTCTGCCCCAGGTTAACCTGGCTAATAGGCATGGCAGCCCCCTAAAGGCCAGTTCGAGTAGTCCGAGGGAGAATGAAATCATGTAGTGGGTGGTCTCGCAGAGATTCCAACAGGAAAGGAGGTAATTAAACTTGAGGCTGCTTGCAGGGTAATTCGATCACGTGGCCTGGGAAGCCCATGTAGCAATCACTGTTCACAATTAGATGCCACGGGGAAAAGGGGGCGGGGGGGGGGTTGTTGCTAACTTTTTTAGAGAGAAAAACACTTGTTAAAAAGACTTGATGAAAGTCACTTCTAAATTCCTAAGCAGGAATCAGAGTGCGCCTTGTAAGGGTTCTGAAAGGGAAGGATTGTCCAGGCTAGTAGCACCCCCTCGCCCCCCTTCCCTCTGCATTCGCTGCCGGCCAGCTCCTTTGTTTCAAGGTTTTGCTTTCCTATTGCTACCAGGTGTTTGGCTTCCTTATCTTTATTGATCTAGCATTAAAATAAATAAATGAAAGAAAAGCTTGCACCCCAAGAGCCTGGGAATTTTCCACTTTAAATCTGGAAATGTTTGGGCATGTTATTGCGGGGGGGGCTTGATCCTGCAACTACTTATTCCGCAGCAGCCTCCCCCTTGATTAAAAACCGGACTCCTCCAGGGTTAGTGGCTTCCGGATGGAGGAAACGTAGCGCCAAGGCGAGCTGCGATCGCGCTCAGGCAGCGCCGTGTGAAATGAAAGGGCTGGCTAAGGCAGGTAATGGGAAGGAGGCGGTATGATTTCGGCAGGAAGCAGCGCCGGAGGAAGCCCTTATTAAGGGCTGATGGGGGGGCGTGGCAGGGCTGGGCGGGGCTCCCCTCTCCGGGCGGGGCGGGACGGGGCGGGGCGCCGGCGGTAGGTGAAGGTTGTTGCATTGGCTTTATTAGCAGGCAGAGCGTGGCTTTTGGACGCAGCACGGAAAGAGCGGGTTTTAGGGCAGATCGGTGTTCGAGGGAGCAGCAGCAGGAGCCGCCGCCGCCGCCAGGATGAGGCAAACCGGGACCCTTTTGCTTTTAGCACTTTGCTTGCGAGCGGCTTGGTCGGTAAGTGCCTGAGGGGGGGAGCGCACACGTGGGGAGGGGAGCGCGTGGTGAACCCCACAGCCCCTCCAATCTCTAGTTTCTGTGGCGGTAGCTCTCGCCTCCCGTTTCCCCCCCGGCCTGTGTGGGCTTAGTGTGGGCTGCTGCTCCTCCGGGCGAACGGGGCTCCGCTCGCCTCCTCTCCCTCGCTTTTAAAGCAGCTCCATATGTTGGAGTGCCCGGCACGCAAAGGAAGCGTTTTCCCTCCCTCGCTCCTAGAGGATAATCGGGGGCGGGGGAGCCGCTAACTCTGTGACCAGGGTCGCAAGAGCCTATTGTGCCAGCGGGGAACCAGCCAAGGCCGCCCCTAAGAGACTTGATTCAAACCAGACCATCGAGGCGCAAACCTGCCTGGACGGTGGAATCCCCTCCCTCTCTCTCTCTGCTGCGCGCCTCGTTCTCCCTACCAGTTCCTGCCCCCTTTAGCTGTCTGGCTGGATAGTTGCTTCCTGCCACCGGGAACTCTCTCTGTCTCTGATGAAAAGCTTCGCCCTTCCACTCCCAGTGGCAAAGCTGCCAGGGGACAGTCGAGATTTGGACCCGGAGACAGGAGAATTTATTCTTGCAAAAAACCCCATTCCCACCTGAAGGGGAGACTCTGCTTATCTATGCTGTGCAGTTCAGTTGCTTCAGCAGCAGAGGTGAGCAGTTGCAACCTCGCAGCATGGGGTGCAGGTAATTGAGTCAGGGTTGGCTTTCTACAGGAAAATGCCTAAGGAAACATACAGGCAACACCCAAGCTCTGAGGCAGAGCAGTCCTCTGGCTTCAAAGACTGGGAATCGAGCATCCGGTGTGTGTCACTAGAAGCTGGAGTAGAGTGTCTCTCTCCCCCTCCCCCCTTCCTCCTCACATGGAATAGTTTAATCAAATATTTTAGATGCCAGCTTTGAAACGGTCGTTTTGACTAGTCTGCAGACAAGGGAAGTCTCCAGAGCTCCTGTGCCCTTACTCTGGGGCAGCTTTTTCACTTGTTTTCTTATAGCCACATACTTTGTCCCACACTGTAGTGGGAAAACAAGACCTAGGGTTTTGCTTTTGTCTGGGCTTATTTAAGTGCTCCGCTCTCTGATATCCTGTTGGCTAAAATCTAAAAAAAACTACCACTTTTTTAGAAAAAAGAAAACGCAGCCCTACTTAAATTCTCCTTGTCCAGATAACAATGACGTTTGAACCTCTTTAAGTATATCTGTTGCATGTCTAGCCATTGTTTCCCTGTTCAACAGGAGACTTAAACTATTGGGGGGGGGGGGGCTGAAGGGGATGCACTTGGAAGAGGAGGGTCCAGATGGCGAATCTGTTCCTTATCCTTGTGTTCATGCTCTCATTTCTCTTCCCTTTGTGCTGAGCTCACTTTTTCAGTGTTTGGGATAGGCAGCTGGAAAGGCCATGATAAAAACTAGCCATCAGCTGCATTTGTCCTCAGGCACTGAGATTTCCAGCCCCTGAACTAGAGAGAGGAGGTGGTTGCTGTGTTAGTCCCAAACATAAGAGAGGGAAACCAAGGAATGAAGATCTTTTATTTGACCAACTGCTGGTAGTGGTTGTCTTGTTACATGCCTGAGGATGGGCCCTGTGTGGTCCAAAAACTTGCATACTCTTGCCCACAAAAACTGCTCTGCTGCTAGACTTGAGTGGACTGGGGTAACTGAGGATTCTCTCTCAGCCCTGCAGCCACCAGATGTCAGTAATGAACAGACTATGCCCTTCTAAATGCTGCTGCTAGTGTGTGGCTGAGCTCTTGAGCCTATAGTGACTTGCATAAGCTTCTCCACTGTGAGCTTGGTAGTTCCTGTAATGCTGTTTGTGAAGCATTAAGTGAGATCCTACAACAAAGGTCTGAAAATACTCCCTAATCCATAAAACCTCTTGGGAGGTGGCTATCCCCACCCCACCCCACACTGAGAACAAGGTAGTTGTCCAAAGCATGTCCAGCAAGTGGGTGGCTTAGATAGTTAAACTGACAGCTCCAGGCCTGTACTTGGTCTAACACACCCATGTAACAAACTCCTGCCTTCACTTAAATGAGGGTAATCCAGTTCAACCCATGTCTTCCTCTTCCATAAGAAGTGCTACACTGGGTCAGACCAACGGTCCATCGAGCCCAGCATCCTGTCTCAGACAGTGACCAATCACGGGGGCCTGAGGGAAGCACCCAACAGGTCACCATGCTAGCCATTCCCTGTGGGTCATCCCCAGGCTTTTGTAAAGGCTTTTGTTCCCCAATCCTATCTGGCTAATAGCTGCTAATGCACCTATCTTCCAGAAACTTGTCCAAACCTCTTTTAAACTCGGCCATACTGCTGGCCTTGACCACCTCCCCTGGCAGTAAATCCCACAACCTTAATTGTATGCTGAGTGGAAAAAATACTTACTTTTGTTTGTTTGTACTCTGCCACCTGTGAGTTTCATGGAGTGTCCCCTAGCTTTAGTACTAGTTGAGAGGGTAAATAACCATTCCCTGTTTACAAGTTCCACACCACTCATGATTTTATAGATCTCTATCATATCTCCTCTCAGCCATCTCTTTTCCAAGCTGAAGCGCCCCAACCTACCAAGCCTCTCCTCATACGGGTGCTGTTCCATACCCTGGATCATTTTTGTTGCCATTCTCTGTACCTTTTCTAGTTCTGCTATGTCTTTTTTGAGATGGGGCGACCAGAACTGCACACAATATTCAAGGTGCGGTCGCACCATTGATTTGTATAGAGGCATTATGACATCCTCAGTTTTATTCTCTATTCCCTTGCGAATAATTCCTAACATTCTATTTGCTTTTTTGACCGCTGCGGCACACTGGGCTGAGGATTTCAGTGTATTATCCACAATCACTCCCAGATCCTTTTCCTGAGTGGTAACTCCTAGCTTAGTACCCAGCATTGTGTACTCATAATTTGGATTATTTTTCCCAATGTGCATCACTTTGCACTTGTCCACATTAAATCTCATCTGCCATTTAGATGCCCAGGCACCCAGTCTTGTAAGATCTTGCTGCAGCTCCTCACAGTCTGCTCGTGTTCTGACTACTCTGAATAACTTGGTGTCATCTGCAAATTTGATCACCTCACTCTTAACACCCTTTTCCAGATCATTAATGAATACATTGAAAAGAACTGGTCCCAGTACAGATCCTTGGGGCACACCACTTTTTACATCCCTCCATTGTGAAAACTGGCCATTTAGTCCCACTCTTTGCTTCCTATCCTTTAACCAGTTACCAATCCATAGCAAAACACTACCTCCTATCCCATGACTTTTTAATTTTCTCAAGAGTCGTTTATGTGGGACCTTATCAAAAGCTTTCTGGAAATCCAGGTACACTATATCTGCTGGGTCTCCCCTGTCCACATGCTTGTTTACGCCCTCAAAGAATTCCAAGAGATTAGTGAGGCATGACTTCCCTTTGCTAAATCCATGCTGACTCTTTGCCATTAAGCCATGTTTATCAATATGCCCAGTGATTCTGTTCTTAATGATAGTTTCCACCATTTTGCCCGGCACAGACGTCAAGCTTACCGGTCTGTAGTTTCCAGGATCACCTCTGGATCCCTTTTTAAATATTGGGGTTACATTTGCCACCCTCCAGTCCTCAGGTACAGTGCCAGATGCCAACGTTAGGTTACAAATTACTACTAGTAGGTTTGCAATTTCACATTTGAGTTCCTTCAGAACTCTGGGGTGAATACCATCTGGCCCTGGTGATTTGTTCGTATTAAGCTTGTCAATTTGCTCTAGAACCTCCTCCAGGGTCACGCTGATTTGTGACAGTTCATCCAATTCATCACCTACAAAGTAGGGTTCCGGCGTGGGTATCTCCCCAACATCCTCCGCAGTGAAGACCGAAGCAAAGAACTCGTTTAGCTTCTCTGCAATGTCCTTGTCCTCCCTGAGTGCCCCTTTTACTCCCTGGTCATCTAATGGCCCAACCGACTCCCTAGCAGGCTTCTTGCCTCTGATATACTTGAAAAAGGTTTTATTATTTGTTTTTGCCTCTTTAGCAAGTCTCCTTTCAAATTCTTTCTTGGCCTGCCTTATTAGCACCTTACAGTTACGTTGCCAGTGTTTATGCTCCTTTGTATTTTCCTCATTGGGGCTAGCTTTCCATTTCTTAAAGGATGCCTTTTTGGCTCTAATAGCCTCCTTTGCGTCTCCATTTAGCCACAGTGGTAGACGTTTAGTCCTCCTGCTACCTTTTTTAACTTGTGGGATGCATGTAATCTGGGCTTCCAAGATGGTGCTTTTCAACAGCCTCCATGCCTCTTGCAAACATGTAGTCCTTTCAACTGTGCCTTTTAGTTTCTTTCTAACTAGCTTCCTCATTTTGGCATAGTCTCCCTTTTTAAAGTTAACAGCCAGTGCTGTACTTTTAATTAACTTTCTCCCTCCAGCAACTATGTCAAATTTGATTATATTGTGATCGCTAGTGGCTTGGCCACAGTTGCTCCTTGCACCAGTTCCTGTGTGCCAATTAGGACTAGATCTAAAGTAGCTCCTCCCCTTGTTGGTTCTGGAACCAATTGCTCTAAAAAGCAGTCATTTCTGGCATCCAGAAATTTCACCTCCACATCCCACCCCAAGGAGGCATTCACCTAGTCAATATTGGGGTAGTTGAAGTCACCCATCGTTACGTTCCCAGTTTTAGTAGCCTGTTTGATCTCTGTTAGCATTACATAATCAGTCTCTCTATTCTGGTCCGGGGGGGGTGATAGTATAGCCCCACTGCTATACTCTTCTGCTTGGTACCTGGAATTTCAATCCATAGAGATTCAAGGGAACAGATTGTATCCTGTAAAATTCTTCTTCTACTTGCCTCGATACTGTCCTTAACATACAGGGCCACCCCACCACCAACACGATCGCCTGTCCTTTTGCTATATCTTGTACCCTGGTATTAGTGTCCCATTGGTTATCCTCATCCCACCAGGTCTCTGTGATGCTTATAATGTCTAGATCTTCATTTAGCGCTATAAACTCTAATTCTCTCATCTTACTTTTTAGACTTCTAGCATTAGCATATAGACACTTAAATGTGGTGATCTTATTCTTCTTAATGGGCCATTATAGGTAACTGAAATAGGCACTCTGGAATCATTGTCTGGTCTCCCCTGCGTTCCACCTGAATTCCCTTGCCATTTATCTTCAGTCTTAGGATACTCTCCTTCCTCTAAAGTACACCCCTATAACTTTGTTAGCACACGCTCCCCTTATTTTGTGCAAAAGTAGAACTTGCCAGAACAAAGCATAGCCCCCCCCCCCCCAGCACCATGGACTGGAGCAGTCCATCTAAATCTGGAGTAGAGAGCCTTTCCCCTCCTATAAGCCATTCTGAAACCCAGTACAAGCTCTGTAGGCTAGACAGAAGTTGGGGGGTGGGGGAGGTGTGCTCGGAATGAGGAACGAAAGGGGGAGGGTCTAGATGGATCCATCCCCTGTCCTCGAGTGCATGCTCTCATCGCCACTCTCTTCCCCAAGTTCACTCTTTCAGGGCTTGGCTGGACTGGATCCCATGGGCCAAACCCAGGAATTTGAAAGGGATCAAAAAAACAGCTAGGGGCCAGATTTGACACACAGGTTATAGATTTCCCCCATCTTAGACTAGACTTTAGATCAGTCCTGAAACTTTTCTCTAGCTGGACTTCAAACCATCCCCCTTTTAAATCCAAAATGTGGGGTAGGTGGGCGGTGGGGGTGGCATGCTACAGTGAATAGGTGCTTCAAACCAGAATAGGTGCTTCAAACCAGAAGAGGTGCTTTCAGCTTTCTTGGGATAGCAATAAAACCAAACCTGTGTACACTTGCAAAGGGAAAATTGGAAAGAGCTCCTAATTGTTGTGGCAATAAGGACAGAGTGGCACTTTGGGATTAGAGTTCATGATGATCTAGATGCAACATTGCATACAGCATGGAAGGTCACTGAGGGTTGTTGTGCGGCTAGCCTAATGGGTCATATTGGGTGTTTTTTTAGACATACCCATATTTCCCCCTGGATTTCAAAGTCCAGGTTTGACAAACTGATGTTCAACATGCACACAACACGCCCCCCTCCGCAAGCCGCCCTGGTGACTCTCGCATGTTTTGAGACCCAGACTTGTAAAGCCTCACGGTTTTACAAGTTTGTGTCTCAAAACATGGGAGTCTCCTAATGCCACTGTTTACAATGGTGTGTGGATGATTTCTGGGGGACAATAAGGACAGAGTGGCACTTTGCGTGGGCAAGGTATAACATGTTGCCCCCCCCACCCCCCCAATGAGTTTGCTGAACCTGGACTTTGACTTCAAAGGAAAAATCTGGTGTATCTACAGATGCCTGTAGTCACTGCTCCTGCATCTGTCACTGTGGTCCTGCTGGGGCCACTTCATATCTATGCATTTCTTTAACCCAAACACTAGAGAAGGGCAGCCAGGTTTTTAGTTTTGGGGTGAATGAGAGGGTCTGACTCCAAGCTAAAATGGACCAAGCATTAAAACTTTCTAGAGTAGAAGCTTGCCTCTGTGGGGAGATGAACCAGAGACGGTCCTTGTTAGAACTGAAAGGAAGATGCAAAAAGTGTCTTTGGGTGAGCTAGTCTTGGAGTTGTAGCTGCTGGATTAGGCTCGGACACATCGACTGACAACCTGCTTTCTGGTTTGCCTTGGTTTGGAGCCACATCAGTGCCTGGTGTGTACAATCAAATTTATAGCAGGATGATGTGGGGTCTTGATCCAAGTGGAACATTTGATGCTAGAAGCTCTGAGCATTGGGGAGTGAACAGAAGAGCACCAATCTAGTGACAACCTATCCAGAGCTTCCCCTTCTCGCATGTGACTTTCCCACACTTGTTGAAACATTGCTGACCTAACCTTTGACCTGTACCATGTAGACTTTCCCTTCCATCTGCTGCTTGACCCAGAAGATGTGGCATTGGAGAGGACATGAAGCATTGACTGTAGAATGTACAGTGGCCCTGTTCTGCCTGTATTGGAGCAGGCATATGGCATGGGGGTGTGCTGTAACAGACTTGCTACCAACAGGCTTCTGGTTGGGCTTTCCTTAACCAGCCTTTGTGTGGGCCTGACAAACGGGCTCAAACTCTGCAGACTCCGTTAAAGGTCTTCCTGTCTCAAAAACTGCATTACATCTCTTGTGCAGGTGTGTTGGGCTGGTATGTTGTTGCCTTTTGAGGCCAACCAGGGAAACTCCCTCTCGAGAACAGAGTAAGCCTTCAGGCTTGTGTGAGCACTCCATAGTACCCCATGGTGCTCAAAGGATGTAAACAAATGAGATGATAGCCCACACCAGGTGGATGTCCATCTGCCTGTTAGGTGTCTGGCCACATGGCTACCACCTACCAGATACGCAACTCCCACTCATGAGCAAGGTCCCAGAGTATGTGGATCCCATCATGGGGACTAATGTGCGCCCATGTGTCTGTGTCCCTAGGTTGTATGCAGTGTCTCTGTACATACCCGGTCCGCCAACATCTTTAGAATCACAGGCAAAAAGCCTAGTGTCCTGAGGAGGGACCACTTCTTGCCTGTGTATTAGGCTTGTTACACTAAACCTGTGAGTGGGGCCTACCCGCACGCGCACGGGCTGCTTGTCGTTCAGGGTCTATGCACTAAACGTGCACGGACCAAACCTGGACTCCAGAGGGCCATCTTCTGGTTTTGTTAACATCCAAAGTGGTGGTGAAGGAGGTGAGAAGCTAAGATCCATGCTCTGAAGAACAGTTAATGTAGTTTGGCCTCCTGAAACGTTCATGTGAACAGAGCACTAAGCTGAAGTTGTTCAGGAGTAGGGAGAGAAGTGTGTACTTGTGGAAAATCAGGCCTACATACTTGCTGCTTAGTTTGTATTTCAAAGTAACCGTTCATGTGAACACTAATTGGGATGAGTGGTGACCTTGGCTCAGTGATCATTACATCTTGGCTGTGGGGAATGTCTGACCAGTAGCAAAAGTTAGTAGTTAGTTTTTGGTTTATCTCTTCAACAGAACATGGTTTAGTGTGTGAGGATCTCTACTATGCAGATATTAAGGTATCTTATTGGCACCCATTCCTTTCCCATTGATGGAGGAGAAATGTACTATAGAATAGCTAAGGCACCTTGCATTGGCAGGCATGCTCCTCTGGACTTAATGATACCTCTTTTCATGACCTATGTAATTTCCTTTTCCAAGGGCTCAGGGTGGGTTACAAACAATAAAACGTATATCTAAAGGCCTGATATAAAAAGCTATCCCTGTCTTTCAATTTCCTGACTGAATAAAATCTTGCATTGCCTCTGGAAGATAAGCAGGTTCAGGCTTAAATAAACTTCCAGCGGACAGGAGTACCATAACTGTGGAGCAGCCACAGAGTACTCGCCTGCAGGCCCTTGCTGTAGAGACTTGATGGGTAGGTGGTACCCATGACAAGAGGGTGCTCCTGGCTGATCTTGGAGACCATGATGGGAAATTGGGGAGGAGGCAGCCATTCAGATACAGGACACTGCCATATAATCAGAAATACCTCTCTTCTGGAAGATCATGTGGCAACATTGGTGGCAAACATCCATGCATTTCTTCTGTTTGAAAGCTACCACAGTAACCAGTTCTCTCAGTGGTGAACATGGTTGTGTTATGCAACACATTTCATAGCAATGGAATCTTAATCAAACCTACAGCATGGTTTGGCTGCAGGAGAACAAAGACAGGCTGGCCAACTTAGCTGGCAAAACTGCATGAGCAACTTCAATGTCTACAAGCCATGCTTGCTTTCCAAAGATAAGAAAATGAGTCTTGATTGCTTCCTCTAGTGGAGACATGTTGAGAAGGGAAAGCTAGGTCATGGATCAAAAGCAGACTGCTTAATGACATCTGAAGTCATTCCAAAGATGTCAGCCTGTCCTGACTACGAGACAAGTACTTACAAGGAAGCAAACTAGTCTTTCCCACAGTCTTGTCTATCTACTATAGAAGGCATAATCTGTCTTGAATGGTGAACTTTGCTTGTTCTGTGTGCAGAGTGGAACACAAAGGACACTCTGATGTTGGAGTTGTCAGAGCATGGCATGGGCAGGTATATGAAAGACCACCTTCTCCCTTATGTCCTACCATGGCCTCTGAGGTCAGCTGGGAGCATCCTCTTGCATGTAGCATCTGCCCATCAAGCTTGTATAGATGGGGGGTACATAGAGGCATTCTCAGTAGCTCCCACTCGGCAAAGTGTCTTGTAGGGCCCAGATGCTGCAACCCCCAAATCTAGCAGAACCCAAACATAATGCGAATAAGTGACCCGATGGCATCCACAGCAGAATGTGGAGCTTTAAGCATAGCTAAATATTTGGTTGCAATATTGATCCCACTGTGGAACTGGGTATCCTAACCTCTACCACATGCCAGTTTGGTGTTAATTTGAAATACTGCATGTTGGCGGCAGCAGCAGTTACACCCCGATACATGTGGAGGATGTTTATGTAACTGTCTGGAAAACTGGCTCATGCTGCAAAGTGGCTTTTATCATATTTGTGAGTAAGGGTTATCTGTTGTCTGCAAGCTGAGTCTTGGCCTCCAAATCTAGCTAAGGTAATATGAAATGCATAATTGAGAAGCAAAGATGATGCGGAAGGCTCTTCCAAATTTGGAATGACTGCTGGCTGCCAGACACTTAAGTGGGAAGGCCATACCCTTCATGATGAATCTGTAGCAACTCAGCTGGCGACTACATGAAATGGAGCAAGGTAGTCATAACTGAATCTCCTGGATATTGTAACTTGGGATGCTGCTAAAGCCTTCCTCACTTAAATGAACTAATAAAAGCTTGCTTGACCTAATGAAACTGTGCTGCTTGTAGTGGAACAGCTTCCCTCTGTCCCCGGTTCCCCTCTTAAAATCACTCTCTTTAAGAAGCTTCTGTGGCCTTCAGTAGTACTTATGGGCCTCCTACTGTCTGTTTCAAAAAGCCACATGTATATTGCTTAATCATTGATTAAAATGGAAGTCATGACTTCCTCACTTGGTTGACTTTTCCCTTATGGATTCCTTTCTGTTGTATCCAGGTCACAGTAACAAAACTTAATGCGTTAAAAGGCTCCCTTCCCATAATTCGACTTGGATTGCAGGAACAAACTAACAAGCCTAAGAACACTTCTCTTGGACTTGCTTCCTTATGTGTGTAATGGCACTGACAATGCTGTTGTGTGAATTGGCTTCTGAGAAACCAGAGGTTATTCTGGATTCTGTGGTGATGACATGTCTGGGTTTCTGCCTATACAAAATCTTAAGGACTTGAGCCAAGGTCTGGGAAAAAATGATGCTTGCAGTCGATACAACACACTGCACTGACAGCTAACTTGCTGAAAAATTAGGAACTCATTTGCAACATTGCACAATGATGCATCTTTGTGGACCAAGGACTTGCTCATACGAGTATCTTTTTTTTTAGAGCACGTCTAGGGTACCTCAGCCCATGGGCCAAGTTCTGCTACTGTTTTTGTTAATCTGTCTCCAAGATCTAAGCACTGAAAGAGGTGAGGTGAGGGGAAGGGAGCAGAGAGATGGGCATGCACTCAAGGATTGGGGATGGATTCATGATCTAGTTCCCTCCTCCTGAGCATACTCCTGTCTGGCTTGCTGGGTTTATACTAACTTTCAGAGTGGCCCGTGGAGAATCCTTCTAGTGAAGGATGCATCCCCCCTTCTTCCCCCAACAACTCCAAGAATATGGGAGGGAGTAGGTCAGCATCCCCCACAAACCTAGCCCAGGTTATGTCCATGCATGGGAGGGAAAAATGTTCTTACGCATGTTTTTTGAGGCAGCTTCCTCCTACCTCATTCTAACTTCACCCGTATTTGCGTGGGGTGGGGGGCATAAATGACCTCTGCAAGCAAGAAGGGTTAAATTGGAGAGGTGCTTGCATGTACTTGGGGAGGGAGGGGTCAGGGAGAGGTAGTTACTTAGGAGTAAAAACCTGGCTCTCGTGCCTGTGCAAACACACCCTTGGTTTTATTTACTTGGGCTAAAACTTGTCTGAGCACAGATTTTCTCTGAACTGCAAGGAGCTCAGTGAAGGTCATTTTTTCACCCAGGTAGTGAAAACAGGACCTGAACTACATTCTTATTTTGGCAATTACAAAGGTTCTTGCATGCTCTGTAGAGAACAGTAGTGAGGTTGTCGGAGCAATTTCCCTCCCAGGGACCACTGGAAATTTGTACACAAGCTTCAAGAGCTGCATAAAACTTGGAGGGTGGGGGTGTTCTAAGGGATGCACTCTGGAAGAGATCATGGGTCTACGATCTGTCCCCCTATCCTTGTGTGAATGTCCTCCTCTCTGCTCTTACCCTGAGCTCAGTCTTTCAGTGCTTGGGGGTAGGAAATGGATCCAGAAACTAAAAGGGGCCAAACTTATTTTTAAAAAATCATGAATTGTACATGGGCTCAATCCTGAGTTGTCCCATCCTGGTTAGAGCACAATGACAGCTTTGATCAGCAATGCTGGAAACTTCCTTTGGGAAACTTCCCTCACTGACATACGTGTGTCAGTCAATAGTAGCATCCCAGTTCCTGAGCAGGGAGAGGCACTAGCTTTGTAGTACTAAATACATGCTTCTCCGCAGAAGAGAGAGTTGCTGTCTGTAACAGCTTTAATAGGATATGTTGCACAAAACTCTTGTAATTCTGTTGTGCTTATCTGGCAGCCACAACCTGATTGCAAACTCCTTGTAAGGGAAAAAACTACCTCACTTGATCTAACCAAACAATCTGCATTAACAGGGCAAGTCTGAGTGAAGTAGACTAATGTACTAAGCTTGCATGCTTAGCCATGTAGCGACATGCTGTGAGTCGAATGTAATCTTCCCTGATACAGCAACAGAATTGGGCTGCATACTCCCACCTCCTCTAAGTGACAGCAGTGGTCCAGAGTACTAGAGCTTTTACGGAGTTCAGCATTATTGCTATTGCATTCCTCTTGGGAAATCTGAAGGCTTTGACTCTTAAATCAGAATGGCGCACACATCCCAAACAAACCTATCTTGGTTTGCCTGTCCCATGGCTCATCCTGCTGATGCATACAGTCCTGCATTGACCTTTTCCACACTAAATCGGAGACCCCTTCTCCAGGTGCAAAAGGATCTCTGGATAAAAACAGTGTTCGATTACCAGAACTTCCCAGAATACCACCAGCAGAATGGACTGGCCAGAGCTGGGGTACCAGCCAAGAATGCAGCTGCTGTCCATCTGCTCAGTGGACTCTCACTGCAGCTCCACTGCCACCTGACTTTTGATGGGTAGGGTGGGTGTGGGGTGGTTAGGGATATTTTCATTCCTCCCTGTTTTGATTGTGTTAAGTGTTTTTTTTATTATTGCTTGTGAGCCACCCAGAGCTGCCTCTGGCAGGATGGATGGGGTAGAATTTTTAAAAATACTAGAGTTTCAGGCTTGAGCATAGTGATCAGCTCGGTGGTGGAGAGATGGGGTGCTGTATGGGCAGAGTGTGGCCAGGGGAACCCATTTGGTCGGTCTAAAGTGGACCCAGGCAGGGCTTGGAGCAGGCGAACAAGGGGGTGCCCCCATCACAGCTTGGGGGCATGCCAAGAACACCCAGTGGTACATTAAGCCTACTGTGATAGAGCAAATTCCTTATTTTATTAAGTAAAAGTGCTCTTAGCTCCAGCTCCTGCTTTTGTGTGGTGCCTGAGATGCCTATCAAAATAGGCTTTTGTGGCAATAGTAAATAATCGCTAAAGGCATTGGGGCCGATCACAGGCCGTAGAGATACCATGCGTGTGCGCGGTTCCCACACAGCGTTCTCTGCTGGTATCGGCAGTGAATGCAGTTCACGCATGGGGGTGGGGCTGGGTCTACGTACAGGATCCACAGGGCTTGAATTGGTGTGTGTGCATGTACGTGCCAACTAAAAGCTTCATTCACAGTTTAAGCCTTTTGGTCAACGCCAAATCACCTCACAAATGAACCATAGCACATGCTAGTGGTGCCTAAACATTAATGATGATGTGCAAAATAAGGAAGTCAAAGTATGTTCCACTTGAGTCAAGCAGGCTTTGCCAATTGTACTGTAGTGGAAAGGTCAAAACTCCAACTCCCTAACCGAGGTAGTGATGGCAGTTCCAGAATGCCTTGGCTTGCACTTGGCGTATTCCTAGCTAAATAAAGACTCTCTGTCTGAAATTGAAAGCCCCCAGCAAAAGTCCTGCAGAACTGGATTGGGTGCTTTCAACTACTGGTTTAAACCTTTCTATGCAAGAAAAAATCCATTGGTTTAAACCAAAATAGTGCAGGGTTATTTTGTTAACCTTGAGGCAGAGAGCCTGATTTGACTGGTACTGCATGATTTGACTGTGAGGCAGATTCCCTTAATACTTGTAATCTTATGCCTCAGTAAATTGCCTGCAGAGATCAGGAAAGACATGGATGGCTGTAGCTGGTGCTGAGATTCTAGACATGGTTGTCTGCTGCTGAGGTAGTAAAGAGGAAAATTAGCCTGTGCATGCATTATTTAAGCCCTATTTGGAATCGGGAAGGAACTCCGGCTTCTCCTTCAGCATCGGGATGCATAGCTGGCTTATTTAGTATATCGTGGCAAACTCTCTTCTGTTGCAATGGCCTTGTTTGTTTGTGCACATTTATCCCTTGTTCTCTGCCTGTTGCACACTATAGCTTGGAGCTGTGTTAACGTGGAAGTTGGGGTAGGGGAGAGATTTGATGGCATGTTGTAGGTACAGGATGAAACTAAACAACCTAGTGGTCCAATTTGACGTAGTTTGTTAAATAAAAGGAGCCCTTTAACGCTGGCCTTGAAGATCCTAGTTGTAAATCTCCCTCCCAGTCTGGAAGAGGATGAAGTCCTAGCTGGTCAATGGAGGCTAAATTTCCTTGCTACCAACCTCTTCTACCAAAGGGATTTTGCAGTGGTCTAGCTATCTGGCTAGAAACAGAGATGCCCGTGCACATCTCCCTCGTTCATGGAGATGTATTGTAGTTCTACTGACCAACTATTTTCCACAAGTAGAGCTTGTTCCTAGTTTGGAAGAAGCCTTTCCTAAGAAACTTCAATAGATTGATTTAAACCTTGTTAGGCAGAGGGATGACATGGGCCACTCTGTCATTCTCTCTTTTCTCCCCCCCCCCCCAATACTCTGGCTACGGGGGAGGGGGGGGAGATGCGCAACCAGAATGTGCATGGGGATCGGCCGCTCTGAAAGCCACACACACCCCACCCAACCCCGGCTTTGCCAGCAGAGAAGCTCAGGGATTCAGAACTCAATTTCCTGCTCTGCATGTCTCTGCCGACAAAGCTGCAGGGGGGTGGCGGCTTTCAGAGTGGCCGATCCCCGTGCATACTCTGGCTGCGCATCCCCCCCAGCCAGAAGATTTTTTTTAGGGGGGGGGAGGGGTCTGAAAGTGGCCTAAGTTGCAGTAATCAAACAAACCTTCTATAGATAACCCATTTCCAAAAGGCTTAAACTAAATCCAAGCAAGCCAGATGGACATGGAATAAGAGCCCTCCTTTGGGGTGTGTGACTGTACTGAAAGAATTTAAACAAGGATCAGGTGTCAAAACCCTTAAGCATGTTTGGCCATTATGTCAGGGCCATAAGAATCCCAGCACCAATTTGGCCACCCGTTGAACACGCGATGTGAACACCATTGTATCCCGAGGGCAGTTGACATGTTCTGACTGAACACATGGCCAACGTTTTTGTCTAATGATATTGCGTGGCATGTCAGCAAGTACAACACAGGGAATGAGCCAGCAGCAGCTGTGTGCTGAGATTGGGCGGCGAGCAAAACACTGATTTGCCCCAAGACAGGCTGTGTGTCTGAGCAGCGCCACATAGTGAACACAGGGCCAAACCGGTGTTCATATCAAGGTCCAAACACACATTCAGACACCCATTGACATGTCTAAAGACACCCAAGGTGTAACAGACTTGGAACCTGTATATTGGAGTGTAACTGAGGTTTAAGGCTGCTGCCTCTTGAGGCTTGATGGAGACTCCTGTTTTGGTCCATGGGAGGTGGCAACGCTACTGATACCTTGCTCAGAACAGCAAGTGAACTGCAGAGGCTCAGGCTGCTTGCTCACGTTCTCAGTTTCCTTGTGAGATTCAGTCTCATGAGAAAACTGCAATTGTGAGCTCAAGTGGGCTGCAAGCCCATGTTGATCTGTCATGTGTTCTGCAGTGAACAGATCCATTGTGAGAAACAATGGGATCAATGCCCATGTTTAGACCCCCAGGACCCTGGTGCTCCAGCAGAACTTCTCTTGAAATTCTGTAGGCCTGGTCCTCCCCAGCCAGCTAGTCAGCTGATTCAGTTCTCCCCGCCCCCCCAGGTTGGGCTATGGTAGGTGGGATGCTGGGGGTTGGCTTCTTCCGCCCCCCCAATCCTCCTGCAGCCCAGCAACTTAACCTGACTGGTGATGGAGAAGCTCTGGCAGCACAGCCCACGCCTAGCATGTCGGGGACTTCCTCTGCAGGCACAGCCTGATGTGGCAGGCCTGCGCCCTCAGAGGAAGGCCCCAATACACCAGGTTTGGGCTATGCTGCTGGAGCTGCTCCACCGCTGGCCAGGTCAGCCACCGGGACCTGCCTAGCAGCAGGGAATTCCCAGTGCCGCTGCCATGCTGGGGGTTTGCCTGTTGCTGGGCGAGTCCCTCCTCCCTCTGTTTCCGGGGTGTGTGTGTGTGTGTGCGTGTGCACCTGGGGTTGTCTCTCTCTCAGCCTCTCCCCAGTTTCCAGTGGGGAAACTTCAATGCAGTACACACCTTCAAATTTAACATTGGCTTCTACTAGGGATGGGACACCAAGGAGAATACCGGATTTACCAGTATTAGCATCCTGGATTTTAAACACTGGCCACTCTACTGGCTTTTTTACATTGCGGCCATTTACTTCAGTGGCCGCAATGTAAAAAAACCCCAGTAAAGCGGCCAACGTTAAGAAATCCAGTATTCCAATACCGGTGATTATTGGATTAATCCAATATACCAGATTATGCATTGTATGCTGTAAACCGCCCCAAGATGCCATAAATAAATTACCAGGTATATCCGATTTATCCGATCCCAATAGTCCCACCCCTAGTTTCTACTAACATGAGTGACGTGGCTGGATTTTCATGATGGGACTAATGTACATTTTCTCTGCCGAACGAGGAAGGCTGATTGCGCATGTGATACAATCTAATGATGGCTAGGAATTGCCATTAGATTGTGTAATGTGGGCAAGCAGATTCAGTCTGATTCCTAGCACATTTACTAGAAGAATTGGGTGGTTACAATGTTGTCCTGACTAAAATACACTGAAGTTGTAGTGGCCATGTATAGTACTCATTTTAATTGGAGCTAAAATCAGCAAACCTGTCATATGAGTGAATGGGGTAAAACACTGCTCATCCAGTCTTCCAGTTCTTACTACTCATTTTCATTGTTCTGGCAAAAATGAACCGAGAACTGGAAACCAAACCAAACTGAAATGGCAAAAAAAACTAGTTGCTCAAACATTTCGATGAATGCCTTTTGGGTTGACTACAACCTCAGTTGGGGGATGGGTGGGAACCTGCTATTGCCTATTATGCCACTTGTTTTACAACACAGCAGTTTGTGGAATCAGTTACTTTCTTCCTTGGAACCACACGACTTCACCCCCAAATGGCTTCAACCTTGTCTATTTGAATAATTTCTTACGGCTTGCCATGGAGAGACAAAATGGCTGTGTCTTGGGAATATAGACACAGTTTGCAATGTGTGCAGGAAGAACCAAGCTAGTGTCCCTTTAAAAAGGGACCTTGCAAAGAGGATTTGCTAGCCAGGTATACTCTTTTGCTGCTGCTTGTAACTGGCATGTTCCACCTAGAACAAAGAGCAGCCCACAGCTTTCTCCTGAAACTTGGAGCAATCGCCTGTCTTGATTGCTTCAAAAGAGAGCCTTTTAGTGCGCCTTTCCAAACCAGTATAGCAAAATCAACAGATGGCTTTCTTGTTGCTGCACTTAAATCTGCTGCCTCCTGAAATCTGCAGAGACCAGCTTTATGAAGAGGCTTGAGTAAGTGAGAGACTTTATTCGGAAGGCAATTGCTGCTACAGCTGGTCTTTGCCGAGACAACTAAAGAGCCTGGCTTGTTGGAAAGTTATGAAGAACCTAAGGGCTTGGTCTGACTTGCTCCTAATGAGCTAATCCCAGATTTGAGCTAACTTTCTTCTTTCCTCTCCCAGCCTAAACCATCTCTCTTAAATCCCCTTCCTTGCTGCTGTGTCCTGCATTAATTGAAGTGTGGTGACACTAACCAAAGAGCTGTAATCATGAAGTTGAATGGTAATGGGCCATACTATCAGTGTTCTCTGAGATCTGGGGATATGCACTCCAGAAGGACTTAGAGTCCCTGCAGTGTAAGGTTCTTTGGGACAGTCCCCCATGTACCCCCTTGTGTATGTTATGGGCTGAAACAGGAGTTTGCCCTATAGGGTTTAAAGCTTGAAATACTATGTTTTCTTGGTGGAGGCTGGCCACGATGCCAACCCCAGGTTATGTTGGGCTGAACAGACAGAATATGATTCTAATACAACTTGAAGGGCCAGATTTGCAGAAATGCTCTCTTCAATTGGCTTTTCTTTGGAGTTCTTTCTGCCTCTGAGCAGAGAAAGGGCAGTCGATATCTTTAGAACTCAAAGGTCTATATGCCCAGATCGACATGGCTGTAGTGGCAGCAATCCTTATAGCCCCATGGTATGCCAAAATGAAAACTCAATTTCCATTGGAAACCTATCTTTTACATATATCTAGTTTTACCTTGCGAAGAGCTAGGACTCTCCTTCGTTTGAATTAATGTCTTCAAGGCAGATATGCCAAGAATCCCTATCGTCTGAGACTCTAGCTGCAAAATGCTTCAAGTAGAAGATCTCATGTTGTTTGTTTTTGTCCCCAGTCCTGGGAGATTTGTGAAAAATACTTAAATCCACTGCTGGAGGACAAAAGACACTGGGACTTGCTATTTAAAATAGCTTATGTGCTGGCTAATCCCTGCAATATTTCCATGCATAAAACTGCAAACTTGGCCCATGCCCTGGTGGCTAGGAGTAGAGGGCCCAACATTGCCTAGGAAATTTCAGTCCTTACAATTGGCCTTATTCTATCTAAGAAATCTTGTTTACTATTTTTGTCAATGTTTTTACTTAATTTGGATTTTCTAGTAACTCATATGTTGTCTGTTTTTGTTGTATGTTGTGATAACCTATGGCTTTATCAATAATAAAGATTTACTTACTATTGGTATTGCTGCATAGGCTACATTGCAGAGTTCTGAAATAAGCCAAACATGGCTGCATATTGGTAAGATTGGGGGGGGGGTGNCCAAACATGGCTGCATATTGGTAAGATTGGGGGGGGGGGGGGGGGGGGGGAAACTAAACTGGTGACTTACAAGTTAGTCTACAGATTCACAGGCCACCAGTGTGTATGAACCATAGAAAAGGCTTCTGTTCTCCATAGCCGTGGGGGCAGGGTAGGGTGGCCGTTGGATTTATACAGGAAATCCTATTGTGTGGGGGCTTTTCTAAGAGTTTGTCCATTGTCCTTTCTTCAGCCTTGGCTGAGGAAAGGAGCCCTGAGCAAGCTGTGCTCTCCCCCTGCCCCACCCGCCATGAATGGCTACCTCCTCCCCGATTTCCCATCATGGTCTCCAAGATCAGCCAGGAGCATTCTGGGTGCACATCAGTGGTCCTTCCCGCTAGTGTGGCCAGCTTAACATTCATCTGCTAGCGGTACGCAAGGTCCTTTTTCCATAAATGGCCATGGTGCTAGAGGGAACTACCCACCTTGTTCAGCTGTAGCTGGCCTGCAGTAAGCATGTTGTAGACTATGGCTATAACTGGCAGGTACATGAAGAATTTTTAAGGGTTGCCAGTGATCTTTCTAAACCCTGGCCCACCAGGCTCGACGCACCCATGGAGTGATAAGGCCATCTGTCCCCTTGAAGGTCATTGGATACAAATGGATGCTGGTGTCTCCCAGCAGTGAGTGGATGCTGGGACCTGGGGGGAGGTGAGTGAATTAATCATGGTTGCTCCTACCCTGTTTTCACCTCTCTCCTCTGAAGTATTCAGTACCAGCTGCTTTTATCAGAATTCCAAACCTAGATGGAGATAAAACATTGCTGTGACCCAGCATGGCAGTTCATTGGCTGGCGAAAAACACACCAGTATGCAGCTCAAGTGTGTTAATGGTTCACAACATACAAGACAAAAGTAACTTTGATTCTCACATTGCATAATGAGTTTGTAGTAGAATGGTTCCACTACACGCAACTGACTCTTGCAGACCTGTTCTCCTTATCAGCTGGCAGTGGAGCTAATAACTTGAGGGGGTGGGGGATAATAAATTTGACCTATAAAGCCCTATATGGCCTTGGTCCAACTTGCATGCAGGACCGCCTTGCTCTCTGTCCTCTGGAGTGGCCTCTGTGCCCCACTGGGTGGGGGGGTGCGCCCTTCTTGAGGTGGCCCAGGGGCCCCTATGGAGAAGGCGTTCTTGGTGGCCGCACCTAGACTGTGGAACTCCCTCCTGGTGGAGGCCTGAGTGGCCCCGGATCTCCCCTCCTTCCATCGTATGTGTAGAACTTGGCTGTTCCGCCTGGCTTTTAGCAAGGGAGATGGGGTGTAGGGTGGGAAGGGGGCTGGTTTTGTGCCTCTTTATTGTGTTCTTGTTTAATTCGTATGCATTTTAACGTAAGCTGCCCCGGGCTGTTTGGAGCAGGAGGGGTGGGGTATTAAATTATTTTATAAATAAAATACATTAACCTCACTGGTGTCTGGCAAGTTGAAGAGCTCTTCAAATGATTGATTTGGATGGAACGGGCATTAACTGCATGACCAGTGTCTGAGAAATTATTGAAGTCCTGGAGCTGTCTAGAAGAGAATGCTCAGTGACTTCTGCGAGAGGCAGTTGCTCGCCTAAGATCAAACACCACTAGTTTGGGGCAAGATAAGTATTTGTCGTCTCCTGTGTACTGGCCCTGTCCCCAGATTGCTGGGGATTTGGCTTGACTTCTTTAAAGTGCTTTGTGACAGGAAAACTGGCTACTGAGGGGAAAACTTCTACCCAACTGGGTGAGAACAGTGAGGCACAACCCCTGCTATCTTTGCAGGAATATAGCAACCGAACACCCAAGTATGATGGGATCAAGTGCTCGTTCTACTTGAAAAGTATTCAGCACTACTGTCTTAGTAGCCAGGGTCCAATAACTAGGGGATAAAATATGTAACCTGTCTAAGACTTGAAAAATTGCTTTTGCCCATGCAAGAACATTTTCCATTCATATTTTGCTTTTTCTAGCTTCTCTTCTTCCTCTCCCAGCACACATTGCAGCAATCAGCGTTAAGCCCAAGTAACCATTTCGCGCTGGTGCCATTCACACTGCAGCTGCAAACAGTAGTTACTCTTCAGTCTTCCTGTAAAGATCAGTTCAGACAATATTTCAACCATGGGGATTTCCTTGTTTCCAAATTAACTTCTGAAGTGTTCAGAGCCACAAACCAATGTTGAAGTGTGATTATCCTCGGATATCTTTAAGGGTGTCGGAGCATGGTCTAAACTGTCTGGGTGCTTGTGGGGGATGGGGAATGTGTGGCTCTGCTGTTGGGGTGGCAGAACATGGCTTGTTTATGATCCCACTTGAAGCTAATTAATGGCCTTGCAATAGAAAATTGCATAAGGTAGCTGCATGCTTCTCATTGCTTTTAGTCAAGAGAAAACTCTGAGCAAGTGGTCCATTTAAAGGCAACTTTCCAAGTTTGAGATGGACTTGTAGAGGGGGGGTGTTTGCTGTGTTGGTCCCAAATGTAAGCGATGGAGACAAATTAGTTATCTTCTTGGTGTTAGTATGCAAGCTTTCAGACCACAAAAAGGCCCTTCTCAGGCATGTATTAAAGTCAGAACTAAGGATCAAGTAAATGCAGGGCAGGGTGGTGAGGAAATGGTTGCATGTTGGAGGGAGCTGTGGGGCAGGGGGAAGCATTTATATAGTGCCAGCGATGTACCTGGCACTTTACAGAAAACAAGATAGACATGGTCCCTGCCCGAGAGCTTACAATCTAAAGATGGGGAGGGGGAACAGAGGGAGAGACAAGGGCTATCCTTTCAAACATCTAAATCATGGGGGGGAAACAATCCAATTATAAGATGGACTATCCCATCTCTGTCCCTCAAGCATTCCTGTTGCAAAGCCCATACCGCTGTTTCATATGAGGGGCCTGCAAGTTCCATGGATCTGGCGCTGGTAAAAGGGATGCAGTGATGAACGTGGGTGTGTCGGGGGCAAGTTATTGACCTGATGGGTTTGAAGCTAAGCGACACACGAGTTGTGGGAGCAGCTGAACATGACTTCATAGCTATTGCCTTGAAGCCTGGTCTGTAGAAAGTATAATTGAACTGAGATTGGCAGCGTCACTCCAGTAAAGTGTGGCGCACGCACACCACCTGGCTTGTAGAAAGTAGCATCCTGTGCTTCTGTGCAAGATACTAGCTTCATAGTAAGAGGAGTGGAAATATCCCATTGAGTAGATGCTGGTGATCAGGACCATGTGTAAACAAGAAGTTGTTTTCATCGTAGCTTTTTTGTTGGGTTAATATGGTCTTAGTGCATTTAAAAAAATAATCAGAGATTAGTAGGTTGACTCCGACACATTCCCGTTCCTCCTTACAGCAGCACGTATCGTAACTCCACCTGCTTTCTTGCAGCTGACTCAGAAGTGGGATTAAGCCACCTAGTGGGTGTGATCTTAAACCATGGAAAAAACCTTGACCATGAGCTCTGTTCATAGTCTGAACAGTGTAATCCCTCTCCTTAATCACACTGAATTAGTTGGCATCCCCAGACAGGGGGACCTTCTTGTAATCTGATGGCCTGATCAGGTGTCGGATCTCACCTTGCTGTGTCTGACACATTCTCAACCTTTTCTGGCACAAGGACCTGACCTTTCCACTCGCATTGCTTATCTTGTCTAGTCTCCCGAGGACAGCTGCTGATTGGATGGGGACAGGGATACTCCGAGCATATGTTTATGTAATTACAAGGTGCTTCCTGTCTTGAGTGAGTGAAGTGCCTCTTCATCCTTCAATGAAAGATCAAGGCTCACTACTTCGGCCCCAGCCAACTTTGTATGATACTTGTACTTCCTTTTTGACTCCTCCATGGGAAGGTGGCCCCTCATGGCTAAAGTTCTAACTTGGTAACCCCAGTAAGCTACATGTCTGGACCTCCATTTGCAAAGACTCCTTCCCTAGCAAGGGGAAGAAGTCATCAACACGCTCAGAAATAAGATTTATTTATTTTATTTAGTGGCATTTTATGCCACACCCTCCTGCACAACAGCAGCCCGGATCAACTCACAACATTTTAAAAACACACTAAAATCACCAACTTAAGATTACAACTAAATATTTAAAAGAAGCCAGGTCTTGCACTGCCTTCGGAAGAAGGGGAGGTCTAGGGCCAAGTGGGTCTCTGTCGAGAGGGAATTTCACAACCTAGGTGTGGCACCGGAAACACCCTCCCCATTGTCGCCACCTGGGGGGACCTCTGGTCAGGCATCCCCAGCCGACAGCAAGGGCCGCTGCATGGCCCAGGGCATGAAGCAGTCCCGTAGGTAAGTGGGGCCCAGGCCATTTAAGGCTCTATAGTTCAGCACCAACACCTTGAATCGAGCTCGGAAGACAAAGTGCAGAGAATGGAGCCCTGTTCTCACAACGACCTGTCCCTGTGAGGAGACGGACTACCGCATTCTGCACAAGCTGCAGCCTCCACACCATCACCAAGGGTAGCCCCACATAATGTTGCACTATCCCAATCTAGAGGTAATTAAGGCATGGATGATGGTGGCCAGGTCAGAGTCCGAGAAGTACAGCCACAGCTGTCGCACCAGATGTGACTGGTGAAAAGCACTCCTCGCCACAGCCACCACCTGGGAATCAAGAAGCACCCCCAGACTACAGACCTGGGTGGCTAAAGGGGGGCAAACCCCATCAATGATAGGAGCCACCACCCCCTCAGCCCTACCCACCAGCATCATCTCCGTCTTGTCAGGATTCAACTTCAGAAAGTTCACCCTCCGATCCCCCACAGCCACCAAACACCGGGTAAGCACCGAGACTGCCAGGCCTGGGTCTGCAGAAAAGGAGAGGTAAAGCTGTGTATCCTGGGTGTCCTAATGACATCGTACACCGAACCCTCTCACGACCTCACCCAGAGGCTGCAAGTACACGTTGAATAGGATAGAATAGAACCCTGCGGGACCCCACACATGAGATCCCGGGGAGATGATGAACCACCCGTTGAGTTCTCCTGGCCAGGAATGAGCAGAACCATTCAAGAACAATGCCTCCTGGCACAGTCCCACAGGCAAGCTACCAACATCTTGTGGTCAGTGGTATCAAATGCTGCAGACAGATCTAATAAAATCAAGAGACAATCTGCCCTGATCTAATGCACGGCACAGGTTGTCAACCAAAGCCACAAGCGCAGTCTCGGTGCCAAACCCAGGGCGAAAACCAGACTGCAAGAGATCCAGAAAACCGACCTGATCGAGATGCCCCTGAAGCTGCTGAGCTACCAACCGTTCAATAGCCTTCCCTAAAAAGGAAAGGTTAGAGACTGGCCAATAGCTGGCCGGGGAGCCAACGGCAAGAGATGGCTTCTTGAGCAGAGGCTGAGCCACCGCGTCTCTAAGGTGGCCCGGCACTCTGCCCTCCCTAAAGGAGACCCTGACAACCCCAGCCAGCAATGGCCGCAATGTCTCCTGGCAGGCCTTGACCAGCCAGGACTGGCATGGATCTGATTCACAGCAGGTGGCTCTAACCATCCCAAGGACATCTACTGTGTCAGCAGGCAACACCAATTGAAATTGATCCCATGAAATTAGACAAGGCAGGGCCTCCCCAGCCTCGGGTTCACCTTCTGCTGTAAGTGCAGTGTTGACGACATGATGATGATGATGTTAATAGTAAACAGCAGCTTCCTGCTGTCTAAAAGGAATGCCTTTATCAGTATTGGCCCGAAATCTAAATGGATTGCGGCTCGAAAGAGGATGATCCTTTCGTGAAGCACTTGTAGAATCAACCTTGCCAAAGACACAGCTGTAATGGGGACAGGTAATGTAGCTCTAGCCATTGCTGCTGGGAAGGGAGAATAGGAATCTGCCAGGGAGGCATTCCTCCTTCTACACTGTCCTAATTTAGCTTTGCCCCTAGCCCTTGCACAACTAGGGGCAGCCAGCTAACAGCCCATAGCATAGGCCCAGCCTGTAGTGAAGTTCCATCTGATTTGATTATCAAAATTACCAAAATGCTTCAAACTCAAAATGTTTAACTCCCTCTCCTTGTTGGGTTTGAACAAGGCTCGACTACCCTTGCACTATAGAAATAGCAGCCTGGAACGCAGTGAGCTTTGTGCAGTCTGGACTGCGGTGGGCAAAAAGCTGGACAGCTCTGATCTAGATAACGGATGAGAACAGCACTTATACATCCACTGGAAAGAGCAGGAAGTTCTCTTCCGGTTGTAATGAAAAGCCAAATGGCCGAAGGAGTGCTGTAGTGGCAAGGGAGTACAGCAAATCCAACTTGGGGCTCTCTTTAAGCCGAAACTGTTAGTGGTCATTACTCCAGGCAGGGACAGAAGTACATTTAAAAACTGCAGACTTAAAAATGAGCATCCTATTCCTCCAAGAATCCTTTCCTATGTAATCCAGTTAGCTGGGGATGCCAAATGCTCCTGTTCTACTACCTTGTATCAATTGGATCATAAGCAGGGCCCTGTGAAGTCTGCACCTCTACGACTATTGCCATTTTTTGGTGAAATTTTGCATTTGCTCAAATGATGGTAGAAATAAACTTAACTCTGTGGAGGCGGAGTAGGGGCACACTGAGCTAGCCAGTGGGATGCTTGCACTTTGTAGCTGGCATATTCTGAGGTGATAGAAGGGAGGTAGTCTTAACTGGGGGGAGCCCTGCCCCTTCTGCTAGTTGGTGTCGGAGTTAAGACAAGAAGTTCAAAATTGATAAAATTTCATGATGGGGAAATGCATTTTCTGCACAAGTGCATATTTTGCACAATTCTGCTTACAGTATTTTTCTTGGGTGAGGGTTTGGGATGGCCCTGATCATAGGAGTCCTTACAAACTTTGAGTAGACTTGTGAGCTCGATCAGGGCAAAGACCTGCTGCCAAATCAGTTTGCCAAGGCAGCACAGTACCTCACAGGTCAACATGGCTTTCTAAAGATTAGTGCATCTGGACACCAGTGCCTCCCCTGGCAAAGACAGGCCAGTAACCGACAGTAGGGTACCAGATGACTTGGTATCCAGTGCAATGGCAGGTGCAAATGGCTGTCCCTTCTGAAGCCATTGCTGCTCCTGTACTCCTGCTAGTGAATGGTGCTAGTAGGTAGCATGCTCGATATTCCAATGCCTTTATGATCTAACTGGCATTCGCATGCACTAACTGAACAAATAGCATTTTATAGTATGCTACAAAATGACTAGATTTTAATTGCCGTGAGTCGTCGTCATGAAACCGCAACGCACAGTAAACTACCATGACAAAGCTTAGTGTTGCATTATGCTGCACCTGGAGACTTCTTGCACGTCTGGGCCCTTGTGGCCAACCAAGCTGTTGGCTCTTGTCGGTGTATTGTTATGATAACTGGCAGTTAGCGGGTAAAAATGCAAGAGGGAAAAAACAAGGCTTCCCTTTTTAATTCCCCAAACAGATTCACCACAATACATATCCATCTCCAAATGCAGGGTGGACAAAAGTTGATGTCTTAAAACTTTAAGCAGGCTTATTTTCTTAATTAATTTAAGCTTTTAATGTAGAACAGGCTACAGTATAACATACTGTATAAGGTACAATGTCAAATCCAGACTGCATCATCGGCCTCTACTAAACCTCTGATTAAATGGTGTTTTTTTAATTCTTAAAGATTCAGGAACAACTTTATAAAAATGGGCCATATGGTACATGTCTATTGTATTGAGGGCTTGACCCTGCAAGGATGCAAGGTCTATGCCATGCTGGGTGGATTAGGAAAAGTCAACATGGGTGTAATCTCTTCACTCCAGGAGACACCATTATGTGCATTTATCAAGATTATGTACCGAGTATTGAACCTCCATCTTAGTTGCCTTGTTTTGAGCTGTGATTAGCTCAGTTTTAATTAGGAATGATTACATAAATATTATAGTACTTGCCTAGAAGTAGCAAATACTAATATCAAGGCTGCATTTAGTTGTAAATCAACAAATTAAAATTTTTGTAGCTATTCTTCCTGGTGTAATGTCTCAAACTTGCAGTTCAAATGGAAAGCTGATTTAAAAAAAAATAATCATTTTTTCCACTTTCCAAATGAAATCAACCCACCCTATTTAAATGTAGGGCTGGGATTTCTGGAACAGTAGCTTTCTCTGGCACTTGCTTCTGGGATCTTCTCTAGAAGAGATCATAATCACAAATCTTACATCCTCCACAGCAAGTTTCCTCCCCTGCAGCTGGTTACCACCTCCACTGCTGAGAAATTCTTAGTCTACACCTCTAGATAGAGGAACAAGCTTCTACAAGATCATTGTATGGGATGGTGTTATGACTCAAAGGTAGCCTCCCTGTTCTCTGCATGCATGTAATGCTGCCTGGTGTGAACCACATCCCTTTTTAGCGCACAGACTTACTAAAAGTGGTCTCCAATGATGCATCTGTCAAACTGTTGTCATGGTACACCTAAAACAAAGTGATTGGCAACAACTTGATGGATTAGCCAGCAGCTCTAACCTTTCAACATGGCCCCTCCCAGGGGTTGTACCTTTCTCCTCTGTGTGGAGGCAGTTTTACAGTCTTGCAAAACTGGATTTGAATAACTTTGTCTTGCTTATTCATCACCACATCTTGTAATATAGAAGCTAACTGGTCTTGACTGGATTGTAAACTCTTAGAGGAGAGACAGTCTTGTACAGAGGAGTCCTAACCTGGCACCTGTAGATCCTACCCGAACACAAACAGGAGTCCAGTCTCTCCCTGGTGCCAGCAATGGAACTGCTATACTGATTTGATTGGTGGAGTCTCCTCTAAATCCACCGAGCCTGAACTTGTTCTCTCGCAGTCCAGACTGTCCCCTTTAGGATCCTTTCCAGTTTCATTCTCCTGCGTTCCAAATTTGATAAGACAAACCAGAGATCCTACATCCATGCCTGCCAAGACGCTGGTCAATAACGGTTAATGGCTCGGCCTTTATAATGACCGGCTGTCGCTTCAAATGGAAAGATGGTTGATGGGTGCATGTATTTCTTCAAAGTCCAATACTGAGTGAAGTGGCAGAATGGTGAGACTGCTTTTAAAAACAGCAGCAGGAGAGTGTCCTAGACTTTAAAAGATGCATGAAAAGGTGGTAGAGGAAATTTTCTTCACCAGGCCATTGGGTTCTTGCTGCTTTTGAACTTGTTTGGGGGGGCAGGGGGTGTTTAACCAATTGCAATTGCCTGTTGCAATTCCGAACACTTTTTTTGGATTGTAGACATAGTTCTAGGACAAGCAACAGCAAAATATCTTCCGTCCTAATGACTTGACATAGCACTTTCACACTCAAGCATCCGAGTGCCTTAACATGCTAAACAGCAGGCATCTCTCCAGATGATAGGGAAGAAGCCCTTTTGGGGGCATGAGGGTCATAATAGTACAATGTTTAGCTCTGGAAGCTTCTTGTATAGGCACCATTGTAAAAGTGGCTCTTGTCGGATGGACTCTGCTTGCAGCATGCATTAAGACAATACTTAAGGAGCATGAACAGATTATAGACTAGTTTGGTAGGGTAAAGTTGTTGCGAATCACAGGGTAAAAACCAATGAGATTGGGGTGAGAGAGATTCCCTGATCACCCTAGGGAAGGTCACTGCAGCCACCACACTTCAGGCCAGCAGGGAGGGCCGTTCAAACGAGCAGCCCACCACCATGAAATCCAGGCAGGGCGCTTCTGTCACGAGTTGCTCCACGCCATGAGTCTAAGGAGGCATCCACATAGGGCAGGACTCCCAGACCCTTGGTGCACAGCAGGATTGGGCCCCCAAGAGGAGCTACTGCCAAAGAGCTGATTACAGGGGGGAGGGCTGGAGGCATGCGCTTGCTTGCTTGGGCCCTGCCAAACAGCAAGCCTTAGCCTGGGTTGTATCACCAACTTCTCTGGACAACATGTCTGGTAGCAGCCAGCCAGCTGCTCGCCCCAAGGCAGAAGTGGGCAAACATCTGGTGACCACAGGTGACTTATAGGCTACTTTTGTTTGTTTGTTCACCCATGGCTGTTGTTTTTTTTTCTTGGCTCATGTTGTAGATATTGCATAATCTTCCTCTTTCTACACCTCACTACTTTCTTCCCCCTTTTTTTTTGTTTTAAAGCAAACTACAGATCTGAACCTTCCCCCTGAAGATCTGGACTCATCAGGTGATGAGGACTACGCCTTCTCTGGCTCCGGTGACGGTACTGGTAAGTTGACTGACTGCCTTAAATTCTTGAGGTGGAGACAAAGTAGTTCAGGTGATCTTATTGGACCAAGTGTAGTTGGCGAGTTGTGTAGCCCCAAAACTTGCATATTCTCCCCAACAGAAGAAATTGGACCAATAAAAGATCTCCTCTGAACTACTTAGTCTTCATCCCTTACATTTCGGGCCAACATGGCAACCACCCTTTTGTGACGCATTTATTTTTAACTGCCTTAATTTACCTGAGCATTCCAGTTAGGAGCTTCGTGGCTTTCTTACGACAAAGTAAGCATTGTGGCTTTTCCTCCAGAGCCCTCCTTTCTCTACAGTAAAGTATTCCCAATGAGAGCAATCCAACGGCCAATGTACACAAATTGTGGGTGCCATGCTCAAGCCAGAACGCGTGAGCTCAGTTACTCGTGCATGTTGCACGTGGAGCACAGCTACCTGGGACTGTGCTGAGTGCGCGGCCTGTATGCACACAAGCGTGCATGTTCTGGCTGTGCATGGGGGTCGGCATACGTCTGCTGTTGGATTGTGCTCAGTATGTTTAAGTTGGACACTGGCCTCTAGCTCTTGGCAACTTGTTTGTGCATAGCTTTGCTTCCAATAGAGTGCCTCTCCTTGGAAGACTTGAGTAATCCAGTTATCCAAAGCTTAATAGGCTTAGCCTGACCTTTTTAGTTCATGGAAGTATAGCTCTACTTGTATCACAGGCAGAAATGCTGAGGCTTTTCTAGATGGTGTATTCTCTAGAGGGGCTCCCAAATGAGGTGTGGGGGTCGGGCATGGCAGAGCGCAAGAGAGGAGTTGCACTATTGCAAACTAGATCCCTGGTAGAACTAGATCTGCACTAGACATGCAGACTTCCTTCCAAAGCTTGGGGTGGATGGTTTTTCACCTCCTGGTGAAGTCACAGCTTGAAAGTTTGGGCACCACTCTGTCCTTAAGATACAATGCCATCCAGGAATACATGAAAGGTGACATCTTATTAAATGAGAATTCCTCCCCCCCCCCCCCCTTCCACAAACTAACCACTTGTGATTTGCTGGTGAACGTTGATTACCGCATACCATGAATCAGTTGGTGTGTTGGAAAAAGGACTGTTCATCTTACATGGTCTGCTTTTCTCTAGTTCTTGCAAACTACTGATTAAAGTGACTTGGCAGCTGAGCAACTACCATGTTCGTGCTTCCCTTCAATCCTAGCAACTAGGGCCCTTTTCACAGGAGATGTATTCTCCCTCCCCCCCCCCCCCATACGCTGCATGGGTGGGGGAGCATCCATGTGGCCAGTTTGGGGGAGAGGCATGCACGCTCTAGTCCTCCACCCATCGGCAGGAGCCATCAGCCAAAACAGCGATAACTCCATGCATGGAGATGGGCATGTGCCCATGTAACAGCCAGCCCCACCATGGTGCACATCCATCTCACCCCCCAGACTAAGGAGGAGGTAAAAGTAATTCTGATCCATTCCCATCTGTATAGAAGTAGTCTTTTACTGGCACAAGCCTAAACATCCATTGGTGCCCAGGGGGCTGTTCTGAACCTCAGTTAAGTGCTAATGTTCCTTTTTAGGTTCCCTGCCAAGCCACACTGTAGCATGGAATGGTCCGTTAGAAGGAAGTGCAAATGCCTCGAGTACTGTAACCTCTACTGATACAACCAGTCACCAGCCTTCAGTTCCTGGAGCAGAAAGTCCTGTAGAAAAGATGCTATCCACAGCCCCACCAGCTAGTGATATGGTGACAGATAAGCCAGCAGTGACTGTAGCTAGAACACATGAAGTAAGTTCATCTGCTGAGGACGATAAAGCAAGGTTGGCAGTTCATACAACAAAGAGCCCAACAATTCATCACACTTCTACTGCCAGGGTAATGACCACAGGCAGAGTAACGACCTCAAGAGTCTTGAGCACTGCCCGACCAGCTGAGCCGGAGACCCACCACTATAATGCCTCGGATGTTGCTGTATATGTACTTGATCCTGACTTACTCCCTACTAATGAGGGAGGCTCTGAGGCGGCGGCTGCTACTACTTCTATAGCAATACCTCCTAAGGTTGTAGACCCTGCAACTGAATCTGGTTCTGGAGATGAGGTAAGAACAAACAGCTGCAATGTTATGAATGCAAATCTTGTTTCTCTGCCAGTGTCAAGATAATGCATCTGAAACACTGGCTCCTTCATGTTGCTAACTCTAGACTGTATTGTGATGTGTAAGCTGTCAGCTACTAGACCTGTACGTTGAAAATTCTTCTAGCTTTCCGTTGGTTACAGCAGACTTGTGGGTGCTGGGGAGGTTAGGTGTGGTAACCAGGCATCGGCTCTTAAATGCAGCAAATAGAAACGTGAATGACTTGAACTGTATCTTGCCAACAGGACCTATTCTTGCTTCCGCCCGACGAAAAATCTTTCATTTCTAGTAACTCTGAAACGGTTGATACAGCAAAGGATGCCAAGTCTGCAGGGACTCCTCAGTGACTGATGGACAGAAAAGAGGTTCTAGGAGGTACTTTCAAAGAACACTGCATGCTTGAGTACTGGCCTTTTGTATTCTCCCTGTCAGCAGCTGCAGAATCTGGGTTTTTAAAAACCCTTAGTCCACATGTCTGATACTCAAGTAGGCAAATAGTGTCACTTTTGCCCTCTTGAAGCAGATTGGACATTTCTCACTCAACCCAATAAGGTGTAAAACTCTAAACAATAGCTAGCTAGCTGCTTCTTGCCTAGTGCCTCTGGAGAGCTATGGAGTGCAGACAGTTCCAACTCCCGACTCCAAAAATGCCTCTTTGGTGGTGAATACTTCTAGATGATAGACTTGCAACTTACTGATATAAAAATCCTGTGTGAAACTGAACTTGACAAACTTATTACAGCTGGTAACTTGAAACGGCATCCAAGCGCACAACTCCCCGCAGCAGCTGTAAAACCAGTCTGTTTCTGTGGCTCTTGAAGATGCTGAGCAAGCACTTGGTCGAATCTATTACTAGTGGGCAATGGAGTATTTGGTATATCGTAACTTACCCTGAAGTCACACATGTGACAGGGAAGCCATCTTGCAGTCCTTTACTGAGGCTCATGGTAACTCCAGACGTTCCCAGGATTTAGCTGACTCACGCTTCAGGGCCCTGTGGTTCTGCATCTTAACCTTTTCACCAATGGGGGAGAGACATGGGGATCTGCTCATCATCAAAGTCTGATGTGTGGGCTAGTCTGCACCATGCTCCTGCTTCAGGGACATCTTGCTGAGTGGGTGTGTGCTTCGGTCACCCCAAGCAGCAGTATGTCTAAACCCTGCATATTTCTTGCAATGGTTGGATGTGACCTTGTCAGTCAGATAAAGCTGTACTCTTGGGAAGGCACTTGTAAGGCTTCGGAGAAGATGTGCAAGTGGAAATTGAATGCTTGGTTGCTCTCACTTTAAACTCTTCCCTGCTGGCCACAGTTGCATGCCTGGGTCATAGAATATCTTGGTGACCATGCAATACTGCCTTCTGTATTCTGAACTTGATCTTTTGTCTCTTCACAGGTGTCATTGCTGGAGGACTAGTAGGTCTGCTGTTTGCTGTGTCACTGGTTGCATTCATGCTGTACAGAATGAAGAAGAAAGATGAAGGAAGCTATTCACTAGATGAACCAAAACAGTCCAATGGAGGGTATCAAAAGCCACACAAACAAGAAGAATTCTATGCATGAACACGCTGGTCTACTGGACATCCTTAAAAGGATTTTTCTCCTGTCTCTGCACACTGGGTTTTTTTGCATTTTTAAAAAAAAGACTTAAGCCAGAAGTGTCAAGCTTAGCCCTCCATGCCACTGGAAGCTGTATAGTTGCAGAATAGACCTGGATTGATCAAACCTACCATAACTGCACAAAGCTTTGTTTATATTTTAAAAAAAAAAGAAAAAAAAAGACAGGGACTGAGAGACTACTTTGCTTTTGGCTTATCTAAAGACTCCGGGGGAGAGGAGGGTGAACTGGGTGTATATATTCTCTTGATGTCTAAAAGTGACAAGAATTCAATGTCCAAGGCTTAACGTCTGTATACTGAGAGATCCTTGTTTAATCCTCATAGCCATAACTGTAAATATTGTGTGTCGGGTAACCATTTTGTGCATTTAACAAAGATCAGTGGCTGGTGCACTGTAGTTCATTTTGGCTTTTGCTAGATGTCTGAATTATAGCACTTACCAGTGGCTGTACAAAACCAAACTCGAGAGGAGCAGGATTGGAACCGTGGGGCAGTGAAGACTGAGACCCTTTGCCCCACCCCACTTCATACTTCTGGACAGATCGTCTTTTAATGGTATCCCTTGCTAGACAGCCAGTTGGATGCAAGTCCTGTCTTAAAGTTTTAGAATAAAGTGAACACTACATGCTTGTGTTCCATTTCACTTCAAGTGACACTCTTAGGGTAAGGTATTATGACACTTCCTTTCAGGCACCACACCTTGTCTTGAACGACTTTGGTGCTATGCCTTTTTAGACTTGTACACAGCAGTGTGGGAGTTCACTTCTGGCGTGGAACTGGTGCCACTTCTAATTTTATCTACCTCTACATTCTCTGTACGTAGTAGATAATTCTCAGCTAGGTCTGCATAACCACTACTTGATGATGTACCTTACATAGTGGCAAGGCATGGGAAGTACAAGATGGAGAATGTTGGAGGTAATGGGAGTTCCTTGTACTGCAAGTGCCAGGGACCAGAGAAACCTATTAGATTGGCATTTTAGCATGATTATTGTTATGTATATAGACTTGACGTGCAGAGCCTCGGGCGTTTAGCATCTTATGTAAATGCTTAGCTTTTATCTCTGTCCAACTTGACTTCAGATTATTTTTTTTGAGTGTTAATCTCCAGGGGTTTTAGGATTTCACATCCCCTAAACTATTGCTGTGCATAAGAGGACATTGGTAACAAATAGCAGGATGGCGTGCCGTCGCTACCCAATGTCACCTGGCTAGTAAGTCGGATCTCGGTGAAATGCTTAGACCTTTATAAGGCCCGGTAATGGCAACGCTTCCAATATAGTCTTTAACGTACATAGTGAAACCTCCTTGGATTCTTCAGAATAGACTTCAATGTAAACTAGACTGCCCTGAGATCCTTTACAGGATGTTGTGAATTAACTTCAACCATGAACGTCAGCTTGCTTTTTTTTTTAGAGCAGAAAGTGAGCTGAGTGTAGTTTCACAGTTGCCTCACCAATTTAGACTTGCTCAGCTTGTTCCAAGCAGAGAAGACACTTTTTTTGGGGGTGGGGGGTGCCTAGCAAAGTAGGGGAGGGAACAAGTTTACATTTACTGTAAATAATTATAGTGCCAAGCCAGAGGGAGTGATGGAATACTTTAGACAGCTAACAAGAGTTGCCTTTTGAGTAAAACTCTAGTTTAGTAATTTTTAATGAAGTAGAACCATTTCTGAGTCGGTCACTAATCGACGAAAATGGTGCCTTCTCAAACTTCATGAAAATACTTAATTCAAAAGATATCTTCAGTATGTAAACATGGCTGTCTGCACTTAACTTTCATTAAATACAAAGCTGAGGTCCTTTACTGCCTTTATTTTTTTACACTGAATTTTGATAAGTTAATGCAGAAACAGACTTGTTCAGTTTGTTTTCCCCATAGGACTAAAATGTTGAAGTTGGCTCTTCCACAATAGACTCCTGACCAACCATGGGAAACCAAGCTATAGCATCTTGCAGCCTTTAGTGGGCAAGACCTGGATAACTGTCTCCACTCCAATTACATTTGGCAGGGGGGAAATGCATAACTCTTTGCACCACTTAAATATTTAAAGTTGTTTTGGCTTTGTCATAAACATGAAATAAATGGCACTTTTGGCTACCAACTTGTCTAGTTACTACTTTTATTGCCATAGTTTGTTGTAAGGAAACAATCCTCAAATTTTTGGACTAATCAAAGATGCCAAATGTGTTAAAGCTTTTGCGGTTGGGTTGTACATGAAGACAAGGCGCCATCCTTAACTGCACCATGTGACAAACCAGTCCCTGATCAACTCCTAATGGAGTTGGTCATCTATTGCCTGCTATGACTTTTTGCTGCCTATTTGCAGACAAATTTGCTCGTATTTGGCAAACTTGAACTGTTTATTTTTGAGGTTGGGGAAGCTTGGACTGGCTTCAGTTTGTGGTGCTCACTTAAGCAGATGGTGTGTTAGGAGAGATGCAGGCAACCAGTTGTGAACTGGATCCATGTCCGTTCTGGCTGGCTAAAGATGGCTGGGAGATGTGGGTGGGCACTGCTGGCAGGGGTTAACATCTGTATTTGGATGCACTGGGCAGCCTCAAAACTGCAGCTGTTTAGCCCCTGCTTAAATGCCCCTTGAGGCTGACTCTCTTTTAAGGAAGGTTAATGAATGGGTGGTGGCCTTGTAGCTTAAGGCACACCTGGATGTCCTAGGATTCCTGGTGTCTGACTTTTGGTCTAGATTTAGTACTGAGACAGTTCTTGAGGACCTAGCTGACCATCTCTACTGCACCTGGAGCATCAAGTTGCAGGGGAGATAGTGCTTTGCTCCAACTTTTTTTTTTTTTTTTTTAGGACTTGAACCTTTGTACCATCATCCATGCTTCATAACCCCCTGGCTAGACTACTGCTGTGGCTTCTGCGTGGGGTTGCCCTTGATGGCTTTAGTGGAAGCTGCTGTTGGCATAGAACATGGGTGATTACTAGGAGAACAATATTCCTGTGCATCAGGATCTGCACTTGCTTCTTCTAGCTATCCAGGCACAAATTGAGGTGCTGCTTTTAACCTCCTGGGCCCCAGTTCTGAGACTGTTGCCTCCATGTTCTGTCGTGGTACCCTCTTGCAAGCTCCCTCTATCAATTAAGATGGAAAGGGGGTGCACACAGGTGGTGGGGTTGTGGCTGCCCTGGAACTGCTTTTCCCTGGAGGTTTGCCAGAGCATTTCCCAAAGGCAATGCAAGACCAGGCAGGAATAGGATCGGGGGGGGGATTAGCTGACCTTTTACACGTTAGGTGGGTGGGTGCCCATTTACATGGACACCTACGGCACATACTCCATTCTGTCAGGGCTCCATGGGTGGAGGTGGGTGTGCGGCAGGTTTGTGAGTACGTGCTCCTGCTGCACACCCACCAACACCCGCTGCTTGTGGTGGCTCCACGGGCACACACCCACCAAATAGCCACAGGCAGCCATATACACACTGTCCCCCCTGCCACTCACCCGCCCAATCAGAGCGGCGGGGTGTGTGGTTCATGTAAAAATGGCCATAGTTGGGATATTCCATATCTGGTCATGTCTTACATTGGTACAGGCCAAATTTTTCTAAATCCTTGCCAGGCTGCCCTGTATAGGCAACTAGATATTGCTGAAGTAGGACTTTCATTTCCTACCACAAACACCTGAAAGTACAAAATGGGCTTGTTCCATTTTGATTCCTAAAAGGGGCAGGATGCCTTTGGTTGGGGTCCTTTCTAACGCTAGCGTTACCTAGCTGAACCTACTGTGCACGGAGCCATGACTTGCCATGCAGTCAAGTCCCTATATTCAAAATGTACTTGTTTCCCATAACTCAAATCTAACTAGTTGGGGCCAGGGGAGGGCAATACATGCATTATCTTCAGCTAAAAGATGGTAGCTGAAGATTATTTGGAGGGAATTGAAGGATGACCCTTCCTCTGAACTGAAGTTGGCCCTGGACCTCTTAGCTGAGAACAACCTGCAGTTCCTCTCTTGAAAACGGCTTACTTGACAAGATGAAAAAGGGCAAAACCATGGTTCTTTTTAGTATCTGCAAGGTTCCAGTTCTAGGAAAAAAACTGGTAGAAGAAAACTCCACTACAGTCTAATTGGATTGTCTGCTCTAGGAACTGAAACCCCCTTGCTGTCCTCCAAATATCTCCTCCCTGGATTTGTTTTCTTGAGGAAACGGAAAGCTAACTTGAAATGGCTATCGTTGCCTGAGGGTATGTGTAGTACTTGCTCGGAAACGTGGTCCCCATCTGGAAGGCTGGGGAAGGAGGACTGGGCGAAACGGCCCTCAGTTTAGTGTGGCTTGCGCCACCGTTCATAACTGTTCACTTGAAACTCTTTCCTGCACAACTCTGAAGATGGTGGTTGTGTCTAGCCAAAGAGCAGGCCGCTCTTATGTCAGGAGGCTGCAGATAGGGGTTTTTGAAGTTTGGCTTGTTCTGAAACCTTAACATTCAAGACTGGGTACCACTAGCTTGGGAACCACGTGAGCAGATGACATTGTGCAAACAACCGCAGTGGTCACTTGGGGTGACTTGTAGCAAATGATCTTGATAGAGGGTGCAAGAATCCTGTTCCAGCTGCTGAGACACTTTAGCATTTACTCCTGACACCTGGAGTTGAACAGCTGATTAGAGCACCACATATCAGTAAAGATGAGGTTTCGTGGCAAGGTGTGGACAGCAAATTTTGGGCGTCCCTGCTTTCCGTACTTGGTTGTGCCTAAGCTATAGGATGGTCTAGGGTAAGCTCTGAAGAGCCACTTGCTGCTTGGAAAGTGCACTGGCTTTTCCATCATGCAGTCTTGCTGCTTGGAAAGTGCATTGTATTGCTGTCCTGGGAGCAGGATTTGTGTAGGTAACGTAAGCTAGGAGGTCAAGATCCAGACATTGATAACTTGCATGTGTGATGCTGCAGGGATATATATTTAAATCTCAAGAGGGTAGAAATTTGGGGAGCCACTGCTTTAATAGCTCAAGGCATTAAGGAAAAATTTCCTGGTGTCTATACCTAGCTTATCCTTGATCCATCACAAGCAAGTGTCCCGTTCTTCACCAGCTGATATGTCAGACTGCATGATGGAAAAGCCACTGCAAGCTTTGATTTGAGGCTGTCCATGTGACTTTTAATAGCAGAAAATAAGCTTAGTTTGCTTTTCTAAATGGGGTGGAACAACTTTCTCCCTGTACACCAAGTCGCATTAGAATCCCAAGGTTACTCCTGGTCACTAAATGTTCTGCTTTTTTAAATTAAAAAAAACAAAAAATCCACTGCTAAATGAGTCATAGAACAACTTGTCTGTCACTTTAAACTAGTCATGGTCAGGAGTGTGTGCCTGACCTAAAGGGCAAACAATTGTCATAAGACCAGTGGAATAAATCCCAATTTTTTACTTGCTCTTCATATCTGTACTGGCTTCAGTTGGGTAGAGTGTGCCCCCCCCCCCCGGTTTACTTAAGTCACTAATATTAAACATAAACCGCAATCAGTGGTGAACTACTGGAACAGTAGCTGCATTTCTCTGGAGGATGAGGTAATTTCGTGTACCCCTTCGCAGCTCTGTTGTGATTTATTTACTTTATTTAACATAATTTATATCCCATCCCTCCTGTCAAAGCAGCTTGGGATGGGCTAACAATCAATGATCTAGTCATGAAGAAATAACTACATAGAACAGGCCAAAACACCTGCTTGAAATATGCATTTTTTTGGGGGAAGGCAGGGGCTGGAAGGACCTGGTTTTGTCACAATTTCAACTTTCCATACAAAACAAATGTCAATTGCTGGCAAAGCTTTCTTGTCTGGGGGGGCGGAATCTGACTTCCACACCTCAGCTTTTCAAAATGAACCATTTAGTATTGCTAGAAGACTCCTCCCCTTCCCCCCCCAATAATGTGGGGTGTTTTTCCATTTTTAACACTTAAAATGGAGGGCTGGTGCTAACACTAAAATTTGGTACAAGTTGCATTTGCTTCCCAATGTAACCTTTCCCACAAATTGCACCAAAATAATCCATCTTTAATTTCATAAACCTATACAAAAGTATGGTAGGGTTCGTTCTTACTACTTTAAGAGGCAAACCATACAAGAGCCTTTAGTGATATGCTTACATTGTCTCACATAATCATCATGACTTGATGGATCAGAGCTTCTAATTTGTCTAGATGCCAAGGAAAGTAAATGGAGTGAAGACCAGGAGTGGCATGATCTCACTTGCATGTTTTCAAACCTTTTGAACATGTAGTATGTTATATTATTGCACTTGAGGAAATGCCAATTTGCCAGAGAATAATTTAGCCAGCTCTGTCCTTAAGGCTGAAACTTATTGCTGTTAATATTTGATGGCAGTTGCCTACAAATGCACCTTTGACCTGTACGTCTCAGGTGATTTTTGTCATATAGCTCCCTTTTAAAAATTTAATCTGAAGTCTGTTGACAACAAAGCGCACATACAAAATCAAATCCACTTGAGTGTTTTTGAGAAGGGTTTCTATCCTTTTACCGTCTCCCATGTTGCAATTTCTACCTAAAATTGGGGAGAAGAACCTGCAAAACAGCTGAAGTTTTGCAGCTCTGAGGAGTGGCTGTGTAGTTATTTCACAGTAAGCATTAGTCACACATTAACCACAACTGTAAAAACCTGTCTCTGGGAAAATCTCATCCAAACACTAAAGGCCTTTGATTCCACAGCTTGTTACCTGACAAGGTGGCTTTCTGCATTATTTTCCTCAAATGTTGTGCAACTTATCTGCCTGACTTGTTTACCTTGTTACCTTTTATTGTGGTAGGCTATTCCTCCCAGTGTCCAATTAGTCCCAGAGCAGATAGACTGTGTTGTCTGTTACGTAGTCAAGACTGATTCTGTCCGTGCTTCCAGATATGTAGGCCATGGGAGAGCAGGTGTCCCTGCACTCGGCTGGTGCTGGTGGCTTACCTCATGGAGGGGAGCACCAGGAGATGTTGACATTCTGGTTACATTGAAATTGGTGGTGGTAAAACTCCCATTGGCCTTCAATGGACACACAGGAGCTCTGTGGTGTGATTCTGAGTGGGAGGAATTAGGATGTTTACCGTGTTTTTAGTCAGTTTCTTGACAAACAGCAAGTTTTGTCTTATCTTTTTAAGAACACCCCTTCTCCCTCTAATTTCCACCACAGCCCTTCACAACAGTTTCACCAAGCTGTCTATGTATAGTACGAATGCTTTTTGGTAGGAGCACAAAGATAAGACCAAGCTTTTAAGCAGGAACTAGTGGCCTTCTGCCCGTAAAAGGATTTGACAAACTGAAGAACTTATAACTTACTCTGGTCTCTGAAAGACACATGACCTATAGCATTTCCTTAACTCTTCATGACAGCTGCCTCATTTTTTATTTTATTTTTTAAATTTAAAAGTAGTTTGAAAGTTTTGTGTGAATTTTTGTAGAAACATCTTGGTTTTGGTTAAGTGCTTGAATTTTTGAACAAATTTCAATGGAACTTCCTTGAATGTTTTGCCTCAGTTTAGGTATCCAAAGACCTGTTAACAGTAACTGAAAACAAACGACTGTTTACTGAAAGCCTTTTTTTGTTGTTTTTGCTTTCAATATTCTGTGACTGAAAGGGTTTTGAAAGCTGGATTTTTTTATTTTTTTCTGGCTCACCATCAGCTTCTCAAAGCTGACACTGCACAGGTTTTGGGGACAGAAGAAGAGAAAACATAAGGTTGCATACTGACTCGTATGGACTGCCCAGTTTCAAGACCCACTTCATGTTTTCTTTTTTGAGATGGAGAAGTCTCATTCGTTTGAACTAGCCCTTTTTGTTACTGCTAAACCTTTCTGGAGAAATATATATCTTTAATCTGAGTGGTTTCAGAATGAGGTATGGCCAGCAGTATTGGGAAATCTGAAAATATCTTAACAGTTGCTTTTGAACAAAGGAAGAAACAGTAATTTTTAAAATACATGTAATTAAACCAGAATCAGACCCACCCTGGCCTTTCAAGAAAAAGTGTAGTATTATCTCTAAAGGTTATCCTGATTATTATTATTTTTTAACTTAAGTGTCTGACTCTGCTCCACATCCATACCATGTGACCACTTGCAGACTATAGTCATTGCAGCTTTTCTTAAATTAAGAAAACTGCTCTTAAAAACAATTTTTAAACCTAGACAAAATGGCGCTTTTGTAAGATGATGTGTAGTTCCCATTTACTTTACTGGAAATCAGATTGCCTTATTAAAAGCTTGAATGAGACTGAGGAAAGATGTTACGGGGTCTGCTCCCTGTTTTGCTACAGACTTTTTATAGTACCTTCAGCAAGTTTACGTGAACTTTTTTTAAAAAGTACTAGTAGCTAGAAGCCGAATTTCATTTTCAAAGGAAAATTGAGGAGTCTGTGTCACGTTAACTTTCACAGAGGTTTAGCTTTCTGAGCATACTTCTGAAAACAAGAACATAAGTGCCACACTTAGTTAAACCAATCATCCATCCATCCAGCCCAGCAGCCTGTCTCCCAACAGTGGCCAATTTTGGTTAGTTTAGAGAAATGCACAATAGATTGTAATGGGGTGTTCCATTTCCTGCTGTTCACTCCCAACCTCCAACAGTCAGTCTTGTCTGTTGACCAATAACCTTTTTCTCTAAGAACTTATCCAATCATTTTTTTGAAACCAATTATGCTGTTGGTTCTCCCCACATCCTTTGCCAGTAAGTTCCATGGGTTAATCTGTATGTACATTAAGTGGTTGGGGAAAAGTACTTTGGTTCCAATGGGTATTTTTCTACACACGCTTCTCCTGCAGGTTTGCTGTTACATACTGAACTTTGTGTGTCTAAAATTTATCATTCACCCAGATCTTAATCATTTAGCTCTTTGAACTTCTACGTAGAACTTTTCCCAGAACTTTTGGGTGTAAAATTCTGGGAGAAGTTTTATGCAGAAGTTCAGAGTTCTTGGTAAACTGCCTTGCTCTAAAGTAGCTGTAGTCACTTGGTTTCCATAGCAGTTCCTCACACATCTACAGCTGTGGCTACTTTAGGCTACCTCAGGGCAGTGTTAGTGTATGCCTTGAGGGGGGGAGAGAGAAAAGCATGCATCTAGAGCTTACTTGTGGACGTGTAAATGCAGAAGAGTGAAAAATCCAGAATCTTAAGGTGTGTGTAAAAATGCCCAACATCCTGTCTGTAATCCTCAAGCTGCTTTACTCTAAAGTAGGGGTGCCAGATACCCAAATGTTTACTGGCCATTGATGAAAATATATGTTGCAGGGCTGCACTGGCACCAATGCAACCCTGCAACATGGCTGGTAAAAATGTGCATAACTGGCAACCCTACTCTGGAGTGGTCCCATTGGCTTCTAGGAGCAGTCCTACAGTACACGGGGTGAGGATTGCAGCTTTAGGAACTGTTGACATTTCTGCCTGTAACAGTTTATAAAAGCCTGCCTGAAACCTCTCATCTCTTACCTTGCAAAGGCCTCTATAATAAACCCTGAACAGGGTGAAAACATTTCCTATCTGGAAAACCAGCTGTGAAAAGAGTATTTAACTTATTCCATTCCTCAAAACATGTGAACCTTGTTACTGTAAAGTGACAGCTGGGAGGCATTTGAGGTCCCTTTCCAGAGGGAAAGGGTTCACAGCGTGGCATTGTTCATGTGGAATATTGTGGAGCAGGCTTTGCTTACTGCTCATAAAGTTCCTAACAGGCTGGTTAATAAGAATGCTTGGAGGCAAAGCTCTTGTAAAAAGTCTCTGGGTCAAATCCTGGCTCTGTTGTTGCCAGTGGCCTTTGTTCACCATGTGGAGAGCAAAGTTCAGTTTTCTCTTAAACTAAACTACCTGAGTCAGACCAATGCTCCATCTTAGCCCAGTACAACCTGACATAGCAGCAGGGGTTTCAAATTCGGGTCCAAATCCAGCTCTTCCAGGATCTCTGGTAGTGGCTATCCCAGTGTGCTACCCGAGACCCCTCCAAACCCCCAGCAGAAGTCTTCCCCCAGGCATGCTACCAGGGATCCTGAAGTAGAGATGCTGGGGACTGAATCTGGGACCTTATACATGCAAAGCACGTGCTCTTACCACTTGAGCTATGGCTGTCCTGTCACTGTTAAGTGAGAAGGTAGTTGCTTGGATCCAAGATAAGGCTGGCTAGGGCTGTGGGCACACCAGTACTAGAGTTACAGTGGGGCAGAATGCTTGCATCAGACTCTATCCTGCTGCCATAGTTGTATTTCTCTAGTCTGGGGCTCAGCCTGTGGCCATGGCAAGGTCCTCTGCAGTACGGTACAGCCCCTCTACTGCATCCCACTCAACCTCAATTTGAGTCATTGCAGATTTGGTGGAGGAAAACCAAGTACTGCTGGGAAGCTGGATGGGGCTTACTCATGAGTAAATGTGATTGTGGCCTGGAGGCTGTCCTCACCCACAAAAGTGAATAGGAGCTGAGCCACTTACTTCAGTGATGGCAAGAGTAGACCCTACAGCTAGTTTTCCCGTATTAACCACCCACCATTCTTACAAGTTGGGGGGGGGGGGGGGTGGCAAGGAGGCTTGTCTACATCAATGCAGCCCTCCAACCTGTAGTTCTCATGTGTCCTCTAAAATGTGCATATCTGGTCACCCTAGGAAGGGCCCTCTTAACAGCTGGGCCCCATGAGTTAACTGGAAATCACATTTGTATTAACAGAGAGAAGCACAATAGCCCTCGACAAGTGTGTGTTGTGCGATAGGGATGGGCGAACAGAACCGAGTTTGGAAATTCGGTTCAGTTCAGAAATTCGGTTCGGTCGACCGAACTATTCGGGTTCAGTCTGAACTTCCGAACAAAGTTTGAAAATTCAAACCCCATTTAACTAAATGAAATATTATCTTTTAGGGATGGGCAAGCAGCGCCGAGTTCAGAAATTCGGTTTGATTTGAATATCTAGTCGGGTTCGGTCGACCCCTATTGTGCGCGTGTTCCACTCGGCCTCACACTGCGCTTGCTGTGAGGCGGCTTTTAGACTTGCACAGGGTGCGTTAAAGCCAGTTGCGTGTTCTTTTAAAGCTGTGAATTAGATACCTTGACATTAAGGTATTTAATTTTGGGCTTTAAAAGAACACGCAAAATATCAGGTCTAAATCCTACATGTGGCCTATTTACACGCAGCATGTTCACTGTGCACCTCTAAAAGCAGCCTTATCCACAAACAGGTGGAAGGGAGGATGTGCCCTAAAATTTTATTTATTTTATTTATTTTATAGATTTCTATCCCGCCCCCTCCTGCGATGCAGCTCGGGGCGGCTAACAACAATAAAAACAGTTAAAATCAATTAAAATACAAATATAAAATACATCAATAAAACAGGGCAAAATAAATAAATACATAGGTGGGGGATTAAAAATCACCTCCCCCCACCCTCCCTCCCAAAGGCCTGGGCAAACAGCCAGGTCTTACAGTTCCGCCGAAATGTCAAAAGTCTTGGGGCCAGGCGAGCTTAACACGGGGGACCTCCAGGAGGGCACCCCCGGCAGACCGCAGGAGCCGTTCCGGGGTGCAAAGGGCGAGGCGGTCCCTAAGATAAGAGGGGCCAAGGCCGTATAGCAGGGAGGTGCAGCAGGGAGGTGGGGAATCCGGACACTGACGCTTTCCTCTGCTCCTCCTCAGACGCTTTAGCAACGACAGAAGCCCAGCTCCCTCTTGTGAGTCTGGTGCAGTCAGGTCAAGGCAGAGAGAGCAAGGCGGGGGATGCTGTTGAGAGGCAGAGACATATATCCCAAGCTCAAATCCAATCTGAACGGATTTGCCGATCAATTCACACTCAATCCAGCCCTGTTCTACAGCCACCCGCTTCCTGTCAGAGCAACAGTAGCGCCACAACCCATTGCTTACTCTCCAAACCCATACCAATCCTCAGCAGCCCAATAGACAGCATGCTAACAAGTGGGTCCTGTTCCTCTAATAGATCAGTATGAAAACACCCACTCGTAGGGTGTTTTCACCCGGAGAAACTAGTCTGGACTAGTTTGTATAAACTCCAGTGTTTGTTAGTCCATGCTCACAGCGTGGTACCTTTTAGATGGACAGGCTAGTCTGGACTAGCGGTGTGAACAGAACAGTGCAGTTAGCACGGTGCGTAGAGTCTGTGACTGTATTTCAATCACGTGCTGCTTTTCGCCTGTTCCATGGCGATGTTTTCTGTGACTGAAACGTCTCTTCGTGTGATCCATCCTACAAACCATAGCGGTGTAAAATGCCTAGAGTCTTTCCCCTGTTCCCTTTAAGTTGAGGTACCCAGACAGCCCAAGCCCCCACCTGATGTAACATTTCTGCTCCCTACCCCTTGTTATAATCACACTCCTCCTACAATGCAAACTGTCATGCCCTGACTAGGGTTGCCACTTTTGCCATTTTCTTATGAAAAATACATATTTTCTATGACTGAAACATCACTTCACGTGATCTTATGAACCATAGAGGCATAAAATGCCTAGAGCATCTGTCAGGTCTTGCTGTTGGAGTCTGTGGCAATGGGGCGTAGCTAGGGTAGAATGGGCCCCTAACCAAGAAGTTAAGATTCCCCCCCCCCCCCCCCC
>QEPC01009174.1:3430260-3448631 GCA_003113815.1 Sphenodon punctatus | reverse complement strand
CCCCCCCCCCCCCCCCAATTCTCTGTCTCCTGCCAGCGGCTTTGTCGCTGGTGGGCCTAGTGGTGCTGCCCGGCTCTCATGCATGTGAGTTAACTTTAAAGGTGCTTTTGCCCTTCCTCAAAATGGAGGTTGTCTGTGCTCACTGCACCCTCAATGATGGTTTACAACTGGGTGTTTCCCACAATTCCAACTATAAGTATTTTACAAGCAGAAAGCAAGTAATATAGCGCACATGCAGAGCACTAAATTCCAAATAGCCAAGCCACAATCAAACACACAGGACACCCCAAAATGCAGCCTATTAAGCACATTATGCCTTGCAAAGGCATTCTTCTAGATATATAACCAGGTCACTTGTGCCCCCAATAACCAATTCATGCTGCCCCCACCCCATAAACAGTTGTATTCCCATATAATCAATTCACGCTGCCTCCCACCCATAACCAATTCATTTGGGCCCCCAATAATTAGCTGTCCGCACCTCATAACTAGTGACCCCCTAGCCCTGTAATTAGTTCATGCTGCCCCCCTGCCCACTCCAACCCCCAATCCTCCCTCCCCTCCCACTTTCTCCCTTACCTACCCATGGTGGTGTGCCTCAGCGGCAGCTGGGACTGCGGCACTGCTTGGGGTGTGCTGCCCACTCCTACCGCTCTCTACTCTTCCCCCAGGCGGGCGGGTGGGCGAGCCACCTTAGGAAGCCTTGCTGGCGCTGCACTCTGGTCCCCCTGTGGCGCTGCAGCTTGAATTGGCATTCCGCTAGCGACCCTAGCTGAAAGTAGCAGATACTAGGCAGCCACTGAGATGGAAACTCAAACCGCAGTGCCATGGGAAGGGATGGACCGCACAGCAAGACAAGGCTTCCTAGGGCGGCCGCCCACCTGCCCACCCAGGGAGAGTTGAGAGCGGCGGGAGTGGGCAGTCTGCTGTAGGGGGGGAGGGAGTAACTGGGCGCGGCAGCTCCTGGTGCCTTGCGGCCCTTGGCGTAAAGCCAGGGTCGCTCAATGGGCACTACGTCACTGGTGGCAATAAGTACTGGATAGTCAACTAGTCCAGACTAATAAGCACTAGTAATTCAGACAGACATTAGTCTGGACTAGTTTAAGAATGGTTGTTATAAACCTCAGCAATTGGAGTTTTATAACAATCGTGCTTATTTCTTAGTTCAGACTAATAAGCACCATTGACAGCATTCAGATGGACAACCTAGTTTGAACTGCGTTCAGTTAGTCCAGACTAATTGTCCATGTGAAAATGCCCACAGAGGGCTATTGTGCTGTCTGTTAACGCCCATATAAGCCCACAGAGTCAGCAGTGCCGGGAGCCCTAGCTCCAGAACGGTAGGTTATTTTTAATTAGCAAAAATGCATTGAGCTAACATTTTCCTTTTTCTAATGGGTGAGTCAGTCCGTATCTGCTCAACGTTCTTATGTTAGGAGGGGGCTCGCGTTTCCCACAGGGCGTAAACGTCCCTGGATGCTACATTTGCTCTGATCGCCACTGTAGGCAGATGACACAAACCCCAGAAATCCTTCTCGCCTCTCTGCCTGCCTGTGTTCATTTCCTGACATGAATGTTGCTTCCAATTGCCTACTGTGTCAAATGATACATTCTTTGGCTCTTCACGGTAGGTGGGGGGATGGGTGGGCGGCTGCGGTGGGTGGAGGTGGTTATGTGCCCCTGCCCACAGGCGCACCCCCATCTCCACGCACCCCCACCCACGGTGTTTCCATGGGTGGACACACACACCCCGGCAGCACCATGTGCACAGACGGCCCCACCCACCAAACACCCAGCGGGGGAGGGGACAGGGGGGTGCGTCCATGCAAAAACAACCTTTGTTGTTTCTCCCTTCATTTCTCTTCTTAAGTCTGATTTGAAGTGTATCCCAAGGGTACTGGGTCTGTTTCCTATGCAGTGAAACATACAGCAAAAGCTGTGTGTGGTCCTATGTGTTTAGAGACTATTGTTTGAGAGAAGGGGAAAAAATAACTCGCCTGACTTTCTCCAGCCACAAACTTGGGGTGTTTTTAGACAAGTGCCTCCCTACCCATTTCCCACCGATCACCCACTTATCATGCATGGTGCTTGTCTAAAAATACCCTTGCACATCACCAGAAAAGAACAGTCTAGGCTTGTTGAGGGGAAGTTTTGAAAGAAGACTCACATTTATAAAAACCTATGTTTCTGGATAGGATAGCTGCCAGTAGGCTTCTGAGCCCAATTCAAGGTGTTGGTTTTGACCTTTAAAGCCCTAAACAGCCTGGGCCCCACCTAACTGCAGGACTGTCTCACCCTCCATATTCTGGATCGTCCTCTGCGGTCGGCTGGGAGCACCCTCCTTGAGGTCCCCCGGGTTTCCCGGGTGTTGACCATGAGGAGGGCGTTCTTGGTGGCTGCTCCATGGCTGTGGAACTCTCTCCCGTTGGAGGTCCGCCTGGTCGTAGACCTCCCCTCTTTCTGTAGACAGTGTAAGACCTCGCTGTTCCTCTGGGTCTTTGCCGAGGGAGACGGGATGGGTGGGTTGGGTTAGGGTGGGGGTTTTATTATTGGGTTATTTTAATGTGGGGTTAAATGCTGACTTTTAAAAAATTGTATGTGTTTTAAAATGCTGTTAGCTGCTCCGAGATGCTTGTACAGGCGAGGGCGGCATATAAATGCAAGGAAATAAATAAATAAAAGAAATCTAGTGTGAAAAGGCTACAAAAAGACCAATATATTGACACAAAGGACCCTGGTGATCAAAGTTTAATTATGATCATTTATTGTGGTATAACTTTGGGCTAAAATTTGTTGGGGATGCTGGCTCTCTTTGACCCACATAAGCCCTGTCCCTATGACCTTGGAACTGCAGGAGGAGGACGTTTTTGTAGGGGATAAATCCCTCACTGTTTTTACACAAATATTATTATTTTAGAGATTATCAAATTTGTTCCTTTCCAAACAAATTTTTAAATCAAGCTATGCTACCCTTTCAAAGTGGTTGGAAATACACACCCAGACAGCTGGTGGATTTTGACAGACCTACACACCATAATCTTCACAAAAGCACAATTCCAGGTCTATGAATGAAGAGTCACAAACTTTGGTGACACGCAGCAGCAGCTTATGTTGGGGGCTCAATGTAAATGTTGTTTACTCAGAGAAAGCCGTGCTTTTGTGTTCACTTGCATGTGCTTCACTTTCATACCTGAAACTGCTTATTAGCATTCGGTCTCTCTTTGTCATAAACAGGCAGGTACTTGCCTTTAAGCTGGCAGGTATTTTTTCTTTGATACTCCTTTCAAAAGGAAGTAGTAGCATGCCTCAGCTGGATTTCTCCATTAGTATTACGAGTGCTCTTGTTTCAGTTGTCAAGATTACCAGTTGGGTTCTTTTTGGAGACAGAAATGAAGGAAACATCCAGCCAGTTGATATGGGGCCAGAGGAGAAATGTTTGTATGGTTAGGATTTAAAAACACAAATAAAACAAACAGTCATGTCTTCTGAGCTTGTTGCTCTGGTGATTATTTTGAACTTTCTATTGTGGAGCTATACTTGGGTAATTTAGTTTACTTGCTTCCTATTATTGTTTCTACGGCACTTTCCCTGTTCAAAGTGCCTTTACAATCCTGACTGAGTTGAGTCCCCACCCCTGTGAGGTAGGTCATTATTATTCCCATTGCACTGATGGGGAACTGAGGCTGAGAGACGGACTTGCCCAAGGCCGCCCAGTAGGTTCCTACATAAGATAGGGTTTGAACCCTGGTCTCCCAGGTCAAAGTCAGCACCTTCTCCACTTACCCTGAGAAGCCTCTGAATGGCAGGAGTGGGCCCTGTTTGGAAGTTAGGATTGTCACCTGTGGTGTTTTTTCACCCGACACGCCCATAGACCAAAATGGAAGTGTCAGGTAAAAAAATCAGCTGACGGTGGCAAGCCTAGTTCGGATGCTTAGGGGCAATGATAGGACTCAGCCAGCATCTACTTCCAAGAGTGGCTTTTACCCCACCCAACAGGTGTTTGTCAGACCCTCCCCCCCTCGTGTGGCCAGGGAGGATCCCACAGGAAGCACCTGCCCAGGGACCTCCAGAGCACTGGCAGAATGTCACCACTGCTTCCAAGGCTCCTAGAACAGACACTTCCTGCACCCCACCATGAGTTCTGGGTCAGCTGCCCACTATAAGGCCAATCCATGTCCCACTGAAGAGAATGAGGCTCATGTCCCCATTAGTGTTAGTACCAGTGCCATCCATTCACTTTTGTTAGGCTAAGAAAAAAAGGCCTTCAATGCAATCCTGGACATAATGAAGTCAATGGCAACACTCCCTTTCACTTCAGTGGGCAAGGACTACAACCCTGAGGGGGTTAATCAGGGCAAGGAATGAGAAGTCTATCATTCCTCAACACAACCAAGTTCTGAGGTGATCTGAAGAGGAGAAAAGCAGAGGGGGGGGGAAATATTAATCGGTAGCACAGAATGCTTTCATGTGGCCTTGAGTTAAAGGTTTTTATTTTCTCTTTAAAGATGCCTTTTAAGATTGTCACATGTACATTTGTGAAGTAAGTCACTGGTTCTCAAACGGGTGCGTGGAAGGTATACTGGGGGCAGCAGGCGCAAGGAGGGAGCACAGCTAGAACACACCTACCCCCACTCAGAGGGAGTTTCCACAATGGGCTGTAAAGGGGGACAGGGAGTTCAGGGGGTGGGAGGCAGAACTGGGTCAGTCTTAATTTGTAGGGCCCCGAGCAAAGACAAAATGCAGGTACCCTGGTGACCCCACCCCTTCCCCTGTGACCCCACCCCTTTGGGGCACCTTCTGCAGGGCCCTAGAGGTGGTCATGTGTGGGCCCCCACATCTTGCCCTGGTGAAAACAGGGGCCACTGAGAGAGAGAAAAATAGCAGGCCCAGGGTAGTTGCCCTGTAAGGTCAGGGGGAGCAAGGTGTATGAGTGTGTGGTGCATCAACTAGGGGCACTGGCAGAATTTACTTTGGGGGTGGGGGGCAGTCTCTTTTACACACCCGTTTCTGACATGACCACACCTCTTTCCAAGTCTCCGGATGTCACAGTGCTTGGGATAAGGCCTGGCAAGGAGGCTGACGGTCTCTCCCCTTCCAGCTTGCCCCACCCTCTTTCCAAGCATAGTGGCATCGCAGCACTTGGTTATAACAGAGTGGGATAGCCTGTTCACACTTGCTTCTTTCCAACATGGCCACATCCCCCACCAAAGGGCTTGGAAGTAGCGGGAGCCAGGGGATGCAATTGCCCTGCGTGGCTCCTTCCTCCTAACATCTGTGGCCCCAACTACCCTCAAGAAGAGGAAGGGTTAAACAAAAAAATTGATAAATAAATACGAGCCACTGAACTAAAGGACAGGAGAATTCTGATACAAGACAACACAAAGACTCTCTTAGATTCCATACAAGCGACAGTCTTTCGTGAGCAATTCTGTGGTAGTACTCATGAGTAAGAAGATTCAGGATTGCAGCCACAGCAGTTGTCAGGAGCAGAGTCTGAGGCACAGAAGGTGAAGGCAGGATCAGTGCTGGCCGGGGACGTTGCTCAGGATCCGGTCCAGGATCACAGTGCCGGTATGTCCATGCAGGATTAGGTCCACAGGATCAACAACAAGGATCAGCATTCAGAATGGAACAAACCTGGGACAGACAGGCTGAAGCAGAGCTAGGGCTAACAGAAAAGAAAGAGAGACAGGCAAAGAACTGGCATCAGGCAGGAAGGACTCCCCTGGCCATCACACAGGGGGTTCATCAGACAGATGCCAGGCCCCCATTATGGCTGATGCCAAGCTCCAGTATCCAATCAGACAGACAGACTCACCAGTGGAGGCCAAAGGACCAAGTTCAAGGAAGGGAACTTACAAGGGTCAGCCTCCAACTGGTCCTCTAGGCGTGCCACTTTCAGTCATTTTTCACCTGACACTTCCATTTTGGCCTATGGCAGTGTCCGGTAAAAAAACACCCCAGGTGGCAGCCCTAGTTGGTCCCAGGGACACATCATGAACAGGGAGTGCCAGAGCCAGTCCAAATTTCTTGGAAACATCAGGAAAACTACAGGAAGCAAATGATGAGTCACCCAGCTTCCTGTGACTACTGCCCAGAGCCCCAAGGGTGCCGGTTCAAGCCCAGATCCTTACAGCACTTAAGGAAGAAATGCAGGCTGCAGTCCTCTAGCCACTCAGACAGTGTAGACCCCATGGGCGTGTACTGGATGTGTGGCGTGGCTCATTGCAGACTGGGAACTGCAGGCTTAACCCTCTGACTGTAAATGCCTCTTGGCTTAAATTGTAATTTCAGGCACTTGGCATCTCCCACGTCAAGCCCAGAGGGGGGTGTGTGCATACGCATGCCACTGGCACACGGGCTTTTATGTGTGTCTGTCGTCTAGTGTATCATTGAAAGCTGGGTCTGTTCTGAAAAGCAACTGTAAAAATCACATTGGTGAGAGCAGGAAGATAGGGTCCATGTTTGTCATTCCCTGAACACACATGCTCTGCTCCCTCCTGCCACATCCCTCCTAAAAACCTACCTCTTCCGTCAGATTTTCCCTAGCTACTCATCCCCATAGACTGCTCTCACTGGTGCTTTTCCTTCTACTGTCTTGTCCGTCACGAGCCCCCTCTTCCTCTTGTAACTAAGCTAATCACATGCACCTGCAATGTCTGACTATCTTGACTGTATCCCTGTCTCTCCTCCCTTGCCCACCCTAGATTGTAAGCTTCTTGTGGCAGAGATTTGTCTCTAATCATTCTTGTTTAGGGTTAGGCATATTGCTGTTGCAGGAAAAAATGCAATGAATCAGTTCCCCAGCTTTAGTGTAGCATCGTTCATTCCTTGAACCGCTGAAGCCAAAGGCAAAAAAGCCCATTGACTTTAATGGGTGAGGATTGCATTCTAGATGTCCAAATGTTTTGCAGGTGAAGTATTTCTCATCTTCATTTTCCAAACTATTTGAACATATTTGAAAGCTTGCCTCTTTTTATGTCCCATCAAGATAGGGTTATCACCTGGGGTAGTTTTTTTTACCTGACACTCCCATAGGCCAAAATGAAGCTTACTCAGATTGTAGAAGTTTACTCAGGTGGGAGCAGTCAGAGTTGAAAACTTCATTGTCAATCCTCACCCCTCTGAAGCGGCAGTGAATCATCTCCTGTCCCTCTGGTGTTGAATACTTGTCGGAGAGACCTTTAGAAGACTCCCTACCAGGTATGGAAAGCTGGGTGGGACCCTTGCCAATGAGACCTAGGGCTGGAGTTCTTTGTTGGAGGGAGGTGGGTCTGGTTGGGTCACCCTGTTTGGAGGAGTGTAGGTAGAAAATGGTGATTGTAAAGGACTGATAGGTCCCATGCAGAGGGCCAGCGTTGCTGAGTCTACCTTGCTTCAAAGAAAACCATGAATGCCTTAGGCTAAAGGGAGGCCAGGAAAACTGGAGTATAAAGCACTGTGTGTGCTGCCAGTTAAAGTAACCCCCAAAGGGGATAATGAATTCTGAGTTATCGGAGTCTTGTGTCTGGCTTGAAGGCCAAACTGGGGCATGGAGCAACATAGCTCGGCTGTGGACAGGGCAAACGTATTGCACCCATACTTCATCGATTTAGTGGCTCTTAAACTGCCTCCCCTCCCCTCCCCCTTTGCTGGAGGGAGAGCCCAGCTGAGTTACCCTGTTTCAAGGAGTGTAGGTGGGGAACTGCGATGGCTGAGACCTTTTCCCCTGCCCTGTTCCTGGCGCCCACACCTCTTGCTTCTCCTTTCCCTCTTCCCACCTTCCTATTGCTTCTCCTCCTCGTTCTCTGACACTAGGGGGGGATTCAGATGTTCTGATTTGTGCGATTTTTAAAAAACCCCGAATGTTTCATGCCTGTCTGAACACTTAAATTCGATTAAATGGAGTCAATATCGCACTAAAGCAATGTGTGTTGAAAAGCTACTCAAACCTACCTTTTTGCTGTCCGTTTTCAATAAATCCGCACTTAATAGCAGTGTGAAAGCAACATCGTACTGGTTTTAACTAGTGTGTAATCTTTTCTGATGTGAATGCAACCGTGCTTCCAAGTGCGCTGTTTTACTCCTGCCCCTACCGGAAGCAGTGAGACCAGCTGGAGCCCTGTAGTTGCCTCGCTGGGTGCAGGCTGCAGCCAGCTTCTCCCCAAAAAAGTTCTTTCCCTCCATGTTTCCCCTCCATGCTTCTCCCCAAAAAAGTTCTTCCCTCCAAGGGACTTTCAATCCTCTGCCTCTACCGTAGTGCTGCAGCAGTAGCAGCAGCGGGATACCGGAAAGAAACCAGGGAGAGAATGTGAGGGGCTTCTTTCCAGCAGCCTCAGGCTCTCGGTTTTTATTCCCTGATTCTACAAAGTAGCAACCTTTGCTACAAAGGTTGTAGCAAAGGTTGTTGCAAAGTTTGCAAAGTTGCAGCAAAGGTTGTAGCAAAGGTTGTACTTTGCTACAAAGTAGCAACCTTCTGGCTCCCCACAGGCCACTTCCTGTAACTGAATCGCACTGAGCAGCCGAGTAAGCACGCACTACAAGAAGGTCTGAATGCGTTATTTCGCTGTACTTAAAACCGGTATGGCATGCATGTGAATGCAACAGGACTTGTTAACAGCGAACTATTGAGAACCAGTTTTTAAAAATCCAGATAATTGCTGCATGTGTGAATTCGCCCTAGGTGTTTTTAAACAAGCTGATAGGGAGAGCCCATGAGCGCTGACTGGTGTCATGGAGCATCCGCTTGGGTGTGGGGAGAGATTCAAGTGGGCAGCTCCCAGTGTGGCCACTGTGGCCACAGAGGCAGCTGCTACATATTCCTTATGCCATGGACCATGGGGGAGGGGGAAGCGTGCTGGGCTGGCCTTTGCAAGTAATATGTCCCGGGTGTGAGTGTTGGGGAACCCGAGCAGGCTCCCCTGCACTCCCGGACAGTTCTTGAGACTTGGAAAGGCTGCTTCCCTGCCCACGGTGTCTGTGAGCGGCAGAACTGTCTGCTGGTGTGGCTGGCTGTTGCTGCTCATAGAGGCAGGGGCTCTGTGGCCACTTCTTGCCACTGAGCTACGTGGCTTGCCTTGCGCGGAGCACTCCAGATTTCCCCGCAGTGCTCCATGTGCGTCCCTGAGTGAGTTCTCTGTGCGCTTCTGGCTGCTGTACCAGAGATTGGATGTGTGGCTCCTGGGTGGCCATGCAGGACAGCATCTCATTTGAAAGCACCCACTCTCTCCACCTCACTACCCCATAATGTTGGAACCGCAGCTAGGAGTGGAGCTAGGTGTTTGCTCCTTTGCACACACCCGCACCCCAGAACGCCTCTTCCTCCTTTTCCTGTTGTTTGAGCACCAATATCCTAGATCATCCTTGGTACCTTTTTTAATTTTGAGAATGAACGTTCACTACTTAGTCTTAACAATGAAAACAAATGTCAGACATGATCTGGGGAACTTGGCAATAAGGTATTGCTTGAATTGTCCATTAACTGTCCAAGTCCTTGACACTGGACTGCCACAGGAATGTGTGTTCCTGGAGACTACTAGGAAGTGAGCATTGATCTGGGGAAAAGTTGAAGAAATGTCACAAATCACCCTTGGTGCTTGCCACGGTGCGGGGTTTGGCACCATCTCCTTCACTCTTGGGAGAAGGAGGTGAGGGTGGGAGGTGGCCGCCTCTTCGCACCCGAGCTAACAGGGGGGGGGGGGGCAGGCGTTGCCTGGCAACAGGACAAGCACCTGAGGCTCTCGAGACACGGGACTCCCGGGCGCCATTTTAGGTTCCCTGCTCTCCCCCCCTGCACTGCGGCCTCTCCAGGCTTAGCCCCGCCCCCCGCGGGTGCCCCTTGCTGCTCCCAGCGCTGACCGCAGCAAAAAACAAACATCCATTCTTGGGAATTGTGGTCATACACTTGGGTGAGAACAACTTGCCAAAGGCAACGGGGCTCTGGTTGACAAAGAGGGCAACATCAGACCTCAAACTGGAGCAGGAGCACTTCCCGGGGAGTACGTTATGGTCTGACTTTACAGAGGCGGGTTTGGGCCGATGTTAATCACCTGGGGAGAGTAGACAGGGCCAGGAAATGGGCCAACAACGAAATAGGGCACTGCAAGGGAGGGGTGAGGGGAGACTATTGCGCACGATGACATTCATCACGATAAGGATGAATTGTACTGGACCAATGGGGCCCATCTGTCAGACGTGGGGTGTCATTTGTTCCTTGCAGTCCTAAAAACCAAGTTAGCCTTGATTATAGGTGAGTGCAGAGGATTGGTGGCGAACCAGTCAAGCGAAGCTGGTGGTGGTGGGATGAGCTAGGGGAATTCCGAAAGGGCCACAGTTAGTTACATAGGTGAACAGAAACGTCTCCTTAAGAGATGGGTGAGGCCATACATAGCTGCACAGTGCAGCTCACTGTATGGCCATCCCAAAGGCGAATGGCGAGACCTGCTGGGTGAACAAGGTGTCAAGCAGTGGGTAACGGTGTTCTCACCGTTTCAGCCTTCCGAAAACGGGCCTAGGTGCGAACAACCTGCCACGGCCCAGGGAAACCCGGGATCGTGTCAGGGGGTAAGTTAACATTGGGAAGTTAGGATAAAGGGGGGCTCCACTCAGGCTTAACTCGAGAACGTCCGGAGCAGTTAGACAGGCAACAAGGGACATTCGCCTGTCCCGGATAGGGGCCTCCTGGTTGTTTTCAAACAGTTAAGGAACAGGACCCCAGTTCAGGGGGTGAAGCGGGAGGGGCTACCCCTTCCCCCTTTGGGATTTAAATTAACCAATAAAGAGTGCGGCCGTTCTACCCCACACATTGTGTCCTCATCTTTTTCTGGGGGGGAGGGGGGCGCGGTTGTGCCAGCAATTCATATTCCTGCTTCTGCTGCTGCTGCTGCTGCCCCTTCCTTTCAGTTATGATGTGTTCAGGATTCCTATTCAGGACTGCCTTTCTCCCCATCATATGGACAAGCATATGGATCAGTAATTTAAAGGTTAAAAGAAATGGTAGGAATGTTTATTCCATGTGTTCCAAAAACACATGGAATAAACCCAGGAAACTCAAAGTTAATAAGCTTACACTTAAGAAAACCAGCTGCACAGTGAATGCACTCAAACAACCTTAATTCTGCCCACTCGAGACCTTCTGAGAGGGTAGACATGGAAAGAACTAGTATGTCTTTAAAAATCAGTTTCATCTACTCTTGAAACTGATACTAAATTATTGTAATCTGGTTTTGTCCTATAAAGTCCTAAAAGGCTTGGGCCCTACGTATCTTTAAGACCGCCTACTCTTGTATGTTCTGTTGTGATCCCTAGGATTAATCAGGGGTACCCTCTAGCAAGTTCTAGCCCTGTACCAAGCTCATATGGAAAGGGTCCTCAGAGATGTTGTTGGTGTCTGTCCCGCATCTTTGGAACTCGCTTCCCTTGGAATTAAAAAAAAAAAAAAGAAGGCTGTGCAAGACTTATTTATTTTGACCATGCCTTTAACAATTTTTAACAATAATAACAAAATATTCTGAGGTGGGGGTTTTATGGGTTTTGTTTTGTATTTGATGTTTTCATGATGATGTGAACTGCCCTGAACTTTTTAAACAATAAAACCTGAGGCTGTGCCTATGGAGGCAATGTAATACCTATTTATTTGGCTATGCCTTTAGCAGATAGGAATAGGATTTGGTAATTGGCTTTAATGAGAGTTTTTTACATTTCATGTTTTTACCTTTTGTGTATTTTACATACAATGTTATAAACAACCCTGACCCTCTGGGGTAGGGTGGGTTAAAAAACTAAATTAAAAAATGAATAAAATAAATGAAATAATTGCAGGGCTACTAAATGGCACCATTACCCCCTTAGATGAAACCGACTAATGGAAAAATTTGCATTTTGCAAATAAATATGCAAAAATCTTGTATAAAGTTCAAGTGGGTTTAAAATACTCGTGTATGTGTGAAAAAATGCAATTGCATTGGTGTCCATATGAGTTAGGCGAGGGTGATCAATGGGAAAAGACCAGATTCATCTGTGGTGTAGACCCAGTGACTTGCATAGATGAATAATATTGTCCAAACGGACCATACCTGGCAAAGCTTAAGTGATCACTGAGGGATGAGTTGGTAGCGTAATAACTAGAGCTGGTGGAAAAACACAACTCCCACTTAGTTGAAAACGTGACATGAAACATCATTAAAAAATGTTTCAGCATTGCATTTAGTGCCCAAATAGAATAAAAGAAATGTGTTAACATGGCAAAACCCACCCTTTCCCCTCTAGCTCGTCTTGCAGTGTTACTTTTGACTTCCCATGTGGATCATTTGGGTGTCGGAATTGGGAACCATGACAATTCCCACCCTCATCTCCCTCCATAAAAATTTCAACAGTGTCCAAACTGCATTTATAATGGGAGAAACAAATTCACACAAAACCTTTGAACTGGATGTAGGGCTAACTGTAGGCAGTTGTAATGAGTCTAAAGCTCTTTTTAAATGGACACGGCTGGGGGGGGGGGCGGTCCGTGTGCACTGCATGGAGCGTCGACGCACGTCTGGTGAGTGTGTGTGTGTGGGGGATTTAAATGGGGTGGGGTGGACAAGCTCTGGCATGGGGGCCAAACTTTACTCATGGCTGCCTTTTTTTTTAATTGAGCCCTTTCTAATTTCTGGATCTGGCCCACACATCCAGCATGACACTTGTATCCTTAGATTATTTTAGCATACATATGAAGTGCCATACTGGGTCAGACAATGGTCCATCGAGCACCGCATTCTGTCTCCCACAGTGGCTAGCCTGGGTTGCTTCAGGAAAGTACACAACCGGTCATAACTGAGTCACCCATATCCTGCTATTTACTCCCAGCCCCTGACTGTCTGAGGTTACATCTCCTCACCAAGTTGGCTAATAGCTCTTTATTATTATTATTATTATTAGCATTAGCATTTATATAGCGCCAGCGATGTACGTGCGCTTTACAAAAAACAAGATACACGGTCCCTGCCCGAGAGCGTACAATCTAAATGGATCTATACTCCAAGAGCCTATCCAACCATTCTTAAAACCTAGTTATGCTATTGGCCTACAAGCATTTTTAGAGTGTCTCTAGTCGGCATAGACCGGAACGTGCTTATTTTAAAATGTTTTAGACAACAGTCTATGGCCATGCCTCTCCAATCAAAACCACAGTCGTTCAAGCTCAAGTTGCCTGATTTATTTTACAATACACTTTAGTCTGGATGGAGAGGCAGTCAAACCATTTTGACTAATATATAGTCAAAATATACTTGCATATAATGACTACATGGTAGAGCACTGAAGTGGTTTCTTCAATATTTTATATATTATAATCAAATTATATATATTCAGATGTGTGTATATACATATATAAAATTTAATTTATATGGATTATATAAAAATTGAATATAATATATATAAAATTTAATTATATTAAAAACACTTCTAATAACCTGCTCTAGAGGCTCTTAGCCTCGCTTTCTGATCTTAGCTGGTGTGGACTCTGCGGCTACACTCGCATCAAACTGCAGGCTCTGATTTTGTTACTGCAGAACAGAATGGAGGAAGCTCATGTCTGTGACTGTTTGTCATTTGGCCCTTTTCCATTTCCTGGATCCAGCCTACGCATCTAGTTACTGCTTTCAAGCACTGAAAAAGTGAGCTTGGGGGAAGGGAACAAAGATGAGGCCATGCATGCAAGAGCAGGGAGACCCATGGGAGTAATTATAGTGGGGAATATGTGCCATGCATATCTCCTCCTCCTACAATTCTAGAGATATAATGGGAGAGAACCTACTCCACGAATTCTAGCCCAAAGCTATTCTTATGGATGGATCCATGGCATTTGGACCCTTTCTTCCCATCGTCGATCCTAAGTGCACCATGTGCATTATGGAACACTCCCATGATGCCATAAGCGTGGGAGTGGATTTGGGCTCCCCTTGAACAGGGTGCCGGGCAGCCTGCTCATGAGAGGCGGCACCGGGGGGGGGGGCAATGGGGGGAGAGGGTGGGCACCCGGTGGGTGGGGTCATAGCCAGGTATATTTACCTGGACCTGCCGGGTGCCTCTTCCTCTCCTCCCATTGCCAGGGCNGGTGGGCTGGTCCCCCATATTTTGCTTTCCCCTTTTTTGATATCAGGGCTGTTTTATGTTGCTATGCCTATTGTCTGTGTATGTTGTATGTGTTTGTTTATGTGGACAAGGACAATGACCAATGGTTACGTTCTGAAATAAAACTACCTGCTGGGGAATAGAATTCGCAGGCAGACCAACTGTCTGTGATAACCTAGCTGTGGGGGGGGTAAAGACTACACACCATTTCCCCCCCGCCCCCCAGTTAAAGCTAAAGTACAGCTATTTGTATGACTGCTCCCACCAGAACCCTTGGGGTAGTGCGTGAAATGGTAGCCCTCCAGGAAACCGATTGCACATTAACTGCTCTGGTTTACTGGGAGGTAACTTAACTCCTGAGGCATGAGTGGCCACATGATTGGCTATATCCCTGGGTAGGGGCTGCTTTGCGTGAACACCCTGAGGTGTATCCAGTGGAGTTGAGGAGTTTGTAAAATGGGGATGTGCACCACCGTTGTTGCAATTGGGATGACATAATTATGCTTTCCTGGTGGGGTACCATTCTTTCACTGCCAATCTGATAAAAGGTCCTTGCATTGTACGTAGCTCAGCTAACGTATTTAGGGTTGCCATACAAGCAAATTTTAGAGGATGCTTATGAGAAATACAGGCTGCAGGGTTGCATTAGCTCCAATGTAACCCTGCAACCTGTGTTTTTCTTATGTGCCCTCTAAAAACTTGTATATTAAAAAACATATATTGCAACCCTAAATGTACTTGGCCTAACTATATTTGATTCACCATATCCGCTGCCTCACTGCCATGTTTCTAGTTTATTTAAACTGCCATGGGCCCTCCACAGGCCAGGACTCCCCATGTTTGAAGCCCTGTGGGCTCGTATTTTACCCCAGTGCTTCTCACACACTCGTGTTGCCATTTCAGGTGTATTCATGGATTCCATGTACTAGAGGCCTCTATCGGGTTCACTGAGAAGCTCCCAAGAGGGGGCCAACGTAAGTCCTCACAAGGATCGAGTCCTTAAAGGGCAAGCAGCCGCCCTTTAAGAGGCGCACTGGCCAAAAGAGTCAGACAAGAGCATGACTGTCTATTGGCTAATAAGCCAAAAAAATGGTTCTCAGCAGAGTGTGGCTCTGCAAGACAGCTTTGAACCCTGAAGACAAAAGCCTGGCTGGGAGCTCAGTAAGGTCTAGATCACCAGTGAGGTCTGCAGAGTAGAAAGCTTTCCCCAGCGAGGGAGCCAGAACATCTAGCTCCTTGGAGCAAGGCTCTGTGGGGACAAAAACTGGAGGTGGCCTCTGTGTTCCAAGGGGCCAGCCCTGTCAAGCTGGTACAAAGGGAGTTGTGAAGCCTGTGGGCTGAAAGTTGGAAACTGTGTGTGTGTGTGTGTGTGCGCGCGTGTCTGTTGTCTGTGGCATTAGTGATGGGAACCCCCTGAGTTTAGGAAGCTGTTTTGGGGTCACATGAGGTTCCAACCCTGTGCTGTGGAAATGGCTGGGAAGAATGTTCCATGACCTTTGTGGGGCACAGTCTGCACATAACCTGAATTTTGCCTTGGGTGACTTATACAAAAATGTAAGATTTCAAATGTAGCTTGTCTCTGTTACGGGTAACCCTCTTATGAGGAGTAACTTGATTAGTGGCTATTATTGGCATTCACACCCAAGGGATATAGTATGCAATTGCTTGCTGATGCATACCGTGTGAAGCTTTACATGAAAGCCATTGTAGCCGCTACCATTCTGTCTACAAAAGGGATTAGTTTGTTTATTTTTTCCCTGAGGGGAAAGTAATCCAAGTTAATACATTCTAGGGAACTCTTCTTGTAGCCGAGCTATGGGTTACCCCGTGAAGAGCTAGACTTTAAGTCCTTTACTGTGTTCGGCATGGAAATGCCTAATTTGCTGTAGACTTCGCCATTTTGAAAGGGTTTTAGCAAACTGATTTTGAACCAGTTCAACAATATGTATTCTTTATCTAGCACTAGTGTTCAAAGTACCTTACAATCCTTACCCAACTCACCTTTGCAACAATCCTGTGAGGTAGGGCGCTATTATTTCCATTTTAGAGATGGTGAATAAAGACAGAGGGTGTCTTTTTAGACAAGCGCCTCCCCACCCGTTACCCATCCACCATGCATGTTTCGAGGCCGCATTGGGCACCAGTCTGGCCCTGCAACATGTACGATGTGTGGGTAATGGGTGGGGAGGCGCTTGTCTAAAAACACCCAGAGGAGAGTGACTTGCTCAAAGCCACCCAGTAAGTTCATGGCTAAGACAGGATTTGAACCTCAGTCTCCCAGGTCCAAGTAGAACATATTATCCAGTAAGCTATACTTGCTCAAATAGGTTTGTTATATGTTTGTGGCAGTGTTTAAGAGCTACAGTCATGGATCAGAATCCCATTATGCTAGGCAGCTTACAAGCAGATTTCCCTGGCCCCAAAACTTTACACAGTACAGCTGCATTTGTACTCTGTTTTTTGTAGAGTGGATAACGGCACAAACTCACATTCTCAGAAAGCCAGTGTGGTGTAGTGGTTGAGTGTGTAGTACTTGGACCAGGTGGTAGGGGAAGGCCCCCTGGTTAAAATCTCACCTTGGCCATGAACCCACTGGGTAACCTTGGACCAGTCACATCTCTTTCAGCCTAATCTACCTCACAGAGTTGTTGTGAGGATAAAGAGTTGAGTGAGTTAGTTAGCAGGGCCGGCCTGAAGCATGTGCCACTGGCACCCAGGCACGTGGCCCCGCAGCGGCCTCCGAGGGAGGGGCCCCACGCCACCGCCATGGGTTGGAGACAGACAGAGTCGGGTCCACTGCCCCCTTCCCCCCGCTCCCAACTTCTACCTCTTGCACCCTGTCTCCATGCCCCCCGAGGAGCGCACCGTGGGCCCGGCTGCTCCGGGCGACTGATGGGTCAGCAGCTGGGATCCGGCTGGAGAGGGTGGGAGCGGCAGTTCAAAGGATGTGAGAGCGAGTGTCTGTGCACCCTGCTCGCCTCCGTGCACGCTGCTGCCAGCCCGGCGCACCCCCCACTAGCCCTGGGGGGGAATTCTCACTTGCTCTCTGCTCGGTGCTGCAGTCTCCCTCTTATACACATCTAGATGTGTATAAGAGACAGGTTGTCTTGTCGCAGCTTGGGCGGTTAGCGGGGTAGGAACCATGCTGTGGTAAGACTCCCTAAGAGCTGAGGGGGTCACGCTTGTACCCCATTACCACTTGGGGAGCGGGGGGGGGGTCTTAAGGCCGGAGGCCCCAGCCCAGGCATGGAGCGACTGGTTTGGGGTTGCAACCCGGCCTGACCCAAGGGGAGGGTGAATTCGAAGGGTCGATTCACCCGGGTAGGGGGGTGAGGTTTAGCTTAGCCCCCTTTACCTGCTTTGAGTAGCATGGTTCCTCTCCGCCATATGCACACAGGTTCTTTACATTTGGTCTGTTCAAGTTATATATATTGTAATAAAGTTGCGGACAAGACCTTTTTACCCCAACACGTGTCTTTGTCTGTTCTTATGGGGAGTGCGGGCACAATGACAGTACAACCTTCCACGTGTAAACACCTTGGGACACGTGCATTTCATCTGAGTTAGAGAGGGGTCCGGATGTTGGAGCGCAAAACATTTTTATTTGGAAAAGCATTTGGCAGGCAGGAATAGATGGGGTTTGAGTGGGTTTCTGGGTGGAGTTTGAGGGGAGGGTGTGTGGTGGTTCTGTTTTTTTATTTTTTTAATTTAATTGTATGAGCCTTAGGCTGCTTTTAGACGAGACACATTTGCGCATGATTGTTAAAAAATGCGCTTGTTTTAATGCTCGTTTAAACACCTAAACCGTTTTAAATGTGTATTTGCCGTGAACGTGTAAAAGCCCAAACCGTTTTGAATGTGGTTTTTAAATAATGCGCATTTTTAAAAACCGGTTTTGGCATCTCCAGATCATCAACGATGCTCAAAACCGGTTTTAAAAAAATGTGCATTATTTAAATGCGCATTTACAAAACCACATTAAAAGTGTCTCGTCTAAAAGCGCCCTTAATGTGTTTAACTGTTTTTTGTATGGATTGTGAGCCAGCCTAAGGGGGGATTCAGACGTTCTGATTTGTGCAATTTTTTTAAAAAAACGAATGTTTCATGCCTGTCTGAACACCTAAATTCGATTAAATGGAGTCAATATCACACTAAACCAATGCGTGTTGAAAAGCTACTCAAACCTACCTTTTTGCTGTCCGTTTTCAATAAATCCGCACTTAACAGCAGTGTGAAAGCAACATCGTACTGGTTTTAACTAGTGTGTAATCTTTTCT
>QEPC01009174.1:3417634-3422634 GCA_003113815.1 Sphenodon punctatus | reverse complement strand
AGAAGGAAAAAAGGATGATATTAATTATTATTTTTATGATGTACCAGGAATGTGCTTGGCACAAACATTAGACACCGGTCCCAGCCCTGGTGGGCTTACAATCTAGGATAAACAAGGAAGGGGAGACGGGGGGGACAAAGGGAGAGAGAGGGATAGAATCATGAAGTTGAGAAATCACAGGTGTGTTTTGCTTAGTTATTGGGGAGAAGGGACTCCAAATGGAAGGGCAGAAAAGGGGGCCTCAAGGTGAGCAGGCTGTGGGAGAGAAGCTCTAGAGAGAACCTGGTGGAAGGGAGTAGAGCATATATGTTCAGGGAGGGAGTTCCAGGCCGTAGGACAAGGGGTGAAACACAGTGTGGGGAACAGGAGACACTGGGGATGGGCAAGGGTGGTGTCCGAGGAGGAGCAAGATTTCCCATGAGGGAATGGGACATGGAGGACAGAAAGACAGGGCATGAAAGGGCATGAAACGAACTTATTAAAAAAGTTAAACAAGGAGCTACCTTAAATCAGGCACTACCAAGTTTGAAGGGGGCTGGGGTGGTTTGTTTTCTCTCTCCATGGCCACGTTTTGAAAGTGAAATATAAACTTGCAACTCTAGAGAGTAACACAGATGCACAAAGTAGATCGAATATCAATGAAATTCACAGGTGGTGTGACCCTACCTGGTATCCCAACCCATAGCCTGGAGATTTCTGTACTATCCTATAACTTTCATTATATAGCTCTCTAAATAATCCACAGATTCCAAAATAGATTAATATTTATCATTAAATATTATGATTGGTTTGCTGTTGTGTAAGACACATAAAAGGACACTGCCTAGGAGTTTATAGTTTAAACAGCAAACAGCGTAAGTAAGATGCCCTTAGAGATTAAGAGGAAGGCTCTGTCCCAAGCTGCCACCTTCTTGGAAGCATTAGTAATGATGATTGTAACCTAAAAGTTCCCAAATATTTTGCTTGTGTAACTCTATTTGGAGACATGTATAATCCTGAGACCCCAGACAGCAGAGTGTATCAAACAGCAACCAGGATCGTAAACCCATTGACACATGGTGCAACACCCTAAACCCATTCCTCTATTAAGTCACCGCCTGTAGTTTAGGAGCCTCTGTTGTAGACATCGGGGGGTCTCTACGTGCAAACACTCGCTCCTGTACTAGTTGCTTAACGTGGGGGCAAGCATTATGTTTGGGCACGCAAGCCTAGAAACTAGCCTCAAAGGGAATATGGGCTTGTGGAAGCTTGTTCCCCGGAATAAATCCAGGGAGCTCCTTGGCAGTCCTGAGGGAGCAGCTGAACGCATGCCACAGAACGAACGCCTTGGGCTTGTCCGCGTCGGCAGCGGGGCCAGTTCCAGCCAGAGGCTTGACCCTTGTCAGTTTCTGTGGTAGGGAGGACTGCCTTACAGCGTGCAAGGCTTGTCTGGTCTCTTTTACCAGCAGGGAGTACTGACCAACAGCGAAGAGCTTTGGGCTTCATCTATTTATGCTGCCACTCAATAAACTGCTCGCCACTCTTGGGCAGGGCTGGCCTTAGGTTTCGCAGGGCCCAGGGTGAAGATAAAATGTGAGGGCCCTGGTGGGTCCTCCCCCTTGGGGGGCAACCTCTGCGGTGCCCTGAAGGTGGTCATGTTTGGGGTCCCACTGAGAGGGAGTGGTGCCCCCACAACCTGTCCTGGTGAAAATAAAGGCCACCGTGGGGCAGCTGCCCCAGGTCACCCTGGGTAAGGCTGGCCCTGCTCTTGAGCAGAGTCTATAGAAGGTGGCAGCATGAATATTTATTCATGCTGCTCCACCTCAGAGTACCACAGGACAGAGCACCACATGACTGATTTCCCCCCCCCCCGGTTAATCTTGGGAATCATTCAGGGAGTCTGGAGGAAGTCCTCCAAACTCTGGACAGAAAGGCCTAGAGCAAACTCAGGGAGGAGATCACTCTCTAGGACACAGAGCAAGTATTTCCTCCTCTGGTCAAACTGAAGGGGGTCGGCATGTGACCTCCAAGAGAGCAAGTACTTGGAAAGAGTGGGTCCACAGGACAGCAGAAGCTCTCTGAAAGGCTTGTTACAGTTAGAAAAGCAGGCGTGCTTGGATCTGAAAGGAAGCAATAGCTTGGGCATTGGACTGAACTTCAGAAGTACTATGTAACAGTATAAAACAAAAATCCATTTTGCACTTTGTCTTGGAAGCAGTTTCCTTTGCTACTTTTTCACTGAAACCAGAAATCCCTTGGACGTACAGTCTCCTAATGTTACCCTGAGCATAGCAGAAGAGCAGACAATGTCGTCATTGCTGTTCTAGGTGGCTAGAAGCATTGACGCAGCTTTAGTGGCATTCCTCCCAACAGCCCCTATTTAGGAAGACCAACAATCCCACTTTGGATGCAGAATCACACTGCCCCTCTTTCAGGAGGGAGAAACGTAAAAAGACCAGCAATGAAGCCTCAGGCACCTGGCTGACTCCTAGGAAAGGCACTTGAGAGGACAATGGGGGAATAGTGGAATGATAAGCGGGAGATTATCCTTGTCATTTGTTATGCATGTGGAATGCTGAGAGGGGTTTGTGTGTAAACGTGTGGTGGGGCAGTACTTATTTTCCAAGAACATAAGAGGTGCCATACTGGGTTAGAACAGTAGTCCATCAAGTCCAGCATCCTGTCTCAGACAGTGGTCAATCTCTTTCTTTTGGGAAAAGTAACCAACAGGTCACAATGGGCAACCCATTCTTCTGTTGGGGGCTGTTGCTCCAGCCCCCAACAGTAAGAGGTTACATTCCCCAAACCTACTTGGCTAATAGGCATTAATGGACCTATCCTCCAAGAATTTATCCAATCCCTTTTAAAAACTGGCTACACTACCGGCTGTGACCACTTTCTCTAGTAGGAAGTTCCACAAGTTAATTGTGCGCTGAATGAAAAAATACTATCTTATTTGTTTCAATTCTGCTACCAATTAATTTCATGGAGTGTCCTCTTGTTCTAGTTTTCTTAGAGAGAGGGTAAATAACTGCTCCCTATGTACGTGTTCCACACCACTTATGATTTTATAAGCTTCTATCGTATCCCCACTCAGTCATTTCTTCTCCAAGTTGAAGAGCCTTCGCCTATCTAGCCTCTCCTCATACAGGAGCCATTCATTTTCGTTGCCCTTGTATGTACCTTTTCTAGTTCTACTAGGTCTTTTTGGAGATGGGGCAACCAGAACTGTACACAATACGTAGGTGTGGTCATACCATGGATCTATATAGAGGCATTACGATATTTTCAGTTTTATTCTCTATCCCTTTCCGAACCTTTCCTAACATTGTTTGTTTTTTTGACCACCGCTGCTGAAGATTTCAATGTATTGTCCACAATGACTGCAAAGATCCCTTTCCAGAGTGGTAACGCCTAATTTAGAACCTAGCATTGTGTACTTATAGTTTGGATTAATTTTCCCTATGTACATCACTTTGCACTTGTCTGCATTAAATTTCATCTGCCATTTGGATGCCAAGTCACCCAGTCTCACAAGATCCTCCTGCAATTCTTAACAGTCCGCTTGGGTTTTAATTACCTTGAATAACTTGGTGTCATCTGCAAATTTGATCACCTCACTCTTTACTCTTTTCTCCAGATCATTAATGAGTTTATTCAACACCACCAGTCCCAGTACATCCCTGGACCACTAGTTACTTCTCTCCACTGTAATAACTGGCCATTTAGTCCTACTCTTCACTTCCTATCTTTTAGCTAGCTGCCGATCAACAATAGGACACTGCCTCTTATCCCATGACTCTTTAATTTCCACAAGAGTCATGGGACAAGAGAAGAAGAGCTTATTGGCCAAGTGGTCAGGGGCTTGTCCCTCTTTGGTAAAACACTGGGAGGTATATTATTGGGCTTTGCAGAAGAACAGGGGATTGAAAGAGAAAATGGAAGAGGCTATAAGCATCAGCTCAGGGATTAGCAACTGGGTCTGTGCGCAGAAGCACATGGTGTTTCGGTGCAATGCCCCAGACTTTGCACTAAGCACGATTCCTCCGAGAGAGTAGCAGTCAAGTTCACTGTGTGCCTTGGCTCCAGTCATACAGTTATCTAGAGTATAGTAACTAAGCACCATAGCAACAGCAAAACAAACATCCATCTGATCAATCAACGTTTCCAAACAGGTTTGGTCATCATAATATTATGCTGCTACCCTTTCACTGCTGGATTTAAAAAAAAAAAAAAGAGAGAGAGAGAAGTCCCTGTCCCTTGAAGCTACATCCTGTACAACCAATAGTACCAGATACTAATAACCAGATCAGGGGCATATATAGGGTGGCCATACTTCCCCTTTAAAAGAGGGCACTTATGAAAAATACATGGTGCAGGGCTGCACTGGAACCAATGCAGCCCTGCAACATGTATTCATAAGTTCCCTCTTTTAAAGGGGAAGTATGGACCCTAGGCATATAGCTATATAGGGACAGCAGGTGCAGCTGTCCCTGGGCCCTAAGATTTTTTTTTAAGGGGGGGCACAAACCCCAAGCAGGAGCCAGGAGCTCTGCATCAACCCCCACTCCACCCCGTGGCCAGCCATTGGGGCTGGGATCTCAGAAGCCCACTCCCTCCTCCCATGGAGACCCATCCTTCTGGCTGCTTCATCAAATTCCCTTCAATCCTCCAGTCCAGGCACAACCAGCAGAGCAAGAAAAGCTCAGCCAGAAGCACTGCACTCAGCGCTGGTTATGCCTGGGCTGGAGGAGCATGCGGAGTTCAAAGGGGACCCTGGTGGTGCTGTTGGAACTTCCAGAATCCTGGCGCCAGATGGAATCAGCGGCTCGCCTGGGAAGTGTGTGGGTCTCTGGGAAAGACATAGGAGTTGCCTGGGAAGCAAATCCCATTGCCATGGCCCCAGCCAGGGTGAGGGGCAGGAGAAGCCACTCTGCCTCAGGGAGCAGAGCACTGGGAGCCTGTGGAGTGCGAGCCGGCACAATGTGTGGATGAAAATGCATTTGGGGGGGGGGGGGGGG
>QEPC01009174.1:3394084-3416798 GCA_003113815.1 Sphenodon punctatus | reverse complement strand
CCCCTCCATCTTTTGCATCTGAGCCCATAGACACCTTGCTACGCCTCTGACCCAGATGTTCTCATCTGCTCTGCAAAGTGCCCCGTGTGCAGCTCTCATCTGCTGAACAACCAGTTGGTGTATTGCCTCAGCTTGCAACTTTTACCTGGATCAGGCTGCAAGCATCAGCAATCCTGGCTAGATACTCAAGTCCCAGGCATCCTGCACAAAACAGCAATTGGTCTCTTCAGCGACGCCCTCACTCCACCCTTTTATAAATCCCCCAGAACACCTGCTGCAGCAAAGCGTAGCTCCCAGTTTCCGATCATGCAAGCTGTTCCCACCTTTCAACCTTCTCTCTGTATCTCAGCTTTCCCTGGGCTGAAGTTAGTACCTGGGCAACTGCACAGGGAACAGGAGGTTTACAGCATTGACAGAGGCAGGCTGTACCATCATGGCCCCACTGTGTGATTTTTAGGAGTTCACAACTTGTACATCGAGTTTTGATGCTTGCACACATTGACCTCCCGAGTGTCACCCGACACAGCAGATTGGTATATCTGCTTATAACCCACTACGTGTTTGCTACCCCCATTGCCCTGCCCCTCACCTGGAACATTTGCATGAAAAACAAATGGGTAGCAAGCACAGACAGGGCATTTTCAGACAAGACACTCTCCATCCACTACCCACCCATTATACATGTTGCAGGGCTGTGGTGTTGCCCTGTAACATGTATGGTGGGTGTGGAGTGTCTTGTCTGAAAACACCCACAGTCTTATGCTATAACCCCCCTCACACTCACTCTTGGGGAACATGGAGGTTCGTTCTCCCCTTCTTTCTGACCGCAGGGAACCAAGGCCACTTGCCCAGGTTACTGTGGTTGGCGAGTCTCCCAGCAGGGAATCTCCCCGCTGAGAAACTTATGCTGAGCTCCACACGTGGGCGCGTTGCTGAAAGCATCATCCGCTACATCCAGCGGCTTTTTTCCCCTCCAAAATGTCAGGGCTTGAAATCCAGCCCTGACATTCAGAGGGAAAAAAGCCGCGGACACGGTGGATGATGCTTTCAGCCCACGTGCAGAGCTCGATGTAAGTTTAGACTCCCCAACCCCGGTAACGTGGGCAAGTGACCTAAGACAGGAACCTCTTTTCGTAGACAATGCAAGCCCTGGCTGTTCCACCTGGCCTTTGGGGAGGGTGGGTGGCAGTTGATAGATGGGGTGGTATTACTGCTTTTATGTGTTGTACGCCGCTCCGAGCTGCCTGTGGCAGGAGCGAGCAGCATAAAAGCTGAACAAATAAATCCCTCCCTTTGCTAAGGCCCTTCACTGAGCCTCGGCCATTGCCTTTATGGCTCAGCTCTGGATAAGAATGAGGAAGGGGCAGGGCTTACTACTTGGCCAATCAAAGGCAAGTTATGCCCTGCTCAGTCTCCTCCTTTCCCATACAGACAAGAAGGGATCAGGAGGAGGAATCAGTGAGGCTTCTGCTCCTGCAGCTTGGGTCGAGTTGGCTGTGCGTTGTATGGCAGGGAGGGAACCACCGCTGGTGTATCTGCTAATAAGACTCATTTTGAATTTTTGCTTAGTGCCACTGCCTTGCAAAGCTAGAACAAGGATGGGGAACCTTAGGCCCAGGGGCCAGGTGTGACTCACAGCTAGTTTTTATTTGGCCCCTTTCCAGATCCATGATCTGGACCCTTCCCCCACAGGCACCCCTGCCCCTAACTTCTCTGCAGCCCTTGGAGCTTGAACTAATTTCTTAAGTGGCCCCTGGAAGGGAAAGGCCCCCCATCCCTAGCCTAGAGCCACCACTGGCCTTCACATACCCAGTGGAGTCTAGGGCTGCAAGCAGCAGTCTCCGATGCCCAGAAGCAGGGATGGGGTGTGGGTTGTGTGTATCATGTTGATAATAGAGAGGGTTAACAGGCTGCCATCATATTCGATACCTGCCTGCATCGATTCAGTAACTGCCTGGAAATAATTAATGACCGAGACAAAGCTATGGAGAGGGAAGAAACAAAAGTGCCATTTCCTCTCCAACAAGCTTTTGTGAGGTATCGGATGGCAGTCACAGGTGTGCAGCGTAAGTAGCCAGGGAGGTTTGAAGCACTCCAGGAGATGACAGGAAGTGCTTGCAGAGGCTGGGGGTCTAGAATAAAGAGGAATTTTCTTTTCCTGAAATGTTACTGGCATTTTTTCAAAACTTACAAGAAGGAAGCGGAGATGTTTCTTGGCCTTTTTGAATGTCTGCAAATCTGTCAATATCCTACACATGCAGTGCACTAAATGCCCCCATGGGAACTATGTAGGTGAAACTTCATAGGTGATATTATAATTATATAATACTAATAATAATGTAAGGAGACAAAGTGGTTCAAATGAAATCTTTTATTGGACCAACTGCTGTTGGTGAAAATGAGCAAGTTTCAGGAAGGGCCCTATGTGACCAGAAAGCTTGCTCATTCTCACCAACAGCAGTTGATCCAATAAAAGATTTCATTTGAACCACTTTGTCTCCCTCTGTCACTTGGGACCAACATGGCAGCCACACACAGTCTCTGGATTACAAATCTGTATACATGTGACCCAATTCTGATCATATAAAGGGGCGGAACCTCAGGCTCAGGGGCCACATGCACCCTAACTAGCTAGTTTTTATTTGATCCCTTTCCTGACTCCAATTCCTGCCCCCAAGCACGGAAAGAGGGAGCTCAGGACAAGAGAAAGATGAAGGCATGCACACAGGAGTAGGGGACCGATCCATGGCACAGATTCAGGATCTGAACCCTCCTCTTCTTGAGCTCCTCTTAAGCACCCCCACTTGCAACTCCGAGCTCGTGCTCATTTTCAAAGTGGCCCTGGGAAGGAAAAGCTTCACCAAAAGGGTGAAGTCATGGAGTTGTTTGGTGACTGCACTCCCCCTTAGTGTCAGTGGCAAAGGGCTTCAGGAGCATGCTGTTACAGAGGTGCAAATCTGGGTGATGAAACAGATGCAATATATTTCATATTCAGCTGGATCCTGAGGATCAGTGTGAAATGGACTGGTGGAATACGTAATGACAGAATTTGGAATGGGCCCTGCATACCTCCTAACAGCCTCTGCTTAAGAATGCAATTAGTACAGACTCCTTAGCTTTCATCTTTTGATTTCTTATTAATTTTCTTCCAACTCAAGCTATGTTTTTATTTCCAATGCTGAACCCCTCTATCTCTCATAATGTTAACAAACCCTTGTCTAGTTGAGTGGCTCACTGTGCAATGCAACATGCAGGCCAAGTCAATGGAGTCATTTCAGATTTACATCCTTACTATTAAGAGCAGGGGATTCATGCCCTGCAGCAATTGGAGTTTTATGAGCAATTTTTCACTTGGATAAAGACAGTATAGTATGTCTTATATTACAAAGGGAATGCGAAAAATCCACAAAGGGAGTAGGTTTTGATTAAAAACACTTTGTATCTTTTATTGCCTGTGTGTCATATAGATCATTACCCTTTTGGAACAATTATAAAAAAAATTCTGTGGTTTTTATCATATTTAAACTGCTTTTCTTATTGCCGTAAGGTAGATACAACTTTTATGAAATTCAGCACATTTGTATATTGTAGTATGAACCAGGGAATACTCTGTGGTTTAACTTGCCCTGCTAAGGAGGAAAATGGATGGTGAAATAAAAAGTGGGACAAAGATGCAAAACTTGGTCCCAGATGTGCATGTCCTCAAAGCCTAGGCAGGTGGCTGACTTCGCTTTCCCCAGAAATGGGGTCTCTTTACACTCTTTCCCCACTCTTTGCAAAGCCGGGGACAAAGGGATAATCCTGTCCCTGAGCAAGTGAGTACTAGAATGGATCACCTGGAGTTTTTCACTCTCCTTTCCAAGCCACATGGCTCCTGTTCTTTTTCTCTCCATCCATTCATACAAATTGGCGGCTCCTTAGTTTTCCCCACCTCAAAGCAATCTGATTGGCTGTGATGCAGCAAGTCAGCTAGTTCTCAAAACCTCTTCCAATCAATCATAAAATTACAGCAGCTCTGGGCCTGAGGCCTCTGACCCCAATTGGGCTTGGTTCAGCTCAGGCACATCCTCTACCAAGCCTGTTGGGAGCCATAGCTGCTGGAGGCCCTACTCCTACAGAGCGCGGAGACCACCTAGAGCCCTGGCGTTGTAAAGAGACCGGCAAATGCCACAGGCAGAGCGTGATGGCGTTACGGCACTTGGTAGGGGGCAGGGCTATGTTCAAAAGGGGTGGAGTTAAGGTGTTTTCCATGCCCCTCTGCAAGGTGTCTTCCCACCCCCAAAACACACTGACATAATCGTACTTCATAGGGGGTCACTCAAGATAGATCAGTCCTTGGGTCAGAAAACCAGCTACATCTGTTCTGGGCCGGGCTTGTACCCTGCTTATCTGGGTTTGGACAGAGTTAGGCCCAAATATCAAGCAGAGCTGTAAAGGTCTAGCCCTTATGGCATGGTTGCAGTTAGGTTTCCATGCATGAGGAATGAAGGATCGGAAGCTTGTTCTGTCTCGTTCCCTTATGACTTAATAAAGGGCTAAGCACAACACACCCTTTAGTCTTTGTCTGCTTGTTTCTATGAGGTTATTTTAAAGGTCAGGTATTTAGAATGCTAATTACCTTGTATGGTTATTTAGGTTAAGAAACTGTTCGGTTTTATTGTATGTATTGTTGGGATTTGTATCCCAAACAAATAAATAAAAACAGAATGACTTCTTAGCTTTAGTAACCAGATAAGGTTAGCCCTTCATTATGTGGATTATGAGACATGTGCATCTGCTTTAATCCCAGGACTTGTGTACCTCTGGGTTATCTGGCACGTAGCCTTTTTAAAATTGCCGCCATCTTGTTGACGCTGCTCCTTACAGCACGCCACGCTAAGTGACTGCAGTGCAATTTTAGACTGAAAAGTGCCAAGAGAGTTGATATTCTGGAATTGTAGAGTTGGTAGAGTAAGAAGGTGCTCTCAGATTTTGTGAGGTTCTTCTGTAAGGTTTCTCGTGTGTGTGTAAGAGTGCTTTATGGTCTAAACGCTTGCATACTCTCATCAACCTGAGCTAGGACAATAAAGGCACTAAGCAGTGTAGGCTACTGGATAAAGTGATGGATTGGGGCTGAAAGTAGAGGGTTCTAATCCTTATTTAGCCATGAACATGCTGGATGGCATTGGGCATGTTACAATTCCTCAGCCTCATTTTCTTGATCTGTAAAATGGAAATAATAATGAACCACCTGTCTCATGGGGTGTCTGTGTGAGCAAACTAGATAAGGATTGAAAAGCACTTTGAACACCAAAAGAGCTATAGAAATTATTAATATGTTCTGTTCTACAAGATGTCAACCCCTTCATTCTTTTGCCATTGTTAGTTCGTCAGACACTTCTGAATATAACTGGAATGTCCCAGCAAGTCTCTCAGATCCACTCCATGCTGCTGCTGCTGCTGTCCTTGTTGCCGCATAGCACTCTGCAAAGCGAGCGACAAAGGGCTAATGATGTCACTCTGAGCAAGTGAGTACTAGACTTTCCTTCGCTACCAAATGGGTTCTGGAATTTCTGTCTGCAGCTGTATCATTGTGCCTCTCTAAGAATGAAGACTTGTGATCCCGAATGAGATGTGTGCTCCTGCTTTAACCCTGAGATACGTGAATTTATCTGTGAAATGTCCAGAGTCCTGGAGTTATATGGGGAGAAACTGGAGCCTGGTATCTATTGGAGCCTGCCGCTCAATAGTGCGTCTTGAAATAAACTGCAAGGGGGGATGCAGGGCTGACCCCAGGCATGTGCCACAGGTGCGGCTGCACATGGCCCTGTGGCCAGCTGGGGCCCTGTGCTTGCCTGGCTGGATGGCAGGCTGCAGCCAGCTTCTCCTGCAATAAGTTGTTCTGCCTCCCCTCCCTGGCTCCGGTCCCCATCCCTCACCTGCCTCTGCCTGCTAGTAGTGCTGCATGGGAAAAGCATTGGGAGGCCAGCAGCAGCAGCAGGAAGACACCAGACACAACTGGACTGGGAGATAAAGCTGTTTGTTTACAAACAACTCCTCCCCATGTGAGTGATTAGAAGGTTGTTTCCTTGTAAAGAAGGTTCTTTGAGATGGCTCCTAATGTTCTCACAACTGGGTTGTGCATGCTGGCGTGTATAAATCTAGACCACTTGATGGTCTCGAACTCCTCTAGTATAAAAAACACTTTCCCTCTCAGAATGACAGTTCCTTCCAACCCTTTCTAGGAATATAAGAAAATTCCATGCGGGGCTGGAAGGGTGGGTGTTGTGAGACTATTTGGAGCCATCTTGAAGAACCTTGTTTACAAGGCAGCAACGAGTGACTTCTCACAGACCGTCTTTACATGCGTCCACCAGGTATTGGCGTGGTGGGGGTGTCTGTGGGTGCGCCAGGGTATGAGCGAGGCGTACACATGCATCCCCACTTACCCCCCACTTATCCTCAGCCATTTGCCCTGGTTGCTATGTGCATGGGGATGAGTGGGGTGGGGTGTGTGAGTGGGGATGTGTGTTAGGTGCGTACACGCACGCTCCCTCACTCACTGGGGGCGCATGCACCGCGTCATTCACATGGGGTTTTCCCCACCCATGAGCACACAGAAATTTGCGTGTTCATGGGTGGGAGAGGCCCATGTAAAAAGGGCCACATTCTCACAACTGTCCTACTTATACTATCTTAGGTATGAATTTAGCATGTAAAGCAATATCTATTCCATCTTGGAAAATTTGCATATATGGTTCTGAGATTGTTATGGCTGCTATTTCACTAACTCTTCTTAATGAAGTTATTGCTAACAGGATTACTGTCTTTAAACCCCCACCCCATAACCAGTTCGCTTGCTTTCACGCTGCTTTGGGGGCGCAAACGAACTGGTTATATGGGTGGGGGGCAACATGGATTTATTTATATGGAGGCGGGGGTGCAAATAAACTGATTATGGGGTGGGGGCAGCGTGAATTGATTATGGGGGCACAACTGAACTGGTTTTATTATATATATATATATAATAAAATGTCTTTTCATGGCATAATGTGCTTAATAGGCTGGCTGCATTTTGGGTGTCTTGTGTGTTTTGATAGCAGCACCTCTGGACCGGTTGCATCGCGTGCGTGCACAAGGCACAGGTAGCACCGGCAGCAAGAAGCAACAGGCCCTGGAGGCCAGGCTGGCTAAGCTCCCCCTCCTCCCCCAGTAAGTCTGTCTCTGCCTGGTTCACTGCCTGTCCGCTGCCCCTGCAATGGAACCGCTCCTGGGGAGTGGTGGTAGACGCTCGGCTGGGAGGTGGTGGTGGGGGAAAGTATTGGGAGGCCATGCTTGTCTATGGCCGTTCGGCTGAGTGCCAGGTAAGGCAGCCAAAGGGTGTCAAGTTTGGGGGGTGAGGGGGAGAAGCATGGGGAGGCCATGCTTCTCCATGGCTGCTCAGAGGGGTGGAGAATGAGAATCCTTCCTGGCCAGAGAGAGTAAATGTTACATAAATTTACACATTTGCATAATTAAGTGGGGCCTAATTATGCAACTTGGGTCCCGCACCAAGACTTCACACGTGGCCTCGCAAACCGTGGGGCCTGGGGGGATGATGCATTCTATTTAGAGAGCATCCGAGAGCCCTTAGCTTGGAGTGGAAGCCTGCCTGGAAGTCTTCCATCCAGGTGAGGTGATCTTGAGGGGAACTGTACTGAGGGAAGGAGTGCTACGAGGACCGAGACTGAACTCTCTAGGCCAGAAATGGCTTACCCACTTGTAAACCTTGATGGCCTATCGCATTCAATCTTTCCCAAACCTATTTCTGAACCTTTAGAACATTCTGGCAGCCCGGTTTTAAGTTGCAACTCACAAGTTGAGAAATCTCCTACATAATAATAATAATAATAATAATAATTAGCATTTATATAGCACCAGCGATGTACCTGGCGCTTACAAAGAATAAGCTAGACATGGTCCCTGCTCGAGAGCTTACAATCTAAGGACAGGGGGAGGGGAGACAGGGGAGGGGAAAACAGAGGGAGAGATAAGGGATGCGACATTCACGAGGATGCAAGAGCTCAGGTACACGTTCTTGGCTTGGTTGCAAGGGTTTGCAGATGACAGGTGGGGAATAATCCTGTGTGGGGATGCTTAGCAGGAGTTCAGAAGGGCAGAGTGGAAGAGGTGGGTTTTGAGGAGGAACTTGAAGGCGTGGAGGGTGGGGGCAAGGCAGACGGACTACAAGGCTAGTCCGTCAGAGGAACCACGGCCAGGGCCATATTTATTTATTTTTCTAGCCCGCACCTTGCTGCTCACAGAGCACCTTGGGTGCAGGGTAGAAGGGAGGATGAGGAAGGTTGGAGTCATTTGGATATTCGTTTGTTTTCTCAGATGGCTTTTCTATTTCTGTCATTTCATTCTGGATTTTTGCTTGGATAATGGAATATCTGAACCAAAATGGCCAGACTCCTCTCTACCCCGTCCCCCACAAACCAAGGGTGTTAGTGCATCCGCTAATACCGGTTTCATTTGGCTGTTCAGGAGAGGAATGGTTGTAATGGGCCATGGTGCAGAAGATGGAATGGGGCTCCTCAAACTATCCACCCAGCCACAGGAGATGCAGCTACACCAGAAAGCCTGGGCTTTCCAGACTTGTGGGCCACATTGCAGCTGCATCATCTGTCTTTACTATAGCTGTGCCCCTTGATAGAGTGCTAGTTGAAAATGCAAACGGTACTTCTGAATAAAGAATCTTACTGTTAGTTTCAGCTCTTGTTCAAGCGGAGCAGGTTCCAGACCTATCAGAGGCTTGTAAAGAGCTCTTGGTTTTTTGTTCGTTTTTGTGTGTGTTGCCCATTGGGACCCTGTTCCGTGTCCTGATGCTGCCATTCCTCAGCTCAGAGAGGAGGAGAGACTGTTGTTGAGTCTTGGAACCATTGCCCAGAATGCCCTTGGCATTACACTGCTAATTATTACTAAGGTAACTTGGATAGACTAATAGCTCAGATCTGCTTTATATAGCCTTAAGAAGTGCCGTACTGGATCAGACAAATAGTCCATCTATCCCAGCATCCTGTCTTCAACAGTGAGCAGCTTAATTTGCTACAGAAGAAGTGCACAACGGGTCAAATGGAGTGACCCTTTTCTTCCTATTCTCTCCCAGCCCCTAACAGTTAGAGGCCACCTCACCAACTTGACTAATAGCCATTTATGGACCTTCTCTGCTAAGAATTTATCCATTCTGTTTCCGAAACTATTTGTTGTTGACCTTTACAACATCCTCTGTCAAGAAGTTCCACGGGCTAATAGTAGGTTGAGTGAATAAAAAAAACCCTTCCTTTTTATTTGTCCTGAATAGCCCCACTTCCTTTTATTTATCTTAAATCACACTGCCAGTAAACATCATAGGGTTAGTTCTAGGGTTGTAGCATTGCCAGGATCTCAACCAATTTGGAGTCCTTCTCTGGTCAATTTGCATGCCTTACTGGTAGCAGGCATGGCCTATACCTGTGTCACGTTCTCCTTGGTGAATTCATTAGCTTTTTGGGTGCAAAGAGAAAGGGTACGGGGAAAGGGTGGGAGGCTGCCTCATGTACCTGTTTTAGCCTACACCTTTAGTTCTGATACAGGCGGTTCTTGGTGTTTTAAAGTCTCAGTCTGATGTGGAGGGAGTTAGTAAGTGCTTCTCAGCCTCAGTTCCCTGTCTGTGGCACTAAGTTACTCGTGCTGTCCTCTCTGTCTCGTTAGCCACCAGGCATCATGGAGAAGAGATGGGTGCTGCCAGGACAGAGTGTCTCGCCTACGGCAGGAAGGAAACAGAGTTACAGTGAAAATCTCCACTTTAACGCTGTCCCTTATTGCAGAGTAGAGAAAGTAAGGTTGTCTCTATTGTCTAGATTTGGGACCAACATGGCAAAGTTGTACAGTGATATCTTTTATTGGACCAACTCTACCAATGTGCAGTTGGCTGTAAAAGATATTGCTTGTACTACTTTGTCTCTGTTGCCTTATTGCAGCGACTCCCAATTGGGCAGAGCTCCCTCAGGCACCTCAGCAGCTTGTCCGGTGTACTCTGAAAATGGAGGTCATTTATAGTTGTGCAATGAGCCCTGCCCCGTCAAGGGATTAAGTTAAGTAATCTAATAGTCCAGTAAATACCAACTTGTGTTTGGGGTATTCAGTGTTAAATTCAGCTTGGAGTGCGAGTCCAGTAGCTCCTTATCTGCAGGGTCAAAAACTCAACTGAGAAGGAAGACAAGGCCATAGACCGCTGGAAGCTTCACTTGCCCCTCGTAGACTGTGCTGGCTTCACAAAGCTGGGACTTTGTACTGGTAGGATCATCTCATGCTTCAGAGCTGCTAAGAAAATTAATCCATTAGAAAGCATTTTAAAGGATTTTACATAAGTGCCATCCACATGGGGTTTCAGGTTTGGTCTGCTTTTGAAACCACAGATTATTTAAGGAGAGATGTAAAAGAAAAACATTTCCTGCTAATTTCCCCTGGGAACTTAATTCTTTACTCTGCCACCACCGTTGTGTCTCCTGCTTCCTAAGCTGTCTTTAACCCTTCTCTCATGCTGTCCTCTATGCCTGGAACTCCCTCCCTGAACACACATGCTCCACTCCCTCCTGATCTTCAAATCCCTACTAAGGCCTGATGGGAGAAGTAGGTTTGTTGCTAGTTCTTCACCCCACAGACGGCTTGCTGATGCCTCTTCTACTTGTCCTACCCTTCTGGGTCTCACTGCTCCCATGAAAATGAATATATTAGCTATTCATTTCACCTGTAGTATCTATTCCCCATACATGAAAATCCAGTTGCAGCTTTGGGGTCCAGCCTCAAGAAGACCCCTATGGGAGCTTCCATAAGAGTTGGAGCCTGTCTGAGCCTGGGAGACCTCTGCCAGGTTAGAGAAGATGCTGATTCCCTGGCTCTGGAACTTGTCTAGCTCTGACTATGGCAGTATCTCCTTGTGAGTTCAGTTAGATCCTGTGGAAGTTCCTGGGGGCTGCTATTAAGGGGTTGGTGTCAGTGGCTGTCTGCCCTGGCACTTGGCAACCTACAGACCAGTGGTTGGAACTGTTGCCTTAAGGTGATTTCTTTCAGACAAGTGCCTATCCATGCATTATCCACTGGCTGCCATGGGTAAACCACAGGGTAATGTGCAAGGAGGTACTTGTCTGAAAATGCCCTAACTGACTTATCCAGACTCTGGGGGCACTTTTAAACGATCCCGCTCACAAGCGGGATCATTCATTCTGCCGCATCTCCCCCCAGCCTTCCTCTGTACGACGTGTCTGATGTTCAAAAGAGCATCAGACACGGTGTAGAGAGTATGTGTGCATGCGCATCCTTCTGTGCATGCACACTCTGCCAGGAAACCCGCACGGGCAGGTTAAAGCTGGCACATTGGCGATCCGCCTTGAAGGGGACAGGATCGCTGGGCCGGTTTGATGTGGGGGGAGATGCGACTGCACTCCGCGTTGGGCTTTTAAACGGACGGTGTCAATGGCGGCTGTTAAAGGGCTCAGCCGCCATTTCCGTCTCGTTTAAAAGCGCCCTCAATCTCATCTGAAAAGGAGGCCAGGACCACAGATACAATAGAAGCTTCAAGTGTCCCTCTGAGACTGTGGTGTCCTCACTGTGGACTCTGGTGCTGGGCACTGTGCTAAAAGGATGACCTCACAACTATAAACTACCCTATAGAAAAGCAAGGGGTTTCATTATCTCATTCATGATGTCTTGGCTACTGCAGCTCTAAGACTGCAAGTACTTTACCCACACAATGTTAAAAGGCCATCATACGTCTTTTAAGCTTGGTTAGATGTTCCTGTCTATGCAAGGCTCCTGGAACAGAAGCCAAAGTACAGCAATTAATTTTGCCCATGTGGCTATTTCCAAATGTAAGCCACATAGTTTCCAACAGAGTTTCTGTAAAAAGATTAAATCAGAATGCTCAAGCAAGTTAGGATACGCTAGGTTACTTCTTTACAGAGCTATCAGGTAAAGACCCTGGACGGAAGCCTGAGAAACCCAACATTTCAGTCTCTTCCCCTTTAGGGGCAATTTCTTGAGATCGTCTTGAGTCTCTGCTCCTGAACTGAGTAAAGGGATCAGGGATCCCACCCACACTTTATTTTGTGCTGTAGAGGTGATATCAAATAGGTGATATCTATATCAAGAGACAGCAGAATGAGTCCCCAGCCTCATGCTCTGAGGGAAAGGGTGCTACTGTCTTATCGTCTACAACATCCTGTTTCCCACTCCCTTACAGCCAGCCTGCTGGTATAGACTAGACAGCAGGCAGAGGGTGAATCCTAACCTTGCATTTACAGAAACACAGCTGTGTTGTACCACTAGTGAGCCACGAGAGAAGGTCAGGGCCACAGACCATGGGGAGATTTGTCATTGGATGCTGTGCTCCCTTCACTGCTGGTTCACAAAGCTGGACTTTGTAGCGAAAGCCTCATCTCATGTGCAGAACTAAGAAAACGAGCTACCATGTTATACAATATATGGTTTCTACTAGCACTATTCTAGTTTACTTATTAGCTAATAAAAGAACTTTACACAACAGAGTTACATTTTCAGAATTGTCTTCTAAGGGTAAGGCCGTATGAGACGTTATCCCACATTGGGCAACCTTACCCCCGCATTACCCTACGATGCAGCTGACTGTCAGGCCAGCAGCTGCCAGTTGTTTGCTGACTTCTGCTCCGGGGCCAGGTGCTACGCGATGTCTGCGCTAGAGAAGGCCGGAACAACAGCGTAGGCTACTGTTGTCCCCCCGGGGGGCAACGGTTGCCTCCTGTCAGGCCAGACCCATGCAGCCCCGCCCTGTGACGAGGTCTACCGACACCATAGAGTCACAGGTGTAGTTTGCCATTCCTGTGCATCTCCATCACAGCAAGGGGCGGGATAGTGGGTGGGGGCGAGGCCAGGTGCCTTCCTGGCGGCCCGCCCACCTGGTTTCCCTGTAAGGGGGCGGATCATTTGGACTGCTCTCCTTACCGGCCTGAAGTGTGGTGGCTGTGTTTGCCCTGCCTGGGGCCGGCAAGGTCCTGTCTTGTGTGGCTTTACCCTATATCTCTTCTCTAGGTATCCCTACTGAACTGTGCACAAGGGCTAGGGATCCCACCCAGCCCTTTTCCATTGTGCACATGATATCAAACTGGTGACATCCCTAGCAGCGGAAGCATTCCCCGCCCTCTAGCACTGAGTGAACCGGCCCTTCTGTCGATCTTCTGTGAAGGGTACTCCCTGTTTCCGCTGTATAGTCAACCTGCTGGTACAGACTGGACAGTAGAGCCACTCCCCAGTCTCTTGCTCTGAGTGAACAGGCACTTACTGTTCTCTGTCCTCCATAGGGGGTTACACCCTGTTCCGCACTTATAATCTATCTTCTGGTATAAAATGGACAGCAGCCAAAAGATGAATCCCACTGTTGTGTTAGTAAACCTCAGCTAGGTCCAATCAGAAGCCTCCTCTCCTGATCTTCCTGAGTAGCGGAGTTCCCCACAGAACGGAACCCTCTGCCCTCTGGCTTTTCAATATCTGTTGCCTTGGACACCAGGCAATATGCCCTGTGAGTTTAATTTTTGGATATTTTAGCAAACAATACCAATAGGGTAATTTGGAGGAGAACCTGCTCTTGGCAATTTCACACTGATTGGGTCAGTTTCTATGGAATTGTTTCCGCTTAGTGTCTCAAAGCTTTCCTCCCAGGGTCTTTGTCTGCGGGCTGGCATGTTATTGAGTCCAAAGGAGGCCAAGAGATTGAGTTGCCCATTTCCCCTCCAGTCAGGGCTGGCCTTACCACAGAGCAATGTGGGACTACTACCTTGGACCCCACAGTGACCTGTCTTCAACAGGGCAGGGCGTAGGGGCCCAAACAGGACCACCTTTAGGGACCCATGAAGGATGCCCCCAAGGGGTGGGACCACCATGGCCTCCTACATACCTCCCCCCACCCCCCAATCCTCATTTTATCTTTACCCTGTGCTCCATAAAGTCTAAGACTTGCCCGGTCTCCAATAATACTGAAAAATGGCAACCCTAGGCACAGACAAAGGGGTAAGAGCGGAGTTGAGTGAAGGGACCCTCCATACTAAGCAAAGTCTGGGGAATGAAGCTCGGAGCCTGGGGGATTTGTATGGTGAACACGGTCTTGTAAACCAAGGGGAATCAGTGGGAACAATTGGGTCTCTATCCCCATCTGAAGGGAAAACTGAGAGAGAGAAGATTTGGTGTGCTTTGGGGACAGCGAGTTCTGTATGTCAAAGTCTTTTATGAAAAATTAGTAGACAAATGCCAACTGCTTGGCCATGGTGAAAGCCCGTGCCTGAATAAATTACTACTACTGCCAACGGCTGAAACTAAGAGGATCCGGGGCAGTGGTAAAACCAAGGTCACCCAAAAGGTAGGGGAGGAGACAGGGGCTGTAACAGGTTCACCCCAGCTTGCTACTTGCGCAGGGGTCTGTGTTTCAGTTTCCCCCACATCAGACACCAATCTAACTGTTTTCAAAACCATTTTAATTTTACAGTCTCTTACATATCCCCTGTTCCTTTGAGCATCTTTCAAGTTTTGTGGCATGTTGTGCTGGTCAGAGGGGAGCTTAGCCCCAACAACCGTGATTTGTGGAGTGGATTATGTTTTGATTTAGGTTTACTTTTGATCTTTGAGTGCTTTGTGGTTCAGGGGTTTGGCCTGCTTCCACAGGCAGCTAGAGATGGAACTGTTTACCGCATTCACACCTTACGGTGGCACAGCAGCAGTCCTCTTGTGAGGAGAAGATGCCGCGGGGGAAAAAGGCGCAGGCCATCACAACTTCCAGTGCGAACAGGGTTTTGCCACGACAGTACTCGTGAATGACGTGACTCAAAATCCAGCACTGTCATTCACGAGTATTGTCACAGCAAACCCTCATTTGCACTGGAAGTTGGCCGTGTTTCCTTCTCGCACGAGTGTTGTTGCTGCACCGCCGTAAGGCGTGAATGCGGTATGTGCCCAGGGAACTGGATACTCCGGCTGAGTAAATGACACTATCAAGGCTGTTTTTAGACGATCGTGGCCGCACTCACGCTTGTTTTGAAAAAATGCCGGGAGCTGGGATCAGACAATACACTCCTGGCAATCACGCACCCGGAAGGGGGACGCGCATGCTTTTCCGGCCGCGAGTTGACCGGGTTGAAAAATCGACCCGGTCAAATTGTGGCCAGAAAAGCATGCACATCCCCCTTCCGGGCACGTGATTGCCGGGAGTGTATCGTCTGATCCTGGCTCCCGGCATTTTTTCAAAACGAGCGCGAGCGCGGTCGCCATCGTCTTAAAAACAGCCCAAGTGGGATCCTCCTACCCGGAATGGGGCCAGGGCATGGTATCCCCTGCCTAGTGCTCTGAAACTTGCTGACACCAGGGTTCTTTGTTGTAGGGCCAAGACACACACACACACTTGCTTGCACACACGCATGCACGCACACACCCACTTTGCTGGCTTGCTTGCTTTCCAACCAACTATAGCAGCTACCAATTGCCAAAGTTTTGAGATACAAAACGCCACAAAAATGGACACTGAAACCAGAATAGAAATAAAAAATGTAACATCCCTAGTTTTAGGCTGTCTTTTGGGGTTTTTTGGAAAAGAAAAGAAAACAGTTGTTTAGCCCTCGTGGTTGTGGAGAAAAGCTTGGGTTGCAGCGTGGCCTAAAGGCTCAAAAGTCACAAGTCTAACCAGAAGAACCTCTCTTCCCCTCTCGTCTCCAAATAGCGATTACTCCCACTGCTGCACCCTCTCCGATGCACATCATCAATTTCTCCCTCTCTGCTGGGAGAGATGGACCCAGTGACCGTCTATCTTTAAGAAGGCCACTCTTGACTAGGACTGAAACAAGAAGCATTTTAGCTTCTTGCGAGAAATACTGAGAATCCGAGTAGTGGGACCAAGTACAAATTCTTGATATATCTAGGTGTAAAATAAATCAATAATCATTGTTCATGTGCACAATAGCCGTTGGGCCGTGCTTCGCATGCGCAGCCCTTTTCCAAAACTGTGCCCGCAGCAGCATCACCGCCATTCTTGAAAAGGACAGCCGTTCTGTGCACGTGCAAAATGGCCACCGCACATGTACAGACCGGCTGCCCTTTTAAAAAATAGCAGTGATGCTGCTGCTGCCATTTTGGGAAAGGGTACATGGGCACAGAACAGCCTGGCAACCTTTCTGCGCATGCGCAGTGATCTTCCCCCCCCCCCCCCCATTTTTGTCAAGAATTAAGCCAAGATGCTGCCAGTTCTCAGTTCCTGGAATGAACCAAGAGCCAGAATTCGCAACGAGACAAGAAAAAAAAAAAAGAACAGACTTTCTGTCCTACTCTTGAACCCTCAGATTCCTTCAACTATTGCCCCGTCGCCAGGCCTGACGAGAGGGGGTGGGGGAGCAGGGGAAGACAAAATTCAGGGGGCCTGGATTGAGGCTGTTGGGGCCCAGGTTGAGACTGTTGACTAATTTATTCATGCTAAGGATTTTGTTTGCTTATAACATTTGGGGTAGGGTCTGGGTGATGTGTATGGATGAGCTGGGGAGCAGGACGCCCGAAGGCAACCTTTGTCCTGGGGCCCGTGTTCGCTTTTGGCCGTCCTGCGTATCTTACTCCTGCCCTTTGCTTCCAAGCTCCTGGAGCGAGCTGTCTGCGCATGCTGTCTAGATTTCCTCTTCATCCCTTGACCCCCTTCAATCAGGCTTCTGCCCTCTCCACTCGGCTGAGACTGCCCTCGTTAAAATCACCAATGACCTTCTCTTAGCCAAGCCTGAGGGACGCTATTCCATTCTTGTCCTGGTCAATCTTTCTGCCGCCTTTGACACTGTTGATCAAGGCTGCCTCCTGAACCTGAATTCACTTTGCTCCCTTGGTTTCTGGGACTCGGTTCTCGAGTGGTTCTCGTCACATCTCTCAAACTGCTCCTTCAGTATCTCTTGCTTCTACCGCCTCTGCATTGCTCCCCCCTCTCTGTGGGAATTTCTCCAAAGCTCTGTCTTTTGGGCCCTCTTCCTTTCTCCCTGTATGCTGACAACACTAAACTCTAGTGTCCCCACGCTCTCCCCCCTCGCCCCCCAAATCTAGTCTCATTTCGCAGACTGTCTGACATCTCAGATCGGATGTCTCGCTGCCATCTCAAGCTTAATATAGGCAAGATTGAACTCCCTATCTTTTCCCCAAAAACATTTCCTTCCCTCTCAGTTTCCATTGGTGTCACCATCCAGCCTGTCCCTCAGGTGTGTAACCTGGGACTCAGCTTCAACCCCTCCCTCTCCTTTACACCTCCAGGCTGTTGCCAAGTCTTGCCACTTCGCTCTGCATAATACTGCAAAAATACAGGCTTGCCTTACTGCTTCTACTGCCAAAACCTAGTCCATGCCCATGTCATCTCTCACCTTGACTACTGCAGCTTTCTCCTTACTGGTGTCCCTTGCTCTGATCTTGCCCCTCTCATTTCCGTTCAACGCTCTGTTGCCAAAGTCCTCACCTTGCCCAGGAGTGGGGGCTGAGCAGGGGTTCTGTAGGGCTTCCAAACATCGGAGGGGGGCATGTGCCTCCTGGGATCCCTGACAAGTCCCGTTTTGCAGCCCCTCCTCCCTGCCCTACACTGGCTCCCTCCGCCTGAACCTATTCCGCACAAGCTCCTTGTCTTCACCTTCGACACTCCTCATGGCCTTGCTCCCTTCTATCTTCCTTCCTGTCCGGGAGCTTTGCTCCTCCTCTGCCCCCACTCACACCAGCTCATGACTCCCTTGCTGCTCAATATATATTAACCCCTTTTCCTTTATTGCCCCCACCCCCACGCCTGAAAGTCCCTCCCTGGTCACATTCATTCGGCTCCCTCCCTTCCAACCTTCAAATCCCTCCTGAAAACCTTCCTCTTCTGTCAGGTTTTCCCTAGCTCATTATAAGGAGCAAATTGCCTCCTCTTCCTTCCCTCAATCAAAATCCTTCTCTTCCCTGTAACTAAGACTCATGTGCACAACTTCTCACCTTCATAAATGTATCCTTGTCTCTTCCTTATCTCTCCTCCCTTTCTTGCTTAGATTGTAAGCCCCTTGGAGGAGGGACCTGTCTAGAACTATTGATTTGTACAGCACCCGGTACATTGCTGGCAGTATAATAATTAATACAAGATTCATAACACCTACAATTTACTGGTTTTTTGTTTTAAAAATGCCAAGTTTTTTTTACAACTATGTCCTGATTGTTGTTGCGTTCTTGTTTTTTGAGGACCGAGTCATGATTTTTGAACATTTATTGCTAGGTAACATTTATATTTATTTATTTTAACAATTTAATACCACGCCCAACTCCGCCTCTGGCAGCTCGGGGCGGCTTACAATAAAATCATATAACTATAAAACAACATCATGATTTACAATAAAATCATATAAATATAAAACAACATTCCCACCCAACTTAAAAATATAAAAACCACAAAACTCTCCCATAATTCCCTCCCCCCACTCCCCACCACATAACCACCCTCACCTATCCCCTCCACCAAATGCCTGGCAGAACAGCCAGGTCTTACACAACCGATAAAAGGTCAACAGGTCCAGGGCCAGATAAGCCGCCTCCGGGAGGGAGTTCCACAGCCGAGGTGGCTACTGAGAACGCCCTCTCCATAGTGGCCCCCCCAGTTAACTCATTGCACCCTGAAGACTCGGAATATCCTGGGTGTACCAAAATGTGAACTTTAGTTTGAATGAGGTTTATGTAAAGCATTGCCATTTAAATCCACGCTCCAGAGTTTTTTGCCTTGCATTTCTGGTTCGAACAAACTACTGAATGCAAATTTCAACTGAAATTCCTGGCATCACACATAAAACTGCTGAGTTTTTGCCTGATTTTAAGTCAAAACTCTCCTGTAATGATGAAATTTACTAGAAACGTGGCCCAAGATGGCGCAAAAAGTTATCAAACCTTTTTAACGAATCTGGTGTGACCTAAGGGCACATTCACAGTAATGTCTTCTCTCGCATGTTAATTTTTTTTGTGGGAGAGAAGAATTGTACCCTTATCTTTTCTTATTCCACATTCCTCTGGTTTTGAATTTCGTCTTGGGTGCTGCTGCTGCTGTTGTTGTGCTAACAATCAGGCTCACACTGGCAGCTAACAGCAGGGTGCTGCTAGACTGCCTCGCATCTCTTAATGAGGCTGGTGGGCTGAAAGAGGGGAGTGTCCCTTTCGGTTTGTGACAACACCTGTAGTCTAATAGAAAAGGTTTCAGGATTGGTTTCATAGAAGTCTATGCAGTTGGTTGTCTCCTACCCCAATACTGAATCTGTTGGGAATATACCTATGAAAGCCAAGAGTTACACCTCTGCCACTCCTGCACAGGAAAAAGAAATGGGGCAAACAGCTGCTGCTTGGACTGATGAAAGTGTGACAGGGAGAGTCAACTCTATGGTAACATACTTTATGGTAATACAAACTCTATGGTTCCATAGCCACATTTTATAAAAGCAGGATATGCCTGGGCCCCTGTTGATTCACTGATCAAATGCAAATCCTTCTGTTGGGTCAGCTTTGAAAAACTAGATTCCTTACTTCAATCAAATGGAAGAAAGGATAATCCTCTATTAATTGTGTGTCAGGATTCTTCCGCTTGTGCCTGACTTACCAAAGACCTGAGGCTGCTACACCTCCCAGCTATCAAATTCAGTCTGTAGATAAGACTTGTACTTTTCTCTGGAGACTCAATATCCGGGGTTGACCAAGATGACTATTGTGACACAAGAAAACCCATCTGTGAGTATTTCATCACAGAAGCTTGGTCATAAAAGAGAGAAAGGAAGTGGTTGCAAAATTTGGGAAACCCGAAGAAAGCTTTTGTTGTTTTTGCTCTTCGTAACAACAGATCATTGTCACCATTTAGGTTTCCAATCATTTCAGACATGTTCACTTCAATAGTTATGTAACATTTTATAAAAGCAGGATATTCAGCCATGGTGTAGGTAGCCATCTTGCCTTAGGGCTGGCCCTGAAGCTCTGTTCCAGCAGACATTGATTTTGAGTTCAATGGCACTATTCGCGTACATGAACTTATTCATATATATACATTTATTTATTTATACTTTAATTTCTATGCTGCCCCCTCCTGCCTCTGGCCAAAAGCCTGGCAGAGTAGCCAGGACTTACAATGGCACCGGAAGGAGGGGCGATCTGGGGACAAATGGGCCTCAGCCGGCAGGCAATTCCACCACCGCGGTGTTGCCACCGAGAATGCCCTCTCCAACGTGGCACCCCATTTGCACCAGCGGAACCTCCAACAGGACGCCCCGGGCCGACCGCAGGGGTCGATCCAGGACCCGGGGAGTGAGGAGGTTCCACGGATAGGCTGGGCCCAGACCATTTAGGGTTTTATAGGTAAGAACCAGCACCTTGAAACAAGCCCGGAAGACTATAGGCAGGCAGTACAGTGAGCGGAGCACAGGTGTTATATGCTCATGGTGACTCGTCCCTGGAAGGAGGTGTGCCGCTACATTCTGCACCAGCTGCAGCCTCTGGACCATTACCAAGGGAAACCCCATGCATGGATGATGGTCGGGTTCCAAGTCCGAAATATATGGCCGAAACCAACATACCAGATGTAACTGGCCAAAGGCACTCCTCGCCACCGCTGCCACCTGAATATCTAGACAGAGCTGCGAGTCAAGACTACAAACCTGAGGAACCAGGAAGGGGCGAACCCCATAAATGATGGGGACCTCAACCCCCACCCCTCCTACCAGCATCACTTCCGTCTTGTCGGAATTCAGCTTAAAATGGCCCGCATCCAGTCCCCACAGCTGTCAAATAATGGGTAAGTAACAAGACTGCTGGACCTGACTCAGCTGAAAAAGAGAGGTAGAGTTGGGTGTCATCAGCATATTGATGACACTGAACCCCAAACCCACTCATGACCTCACCCAGCGGCTGCATATATGTGTAGAACAGGAGAGGGGATGGAATGGAACCTGCGGGACACCACAGGTGAGATCCCAGGGTGACGAAGAACAGTTCCCCGGAACCACAGGCTGAGTTCTCCCGGCCAGGAAGGAACGGAACCATTCAAGAACAATTCTGCCCACCTCAGCTCAGTTCCTCAAGTGGGTCTCCAGCATCTTGTGATCAACGGTATCAAACGCAGCCGACAGATCCAACAGGACTAAAAGTGCCGAACGACACTGATCTAACTCATGGCGGCAGGGCCAGCTCCAGGCATGTGCCACATGTGTGGCTGCACATGGCCCGGCAGCCAGCTGGGGCCCCGCGCTTGCCTGGCTGGGTGGCAGGCTGCAGCCAGCTTCTCCCCCAATAATCTCTTCTGCCTCTCCCTCACTTGCCTCTGCCCTATTAGTGCAGCAGCAGTAGCAGCAGACTGGGAGATAAAGCTGTTTGTTTACAAACAACTCCCCATGTGAGTGATCAGAAGGTTGTTACCTTGTAAAGTAGGTTCTTTGAGATGGCTCGCAACACCTATATGCATCCTTGGAAACATAATAGACTGTGTGATGGTCTCCAGCGCCTCTAGTATAAAAAGCACTCTTCCCCCCTCAGAATGACAGTTCCTTTCTAGGAATATAAGAAAATTCCATGCGGGGCAGGCTGGGTGTTGTGAGAATGTTTGGAGTCATCTCGAAGAATCTTGTTTACAAGGCAGCAACCTTCTGTTCTTCGAGCGGCTCCTCACAGACTGTTTTTACATGACTCCGCCGGGTGGGGGAGGTACATGGGCGCGCCAGTGTGTGGCTGGGGCATTCACATGGCCGCACATGCATCCCCATTCACCCCCCACTCATCCACACCTACCGAGTAACCACCGTTTCCCCCAGTTGCTCTGTGCGTGGGGACGAGTGGCGATGCGTGTTAGGCGGGCGCGCACACGCACCCCCACTCACCATGGGCACGTGCGGCCATCTAAATGGCAAATGAGATTTAATGTGGACAAGTACAAAGTGATACATGTAGGGAAAAATAATCCAAACTATACGTACACAATGCTGGGTACTCTAGGAGTTACCATTCAAGAAAAGAATCTGGGGGTGGTTGTGGTCAATACAACGAAATCCACAGCGCAGTGCGCAGCAGCGGTCAAAAAAGCAAACAGAATGTTAGGAATTATTTGGAAGGAGATAGAGAATACAACTGAGGAAGTCATAATGCCTCTAAACAAGGAGCAGTTATTTACCCCCTCAGCTAGTACTAGAACTAGGGGACACTCCATTAAACTAATGGGTGGCAAGTTTAAAGCAAATAAAAGAAAATATTTTTTCATTCGTGTATAATAATAATAATTAATAATAAATATTTATATAGTGCCAGCGATGTACCTGGCGCTTTACAGAAAATAAGATAGACACGGTCCCTGCCCGAGAGCTTACAATCTAAAGACAGGGGGAGGGGAGACAGGGAAGGGGGAGCAGAGGGAGAGACAAGGGATGCAACATACATATATTTGTTAGTGACCCCGATGATGGAATTAAGAGTGCACAAATCAAATGTACTGATGACACCAACTTGGGAAGAACTGCCATTACAGAGGAGGACTGGAAAATTAAACAAGATGACTTGACTTGGAGTGCAGGAAATGGGATGAAATTCAAATGGGTTGTGGAATCTACTGCCAGAGGCTGTGGTAAGGGCCAGTACTATAGCTGAGTTTAAAAGAGGTTTGGACAAGTTTCTGGAAGATAGGTCCATTAGCAGCTATTAGCCAGAC
>QEPC01009174.1:3377253-3393985 GCA_003113815.1 Sphenodon punctatus | reverse complement strand
AAACAACAGGGAATGGATCCCCCATTGTGACCTGTTGGGTGCTTCTCCCAAGCCACCGTGATTGACCACTGTCGGAGACAGGATGCTGGGCTAGATGGACCATTGGTCTGACCCAGTATGGCACTTCTTATGTTCTTATTGTTCACACGAGGCTCTCCCACCCACGAACACGCAGATTTCTGCGTGTTCATGGGTGGGAGAGGCCCATTAAAAAAGGGCCACATTCCCACAACTGTGTCTTACTTGTACTATCTTAGGTAGGAATTTAGGATGTAAATCAATATCTGTTCTATCTTGGAAAATCTGCAAATATGGTTCTGAGATTATTATGACTGCTATTTCACTAACTCTTCTTAACAAAGTTATTGCTAACAGGAATACTGTCTTTAAACCTGCACCCCATAACCAGTTCATTTGGGCCCCCCATATAATCAAGTCATGCTGCTCCCAGGGGTGCAAATTAATAGATTATGGGTGAGGGGCAGTGTGATTTAATTATATGGGAGGTAGGGGCACAAATGAACTGGTTATGGGGTGTGGGTAGCGTGAATTGATTATGGGGGCACAACTGAACTGGTTTTTTTTATATATATATATATATATATATAAATCTCTTTTCATGGCATAAAGTGCTTAATAAACTGGCTGCATTTTGGGTGTCTTGTGTGTTTGATAGCAACACCTCTGGGTCAGTCGCACTACGTGCGTGTGCAAGACACAGGTGGCACCGGCAGCAAGAAGCAACAGGCCCTGGAAGCCAAGCTGTCTAAGCTCACCCCCTCTTCCAGTAAGGCAGCGGACGCTCTGTGCCTGCCTCGCTGCCCACCAGGCTACCCTTGCAGTAGAACCACTCCTGGCTGGGGAGGTGCGGGGAAGGGAGCATTGGGAGGCTATGCTTGTCTATGGCCACTCAGCTGAGCACCAGGTAAGGCAGCCAAGGGGTGGCAAGCCGGGGGGGGAAGGGGAGAAGCATAGGAAGACCATGCTTCTCCATGGCTGCTCGGAGGGGTGGAGAATGGGAATGCTTTCTGTCTAGAGAGAGTACATTTTATGTAAATTTACACATTTGCATAATTAGGTGGTGCCTAATTATGCAAATTAGGCCCCACACCAAGACTTTGCACATGGCCTCACAAACTCTGGGGCCGGCCCTGCATGGCGGAGGTCGTCGACCAAGGCCACAAGCGCAGACACAGTGCCATAACCTGGATGGAAAGCCAGACGGCGGGGGGCCCAGAAAACTGACACGCTCCAGATGCCCCTGAAACTGCTGAGCCGCCACCCATTCAATAACCAACCGAGGCTGAATCCTGACAAGATGGAGGTGATGCTGGTGGGTAAGGCAGTGGAGAAAACAGCCCCCACTATTGACGGGGTCTCTCCTCCGCCGGTCTCCCAGGTGTGGAGTCTGGGGGTGCTCCTTGATTCGCGACTCCGCTTGGATGTTCAGGTGGAGTCTGTGGCAAGACGTGCTTTTCACCAATTACATATGGTGCGACGGCTTCGGCCGTATGTTTCAGACTCTGACCCGGCCACTGTCATCCATGCTAAGGAAGTGCCATCACTGCTGGTGTATATCACCGCTAGGCTGAACTATTGTAACGTGCTCTGTGTGGGGCTACCCCTGGTGACGGTTCAGAGACTGCAGCTGGTGCAGAATGTGGCGGCCCGCCTCTTGGTGGGATTGGGCCCCCGGGAGCGCATACTACACCAGTTCTCCGATCGCTGCACTGATTTTCTCTAGTCTTTCGGGCCCGATTCACAGTGTTGGTGCTTGCCTATAAAGCCCTAAATGGTCTAGGCCCTACCTATCTGCAGGACCGCCTCACCCTTCAGATCCAGGGCTGCCCTCCTCGAGGTCCCCCAAGTCTTCTGGGGGGCCATGATGGAGAGGGCATTCTCGGTGGCCGCACCGCAGCTGTGGAACTCCCTTCCAGTGAAGGCCTGATTGACCCCAGATCTCCCCTCTTTTTGACGTAGTTGTAACATCTGGCTGTTCTGACTGGTGTTTGGTGGGGGGAATGGGTTGGGGGGGGAGGGATTTTTTAAAATCTTCCTTGTCATAAGTTGATTTACATATTTTAATGTTTATTTGCTTATTGTAAGCCACCCCGAGCTGCTGTGTCAGGAGGGGGTGGGGTATCAAGATATTTTATAAATAAAATAAAAATATAAATAAACCTTCCCTAAAAAAGGGAAGGCTAGAGACCGGCCGATAGCTGGCAAGGGAGTCGGTGTCCCAAGATGGTGGACGTTCAACATCCAGTTTACAGGCCTGGAGCCATAAATTAACTGTACGTTGGCACAACTAATTTACTTTATCTCAATAATGGAAAAAATGCTACTTTCATTTCTCATTGATGTATGATGTCAGTGTAATGTATTTCACAGGGTACAGAATGAATAGTTTAATTGGAGGCAACTTTAAATTACCATACTACCGCCTGGTGACAGATGCTTAACTTGTGCCTTTTAAATGAAGGAGAGGGAACCAAGTTTGCTTTTGTCTGAGCGGCAACTAGCTGTGCTGGCTGGAAGCATTTGGGCGTGTCAGACTGCAATGCAAGTGCATCTGGGATTATTAAACTTTGAGGAAGACACTGGTAGTGCACTGCAAACGTTAAAGGGCAGTCAAGGAGATAAAGTATAAGAAAGCAAAAGTTCCAAAGTGACACTTACATTCTTGGCTGCAACATCCTCAACAACCTTGAGAGGAAGGAAGATAGGAACATAAGGCAGAAGACACAGGTCACTGAAGAAGCATTTTCTTCGTGGTGCTGGTGGGTTGAGCACGGGAGGGGGGAGCGAGTGCAGATGGGTGCACACCCATCCCCCACCTGTGCCCCCACATGGAGCAAGCTGCATTTTTGCCGGTTGCTCCATGCGGCGGCAGTGGGTGGAGGTGTGTGTTTCACAGGAGTATGCACGCACACACGTACGCCTGCCCACCCACCACTGTTTTCACCTGAGACGCACCCAGGTGGGTGGAGGTGGGTGTTTTGCGGGAGCTCCCTCACTCACCTGCTGTCGCTTTCACATGAGACGCACCCACCCGTGTCCACTAGGTAGGCAAGAGTGGCTGCTGCTTGTTTTAAAAGGGCCACGGTCATGCCATTTATACAAGGCTGCAAGCCACAAGCCCCATACTTCAGAGTAGTCCCATTAAAGTCAAGGGAACTGCCGAGGTAAGTGGTTTGGAGGCCATGGCCTAAAAGAGCATCCGAGTTGGAACGTGATTTGGCTGGACCGCTTGACCTCCTAAGCAACCTTTTGGCCACTCCTTTGAGGCAGGAAAATAAAAGACGGCACGCCCTAGGCACTCTTGCTTCACTACCCATCAGAGCTTTGATGTTGAAGCGTTGAAAAACAAAGCAAAGAGAGTGGAAGATCCTTTCCCCATGGTTGGACCACTGTTCTTTGCCTCTGGTGGAAAATAATAATTAGACAAATCATGGGTCAGACCAGATTAGCAGGAAATACCTGACAAGACCTTTGAAAACAAACAAGTACTTCTCAGACCATCCTAACTTGGACTGGCTTATTGACTATAGGGAATAATTATTTTTTCACCCTGGTGGAAAATATGAGGAAAACATGGGGTTAGATGCTTTGAAAAATAGGGGTTGGTGACCGTCCAGCTTCTAAATAAAGAAACATTCCATTCCAGCGAGTGGAACTTCTGGCAGCCAGAAGTAGATGTATGTACTGGATACTGCTTGGTTACAGTGCACTCCGTATTCTCTTATGCTTGAACGATGTGGCTATTAGGATGATTCAGAACAAGCTAGAACTGTGCTTTGTAGTGCAAATGCCTCAGGGAAAGCCTGGTTGGAATAATCTATCATATGACCATTATCTAAGATACTTACATAGCTCTGAGATCACTGCAGTACTTGAGCATTTTGCATTTATTAATGTATTTACTCTTACAACATCCCAGGAAAGCTAAGGAAGTGCTTTCCTCCCCATTTTGCAAATGGGGATTCAAGGCTCAAAGAAGCTGTGATTTGCCTATTCTCATGCAGAATGTCAATGGCTTTTGAATCTTGTCTCGAGTGCTGCTGCTGTTGTGCTAACAATCAGGCTAGCGATCACAGCTAACAGCAGGGTGCTGCAAGGCTCTCCCACATCTCTCAATGAGGCTGGTGGGCTAAAAGCCACTTCTGGTTTGTGACAACACCTGACGTCTACTGGAAAAGAATTAGGTGGCGATGGATTTAAGAGAAGGGTATAATGGCACAAAGGCAATGATGCCATATTGTGCCAAACGCATATCTGTGGCAGAGTAGGAAACTGAATTCAAGTTCCAAGGCCATCCCCTGCCATTAGCTACTGCTGCAACTCAGTTTGGATTTGCCAAGATATGGCTGAGTTTTGCCCAGCCTCTGACTGCCAAGCGTTAGCAGCTCCAATAGTATCTGCCCTTGCAGACTGCATCGAAGAGAGCTCGAAGGAGATGGACGTGGTCTCCTGTCGCTAATAACTAGGGCTCTGTTTATTCTGAAAAACAATTTTTCAAGTTCTGTGACCAGGAAACCCAAATTCTGCAAGTTGAATAAATTAAGCAAATTAACCACATTGTGCATACTATACAAAATGTTGCAGATTTTTTAAAATGAGTTTCCCAACATTTTTTATTTATTTAATTTATTTATTTTAAACTTGTATCCCGCCCCTCCTGCCAAAAGGCAGCTCAGGGCGGCGAACAACACACAAAAAATTGAACAATAAAAAAACAAATTTTAAAACAAATAATAAAACTCACCCTTCCCCCCCCAACATGCACATTTATTTAGATTTATTTGCTGTTTAATATTATAGGTAGAGACACTAAGGGTCCGATCCTGCCCTCAGGCCGCATTGACTTATTCTTACCTTCACAAGATGAGGGCAGAATTTGACTCTAAATACCAACCAAAGCGCTGATGGGCCTTATGGTATTTTCAACGGGGGTATATAGAGCAAGAGATAAATCAATGTGCCTCCATCGAAAGAGAGAGAGAGGCCGCAACCCACAAATCACTCACGCTAGAGTAATGGGACTACATTGTGGCAATCTATCAGGGTTCATATTAGAAATTCTAAGCCAGAACTTTAACAGGTGTATATGAACTATAGCTCAAATGGAGATCACTTCCAACTCTGCTCTTGCCATCACTGCTGGTGTATGTTTGTTTAGGAAGAGCCTAAATACGCAGGAACATATGCTGGGGAATTTCCAGACTACGAGTATCCGCAGTACCCCAGACCTCTGCTCCATATGCCAGCCGAGAAATTACCTTAGCCTTAAATAACTTAACAGGTGGCTCCATTAAGGCCACTTTACATGAGGCACTTAGAATTGCCTCTGGAGCCCCGTATTCAAGAGGAAAGTCATGCGGGGGGTGTTTACATGCTCCCCGTGCTACTGGAAGAGGTGTGCCGCCCCTTCTCTTCGGTGGCTGCAGATGCAGGGCTTTCAAGAGGCACATTCTGTAGACCTCAATTTTCAGGTCTACAGAACACGCCTTTTGAAAGCCCCATGTCTGCAGCCACCGCCGCTGAAGAGAATGGGCGGCACGTCACTTCTGGTAGCACGGGGAGCATGTAAACACCCCCGCACGGCTTTTCTCTTGAATACGGGGCTCCAGAGGCGCTTCTACGTGCCTCGTATAAAAGTGGCCTAAATTGCTCCCAAAGTGTCTGGAAAAAGATAAGACTGCTTCCATATTTCTTATACCCGTCTTCTTAGCATCTGTAAAGTGGGGTCCCCAATCACCGGAATGCGAGAAGGAAACTCCTAGATATTTAAATACTTTGACCTGATCTGACCATCAATATGCCACTTAAAACATTTGACATTTTGTCCAAAGACCATGTCATAGCAGTTACCATGGTATGCAAATGAATTCTCCAACCTCACTGACTCATTTGCATATCATAAGAGTCAGCCTCCTGATACGCCAATGATCTGCCCGTCTATGGGAGGGTGGAATGTCATGGGGACCTCTGGCCTGGGGGCCAAATCTGTCCTGCAATTATTTTTATATGGCCCTATTTCAATTCCTGGATCTGCACAACAGGAGATGGACCCATGGTGTAGACAGGAGTAGGGAAGTTTCTTCACCCATAGACCTCTTTGAAAAATGAGTCAAGCTCTGCAGGTTGGGTAGGAGGTGTAGGTGGGCTGCTTAAGATGTGTGCTTTAGGATGGGGGCAGGAAGGGAAGAGTTCAGAATGATCGTGGATCTATACCATGGATCCATCTGTGGTCCATGAGTGCATCCCATTGGGAGCGACACAGCATCCATGCTCTAAACCACATTGCTGGCTCTGTTGAAGGTACTAGTCGCTGTCAGATCAAGAAATAGGATTCTAGAGTTCTCCTGTCTAGTCAGTTAAAAATTGGGTATGGCCTTTGCTTCCCTTCCCCTTTTATCGGCCACCAGTGGCTGTGCTGATCATAGTGGCGGGATGATTTTAGCAATAATCTGCATGGGTGCCTCTCATTACTTGCTGCTCTGCTTCCCTTTGTGATTCACAGGATTTTGCAGCTGTAGTTACAACACCAGTGAGTGATGCCCAGACAGTCATCTCTCTGGACAGAGGCTGAAAAATGTCTCATTTCCGGTCAGAGGGGTGAAAAACAAAAACCTCTTTTTTTTTTTCCATCTTAGGGAGAGAACAATTCCCACTTTACAAAAGCTAGGTTTTCAAAGTAAAAAATGGGAATAAACTGAGTGAGTTGGCTGCTTGGTGCTGTGGCTAGCGTCTTTATTCCTATCACAAAGGTACCTTATAAACATTAAAAAGTGGATGCTCAGCATTGCCAGAGCCGGGGAAGCTGAGGCCTGTCAGCACCAGCAGGGCTATATGGTACACATGTTATTTCTAGTTTATTCATGATCCCCATGTATTGGGGGGCCCCTCCTCCCTCTCAGGCCCTCCATAGGCTAGTGCTCCCCACATGTGCGGGTCTGTGGGCTTGTTGTTTATACCTGTGCTTCTCACTCTTAAGTTGTCATTTGAAGTTTATTTACTTATGGACAGGGATCCATGTTCATTGTGTTTTCTCCATTGGCGACAATAGGGAAAATGCAGAGAACAGGGGTCCCTGATGATGGCACCTATGTATTGAGAGATCCTGTGGGAGTCCCCCAGCACACTGGCCCTGTGCGATCACACAGTCTGCAACTGCCTGGATCTAGCCCTGATCCTCCATGTGCTTTTAGGACAGTGGTTCATCTAGGTGATCCCCATTTAGAGATTTCAGCTTAACCATGTGACCTCAGACAGCAACAAAGACATACGAAGTATATCCAGCATCAATCGGGATTGTGAGCCCGACAGCAGATAGCATGACCCCACTGGGTGTCTCAGCCCATAGATATGGACCCTCTGCTCTATGAGATCGGTATTGTGACAGAAGCTTACAAAACCATGAATGGTCTGGAACAAGAAAATAGGGAGTTATTTACTCTCTCAAATAGTATTAGAACTAGGGGATGCTCCACGGGTAAAGCCACACGAGACAGGGCTGGCCCAGTCCCCTGACCACCACGGGGAGGGCAAATGCAGCCGCCACACTTTGGGCCGGTGGAGAGAGTAGGCCACACAGTCTGTCCCCCCACCCCTCCCCTGTGGGGAAACCAGCCAGGCCGCCGTTACAAGTCCCACCACACTCCAAGGCGGACCAGGGAGCTGTCCACATGCGTGGGTGCCTGGCCCTGCCTCACCCACCATTCCCTGGCCCACCCACTCTTCCACCCCCAGCCATCACATGGACACATGGGGATGGTGAACTGTGCCTGCTGCTCTATGGTGCTGGGGACCCTGGCACAAAGCCTCCGCTGCATGGGCCCAGCCACATGGGAGGTGGCCTGTTAACACCCTTTGGGCAGTGTTAGCCCACTCTGGGCAACGTTAACATGCAATGTGTCATGGGCCTTCTCCGGTGGATGCAAATTGAAAGAAAGTATTTTTTTATGCACCGCACAGTTAACTTATGCTGTGGTCCACAGTTAGCCAGATGATGTGGTCAAGACCACTAGCATAGCTGGGCTTTTTTAAAAAAAGGATTGGATATGTTCTTGGAAGAAAGATCAGTTAATGTCTATTAACCAAGTAGGTTGGCATACGTAACCCCTGACTTTGGGAGTGAAGAATGAACAGCAAGGAATGGACCGCTCCATTATGACCTGTTGGGTACTTCTCCAAAGTGACCAAGAACGGCCACTGTTGGAAACAGGATGCTGAGCTTGATAACCATTGGGCTGACTCCATATGGCACTTTTGTTGTTATCGCTAACTTACAATGCCAAACTAGTGAAAATGAGATCAGAATCAAATGTTATCAGCTTAGAGAACAGGGCACCAGGTCAGAAACCTTATAACTACTAGTTCCTTAATATGTGTTTGCCTGTCCCTTAGCAGAATACAGCTGCTGATTTCTCTGCATTGCAATTGGCCACCCCTTCCATGAGGTAGCAAAGAACAAAGGAACATCAATGAGCACAGGAACCGGTATGGATTTTACACGGTACTCGGTCTCCGAAGGTGGGTTTGTGCCACGGCACACTCTAAAAGATAGTTGTGTGAAGGAGCCTTAACTTAAGGAATGCAAGAGAGAAAACTCTGACAAGTACTTCAGTGCTTCCAAGCGTTCTCTAGCTCCTTGGAAGTTCAAAGTCCGATCTAGTTCCTAAAACGTTCACAGTTTTGACCCATTATATAGTTTGTATTAAATTGTGTGGGTGGGATTTCTAAAGCACTCAGCACTGGCCTAACTCTGCTCCAGCTGAAATCATTGGTAAAACTTGTACTGACTTAAATAAGAGGCAAATAATGCCTAGATATTCAATATCTGGCACCACTAATAACAGCTCCGATAATGTCACTCGTTTATTGGTTCTTTAATGTTACGGATTGACTGAGAGCTGGATGGGTTTCAAGTCCGCTAACTGGATTGCCTTTATATTACGGATTGCATGGGACATAACAGTAGCTGCTCCAAAGGGGAGAGATGGGGAAGTGTGCTGGCAGTGGGAGAACACAGACAGTGATTAAGAGCTTCCTGGCAGAATGGAAGACCCAGCCGGCACACTCCATCTGTCTGAAGTGTTCCCGGTCAGAGTTCTGATAGAAACGGCTGCTCTGCTTTAGCCAGACGTAGATTTGGACATATGTTATCAAATGTGATGACTCTGCATACAGAAGTTTATTTTTAAGGAGGGTTTGACTGGTTCTTCTAGACCACGTCTGCTCTTAATCAGTTCCTGTTAGACCCGGCAGAATATTTCGCAGAACGCTGTTGTTAGTCAGCTACAGCTGGTTTAGGGTGATTACAGTTTCCAGCTATTCAGTAAGAAGGAGAAAATATCAGTGATGTGGGGCAGAAAATTTTCCATGGAAAATTTTCCGGTTCTAAAAATGCATTGTTTCATTAAATTAATTAGTAACATAATTGTAACATAACTTTTTTTCCTAATTAAATATTTCAGTTCAACAACTTTTGAGGTATTTATCCAGCACGTAAAATTATCATAGTGTACTTTTTGAGTTTTGTTTACTAAGTACAAGTCAAATCAACATGCTAAAATAAATCCCAACTAATTTAGGGCATTGGAAAAATGTTCAGAAAACTTACATTGGAGAATTTTCCGATTTCAGAATTTTCTGGAAAACACACATCACTGGAGAATATTCTAGTCTAAAGAGGCTGGGATTTTATAATCCCAGAAATGGTTTAGGTTCCATTCACACAACACAGAGGGGGAAGCAAAATGGTTCAGATGATTTCTTTTATTGGACCGGCTGTTGTTGTTGGAAATAAGCAAGCTTTCAGGCCACACAGGGTCCTCCCTCAGGCATGTAGTATAGCCAGTCAAAAATATGCAAATCCTAAACTGAATGTATTTCATTCAATGCAGCAAATGCTGTCATGGAAACTATGACCGTTTTTGCATGGACCTTCTCCCCCCGCCCCCCGCTGGGTGTACGGGGTGTGTGTATCCGACCCGTGCAAACTGCGTGGCGATGGGTGTCCGCTTGTGGAAACACCACGGGCAGTGGGTGGAGGTGGGTATGCACTCCCGGCGCACACCCCATCTCCACCCATCACCCACCCATGGAGCCAAAAAAACGGAGGAGGCTCATGGGTGGAGGTGGGTAGAGATGGGTGTGCGCCTCTGGAAAAGGGCGCACACCCACTCCCCACCCACCGCGTCCATGCAAACAGGGCCTACGTTTGCAAAACTCAACAACCATTATACCTATGTACGTATGAACGTGCATAGACAGACATACAGTTTTGAACAATACTACTGACTCCACAGCGGGAAGTCCTTTTTCCCAACAAGATCGCTCCATCTCTGACCTGTCAGTCCTAATCCTCAAAGAAAACCCGGAGACGTCCCTCAAGAGATGGGCCGGGGAACTAAATTTCATAACTTTGACACTATAAATAATGGACTTAATATAGAACTAAATTTCTTCAGCCACTACAAAAATCTGTAATTTACAGTCTTCTGCATTTTTAATTTCATTACCAAGTTTCTTCATATTCCATGTATAACGCTGTATAGTTTTCTGGTAGACTTTGCCCTACCTTTGCCTCCTTCTCTGACTTTCACAGTCCCTCCCTGTCATATGTAGATTCTACCTTGTCACTTGTCCCCAGTTCCTTACTTATGCAATTTCATTTCACCTTTGCCCCCCCACCCCCCATGTCCCTCTCCCTACACAGATCTGTCTGTATCGCTCTCATTTTAATGTCTGGCACTATTTACCCCCCACCAGCCACTTTATCTTATCTAACCCCACTTTTTTCCTGGCGCCTCATATACCTAGTTCCTTCATATTCAATATTATTATTCCTAACTCTGTCTCCCTCTCTGCCACTCTCTGACCCTGTCATATGTAGATTCTACATTCCCAGATCCTTTCTTATGCGATTTAACTTCACTTTAGCTATTTCCTTTTATCCCACACCTATAGCTGTCTTCTACACATCCTTAACAGCCCTGTTTTTATACCTTTGCTTTTATGTCTGACACTCTTTTCCCTATCAAATAACACACACCCCACACACTCACTAGTTACCTTGTGTTATCTAAACCCACCCTTTCCTACTTCTTTTATATATTGCCCTGCATTTGCTCAGTTTCTATATTTTTGACTGGCTATTCTACATGCTTGAGGAAGGGCCCTATGTGTTCCAAGGCTTGCTTATTATTTCCAACAACAACAGTTGGTCCAATAAAAAATATTGTTTGAATCTCTTTGCTTACCTCTCTGTCCCTTGGGGCCAACATGGCAACCACACAATCTCTCTGGTTCACACAACACAACATACTCTTTGAGTGGGTATTGGCACAAACCTAGATTCTGATTATGTTTTTAGACAAGTGCCTCCCCACCCATTCATCTTGTATGTTGCAGGGACGCATTGGTGCCCTGTGCAGCCCTGCAACATGCGTGATGGCGCTTGTCTAAAAACACCTTGAGTGTTGTGCAAAATCCTGTACTCCGTCCTTGGCAATCCTTTGTTCTCTGCTACTTGAGGCAACAGATAGGCCATTGAAAGGCAGGGAAAGCCGTAGTCGCATGAATGCATTGCTGCAAGTCAAACACAGATGAAGGAACAAGTGACGAGCTTACGATGGGGAAGGGCAATATTTGAATGAGGCCTTCGTCTGCTAGTTTGACTTACGATGGCTCCTTCATCTCACGGTATAAAAAAAATCCATCCTGTTGTTTTATCACACTGGATTCAATTGCACCAGTGTAAGTCCAGAGTAGCTTTACCAAAAGGTAGATAAGCATGTTTAGTGTTTTTCAGGATAAGGGCTGGGTCTAGGGATATTCAAGTGCAATCCTCTGCTATTGAGATCCGTGGCCCAGCTCCCATTGACTTCAGTGGAAGGAAGATTGCACCCAATATGATACAAGTAAGTACTGAATGTTGAGGCAATGGGAGTACTCTGACTGATTGGTTGGGAAATTGTCATTAGAGGGCATTGGCTCTGATTCAGTAAAGGATGAAGGGCATCGTCCTCCTGACCTGTATGCAAACAGAGTGTTGGACTAGGTGACCCTTGAAGTCCCTTCCAACTCTATGATTTTATGATCCTCCACTCATTGAAATCAATGGCAAAACTCCCACTGACTGTGACGGTGGAGGATTGCACCCTAAGAGCTTGTTCGCACAACACCTTTCCTTCTTGCAAACTCACCACATGCCCCTTAATCTGGGTTTGCCTCCTCCACTAGCAATGCATCCACACAGCTGCTGATTGCTCTACTTTGCTGTGATATTTCCCACAGCGCAAAGGGCTTGGAGGTCTGCCCATGTGATATCCCTGTATGCAAAGCGCTGGCACTAGCACAGAGTGGAAGAGGAGGTTTTCGGCTCTAAGACCCTGGCCACAGCTCTGAGGTAGGAAATGTTGTATTAAAGCTTGCTCTGGGTTAATCAAATCATCCAATGCTGTTGCTATTTGATAGATTCTTGTAAGCGAACTCTCTTCACCAAGGGGCCAAAACCATGGCAGGAAGTGGTAAGGATCTACAACCCTCAAAATGTGGGCTTGGACCACTACCCACTCTAAAGGAACTGTTAGTGTTTTGTTAGGCTCAGAGTGCACAGAAGCCTCTACCAGCCATGTCTTTTAATAGCGTTCTCCTGAACAGGAGTTCCTTTTCACTGATTTCAGGTGTGACCTTGCTGTTTTATGAGCTGGGTCAGAGAACACCTGCTTCACAGGAGTAGCCTATGAACGAACTAATCCTAGTTGGTCAAGTTCATGATGCTTAACCTGATGGAAGGCCCTTTGAGAACTGCAAATTGTCTTATAAACCTGACAAATATATGCAGATTAAGGGAATGAACTTAAATTAAGGGAATCCAGTGCTTACTGGATAGCACTGGTGCTGGTAGTTAGCACAGGCCTGAGTACAATTGATAGTGTACCCTGCTAAGTGCTGGCAGTATCTGCTCACAGGATTGTGCTGTAAATGCCCTAGATTTCTGTTAAAGATGATATTGCGTCCTATTTAATTGCAAATTCAGTGATTTTTTTTATTTTTTTTTTAAAAACAAAACTTTTTTTTGGTGCAACAGCTGATAATTTTTTATTTTTCCTCCCTGTGCTTAAAAATATTTCCACAACATTAATTTTATTACTAGTTCTTTAATTTCAAAATGTCCATAGCTAAAGTAATGCCTGCCATCCATACAGATGTGACTAGAAAGTCACTACAGAAATATGTAAGTAATTGACAGTCTGCTTGTTTATATCCCTGCTGTGTTGCCTATGTGGTATTCTATTCCTTTGAAATATGTGTGACCTAGCCCCTTGGGAACTTGAAAACATTCTTCCCTTAAAGTTTGCTGTTTTATTTCAACAGTTGCGTCTACCTTGGCTTTTAACCCCATCATTTTAACCTACTTGTATGTTTCTACTCACAAACTTTGTAATATCCACAGAGTGAATGTAGGGTTGCAGAAGTTATTTTTTTGAAACCCATCTTGGAAATTCCTCAGCAGACCCATGGAGCAGCCGGTAACGCGCCACAGAATCAATGTCAGTTTTACCAGCTGGCGGCTTTGCATTGTCCGTTTCACCAGCAAGGTTTTTGAACTTCATCTATATATTAGGGGTGTGTAGAAGGCACACAATTTGTTTTTGTTTCATGAACACTATTCATTATTGGGGTGGGGTGGTCATAGAAAACCTGTTTGCTTTTGTACATGTGCAGACTGGCTGCCCTTTTCTAAAATGGCGGTGATGCTGCCAGCGCCATTTTGGATAAGGGCACACGTACAGAATGTCGCCGGTGGCCATTTTGCGCATGCAGTGTTTTAAAATTTTATTTTAAAAATGAAAACGAATGAAAGCAAATGACAATCATTTGCTTATTTATTTGTTTTTGTATCTTTTAGTTACAAAAAAGAATGGGGCTCCGTGCATTTAAATAACTAAAAAAACAAAACCGAATTGCACGCACCTCCTATATATGCTGCCACCTAATAGGCTTCCCCTGTTGGTCAGAGATCCTAGAGTAGCAGCATAGACACAGAACGTTTTATCATGCGATGAAGTTCTAGTAAGTATTATGGCATTGATTTCCCCCATAACTTTGGTAACGTGTAGAGCCAAACATTGTGTGTAAAGGTTTAAAACGCCAATGATCAGTTTCCAACTTCTGTTGGCAAAAGACTTGACAGGGAGAAGTTGGACCAGTAAAAGATATCCTCTGAATCACTGAGGCCCCTTTTGCACAGACGCAGTGGGTGGGGGGGATGGGTGTGCGCCAGTGGCGGGTAGGTGTGCGCCTTTTTCCACAGGCATGCACCCATCTCCATCCTCGGAGCCTCCTCTGTTTTTTCAAATGGCTGTGTGGATTGGAGATGGGTGTGCGTTTCCACAGGTGGACACTCATCCCCCCACCCGCTGGCACGCCAGTCATATGCACGTTCCCCCCCCCCACCCGCACACCCGCCCGCACACCCAGTGGGAGGTGGGGCGGGCGTCCGTGCGAAAACGGACGTAGTATCAAATGTAAGTAATGGAGACAAACACAGAAATCGCAAATTCTCTCTAGAAAACTCCATTAGGTTAAGGCGCGTTGGGAGTTCTAATGCAAAGCCTCCCACTGCTTTGCATTGGAATTTTCAGATACTGTGCTTCCGGGTGGTGACTTTTGTTTGTTGGTGGATGTGGCATAATTGCCGTTGTAGATGTTTGTGGTTGAAGGTGCTTAAAAATTCAAATAGGGGGTTATCTTTCCGTAGGCTGATTTTGGGATGCTTATATCTGTTTGTTCCGACAGTAGATGGGTCACAAGATGCTGTTCTGTGCTAATGGGACGGCTCTTAATGCAACATATGCGCGGTGTGTGCTCGTTGTCTTTGGACTCCAGTGTAAACAATGGTGTGTGCTGGTATGCTTGTCTCCTGATTGGTTGTTTGGCACTGAGTGTCTCTTGATTGGTTGTTTGCTTGTCTGATGTTACACGTGCAGCGCTTGTTCTGGTGGCCAGAAGCAGCCTTTGAAACGTACAAATGGCAGGACCGTGGTAGAGCGGGTATACACTTGCCTCCAGAGCATAAAATAGGGAGCTATTGTTCTGCTCAGGCTCAGCAGATAGCCTAGAGAGGATTGAAACAAATTCTGAGGGGCTGAGGCAGCTGGGAAGTGAAATGAACAAGAGCAGGGGTGTCATGGGATTGGGGTCTCACTACCCCACTCTAAGCTGTCATGACTCAGTTTCTCAGGCTTGCAACTCACACTGGATCAGCTATCTCTCTAGAACTGATTGAGCCTGCAATGGGTGAACCTTGTCACCTTTTCAGCCACAGAGTTTCCCAGCACAGACTCTTTCTCTCTAGGTTCGCCTGTGTTTGTAAACACAGAATTAACCCCAAACTGTGTCCCGCCAATGTTAGGATTAGCAATTCCACTGGACCATACTAAGTTCCATTAAAAGAAGTTTAATGAATAAATCATGAATAAGCACGCAGTAGAAGATTATACTTGAGAGTGCAGAAATAAACATAACCAGTAACGCATTCGTATCTGTACTTGGATTCTCCTAGCTTAGGCTTATCCTAATCAAGTTCCAAGGGTATTTCAGTTCATGTCACAGCCAATGGTGGAAAGCTTGGCTGGGTACAAGTCTTAGAGTTTCCAAGACTCCTTACTTCATGGTTCCTTTGGTGCAGCCCTTCTCTGACTGGTAAGGTATGATGATGCAGATGAAGTTCTCATGCAGATGATGCTCAAGCTCAACAAGCTCCTTTTGTCTTGTCTTTCCCCCTTAAGTACTTTTCCAGGGTCCTTTGTTTGATTTTCCCACCAGGTGACTCTGCTTTCAAGTCATGTCCACAGGCAGAAATCCATTTGCAACTCAGTGGTCTATGGCTAGTGTCTGCCGAGGTGTTGGGCTTTTTCTGATTACACACTCGCTCAAGGTCATGACTTAGCATTTCTCCATTGCATGAAGTGAGTTTCCAGTTCTCAGCTTTCACATTACATACATGTTTAACCTTTACATATTTGTTAGACCTGTAGTCTACATGTAGCCTAGTATCGCCTCATCACGAGCAGGTTGCTGCTGGGGTATGAAATAGACCCCGAGCTGCCGCAGGGAACAGTGACCAGATCCAGCCCCGCCCCACAAGCAAAATCACCCCGCCCCCCAAACCTACCAGGGCAGCAGCAGTGGGGGAGCTTACAACCTCACATAGTCTAAACTTGAGTGCCTAACGGAAGAGTGCACCCCAAGGGTTAAAAGGGAGCTCAAAGTGATAAGAAAGGGGATGAGCAGGGCAGATCACTGGGGGGAGGGGGAGAGGGAAGAAGGGGGCTTTCCCCAAGCAGCTGCCCTGGGGAAGTCACCTGATACCTGCTTGGGCTGGGGGCCAGGGAAGCACTTGCATTGCCAGGAAGGCGGCCTCTAAACCTCGCCTAGCTGCCTTGTTAATTTCACCTGCGCTGTAGCGGGAAAGTAGCCGGGGCGATTTAAAATGCTGCCCATGTGAAAGAAAGGGTCTGGTGGGGTTAAATCTTGAGACTTAGCATGCGGGGTGTTACACATGAGTCGAAAAGACACGCACCTCCCAACTCAGAAGGAGCGCATAGAAAGAAGTGGGGGGACCCCATGTGAAAGGAGAGCAAAAATAGGTCAAGCCGGCCTCCTAGAAATTCCCTGCAGAAGACCAGCCTCATGCAAGACACCCAGCCTAAGAGAG
>QEPC01009174.1:3360600-3373974 GCA_003113815.1 Sphenodon punctatus | reverse complement strand
GTGGTAGGTAGAGAGGCTAATTGCAAATGGAATCTTGTGTTTTGGGCTGGGGTGGGGGAAGAGGGTGCTTACCGTGTTGATCCCAAAAGCAACAGAGATGATTGAGTAGTGTTGTTGTTTATATATTTTTGGACCAGCTTCTGTTGGTGAGAATATACAAGTTTTCAGGCCATGCAGGGCCTTTCCTTAGGCATACACCTTATCCTGCCACCCATGCGTCCCATATTTTATCAGGCTGTGGTGGTGATTGAAAAATGGGTCAACGAAGAACCAGCATAACTAACGCATGTTTGCAGTATCTTAATCACTCTCTTTATCAAGGTCCTGGAGACTCAATTCGATTTGGTTAACTTACAGATGTTAATGATGGCATGGTTGATGGGAATTTTGAGTGATGTATATTTCAAGTGTATTTTGGGGGGAGGATGCTAATTCACTTTCAGAATTATTCCTGGAAGGGTTTTGGGGGTAGTTAGAAAAGGCTGGGTAAGGGTTTATTTGGTAGAATAATTGTATTCCATCCCAAAGAATGGTTTTGGTTGGCTGGAAAAGGTAGGATAGGGTTTTTTAGGTAGGAAAGGGTTCTTTGCATTGGATAGGGTTTTTTGGGTAGGGAAGGGTGTTGAGTAGGAAAGGGTGGTTTGGGTAGGAAAAGGCCTTAACTTATCTGCTTAACCCAATAGGGTTTTTCTGGGTAGGAGTAGAGATAAGGAAAGAGATGTTCTAGATGCACGCTGTTGGAAAGTAAGGGCTGCATTAACAAATTCTAGGCTCCACCCCAATACCTGTGCAAATCAGAACAGGATGAACCTAAACTAATTCAAAGACACGGAAGAGTTTGCAGCCACTGAGGGGCAATAAAATCAAACTCCTTGGGAATTAATGGAGAAAATAAACAAGTAAAAGTACATAAGGCAACTGACAGCAGTGACTGTTCAACTGCTGTGGATTGGAGCCAGCCTCAATAAAGGAGTAAGCGTTAAACTCTGAGCATCCTGAAACCTCCCAGAACATGAAACATTAGGAGGAAGTATCTCGGCACATTATGTACTTGGAAGTAGCCTGGGCAAGTTCATACAGCGCTCTAGCAATGTCACCACCCTCTTTCCAGTGGTGAGAGGTGATACGTTTCTGATGAAGATAATGCTGTAAATGAAAGAGAGAGATACAACAAAGTCAATATTTAAATAGCCAGAGGGGCTAACCCCTACTAACAAACAGGATACTGGTGCTGTTAGCTTAGTGTAGACTATTTTGTTTAAGGATCTGTTTTTAAGTTAACCTTACACTTTCAAATAAGAAAAAAATGTTGATCCTTGTTTTCTCCTGTGAGCAAGCTTGAGGAAAACTCTCCTTCCTGATTTTACTAAGCCAACATTTCAGAGACTTTCTGCATGATCATGGTCAGTGATTAATAACTCTGCAATGTTGCCCACTGGAAATGGTTAATTCCCAGCCGCTGAGTGTCTGATTACTGGTGAGACTGGCACAGCTGAGGAGGGACCCTAGGGCAATCATTTTAGTGTGGATTTTAACCAGGTGCAGAGTCCTAGGTCGTTTTTAGACGAGCCACCAGGGCTCAAGGATTAAAATAATCTGCCTTTGAAAAGTCACACCGATGGCGCTTACATGTGTTGCTGCCGTCGAAAATTGACGGTTGCGAGTTCTTTATAAGCCGCATTGTAAATACCTCGATATCGAGGTATTTAAAATGCAGCTTATAAAGAATGTGCAACTGGTGATTTTCAGTGGTTGCGGTGCATCTAAATATTGCCCATGCAACTTTTCAAAGGTGGGTTGTTTAAATCTACAAGCCCCGGTGGCATGTCTAAAAACGGCCTTAGAGCTGGAACAAATATTTGTTACAATCCAGTGTCTGGCCAGATATTATGGTACCTGGTGATACCTGGTTGGATAATGTTTAATTTTTATCACTGCGTAAAGAGATGGTATACACACAGTATATCCCTGATGAAGAACAATGCTCAAAGCGTCTTGGATTTTTTAAGGTTTTTCAGTCAGCTCATTTAATTACTATATATTACACAGATTGATTTTTGGATATGAACTTTTATTTGATGGATTTTTTTGAATATGATTATTCATAAATTCATATGAATTTAACATGGAGTTGGCACTTGTGATACAAAGATCTGTTTTTAAAAAATTATCCAGATTGAATCAGCTCGCTGTGCTTCTTTTGCTGCGTATGAGTTCATCTGCACGGTGCTGATGCTCAGCTTGTAATGTGTGGAGGCCAAAGGAGATCAGTTCACTTCAAGTAAACTGACCAAACCAGAGAAGAGAAAGCAACGCTGTGAGTGCCGCATTTCCCCAGGCATTTTTCTTCCCCTTTATAATTGTAATTTGGTTTATGTTAGGTACAGCAGACATCTGAGGATATAAACATGCGCACACAAGGGGGCTTTGGGAGCCACAGGATATAAATATGAGAGTGCCGCAAGGCTGCCCAGTATAAATATGGGAGTGAGGCAGGACGACAGTCTGTAAACAAGGGAGTACCGCTAGGCTGAGAAGGAGGATACTGTGTAAACATGCTGCATGCAGCAGAAAGAGAAGCGATCAGTAAAGTAGTCAAGCTGGGCTAGAGAAGTCAAATGATAGACTGAGAGGAGCATGACCGGATTGGAGGCTATAAACATGCAAGTCGGCCTAAGAAACTGTGAATACTGTGTAAATAATCGGAAGATGTAGTTTGGAAGGAGGGAGGAAGCGAAAATGACCACAGAGCACTAGCAGATTCTGTTCATCCACCTTCACAAACATGAGAGTCCTGTTGGGATTTAAGGCTAATTGATGGTCGGGGCAGAGGCGTAGCTAGGTTGGAACAGACCCTCCAAGATATTTAGCAAGTCGTCAGTTTGGGCCAAGCAACTAGTACCCATTCTCATATGCACACGTTCAACATGGGTGTGGGGCTTCCAGCCCCTTTGGCCTGGGAGCAGCTACACCACCTGCACCTATTATAGCTACAGCCCTTGGGAGGGCGGGGCGGGGGGGTGTTGGAACAGACCTACTGACCCTATTGTACGCTAAGCGGCTGGCTGGCACTGTTGTGCCATATATTTTACAGCAGGGAAGCTGGAGCCCCTTATGCAAAATGGTGTATGACCCCCTCCTAACATAGGAATATCTATTCATGAGCCCAACTGTGTTGAGGACCCCCTCCCAAATCGCTATGGGCTCTACATGAGCTTGGGCTGAGATGCTGGGGGGCCCTTATTTTGTCAGTGTTTCTCACACTTGTGTTGTCCTCTTCAAGTTTATTCATGGACCCCACACTGGGGGGTGTGTGGCAGATCTTTGTGGTCATACCTGGATCCAGCCCTGGTTTTGAGGCTGGAATGACTTACCCAAGCCTTCACCACTAGCTCCAATCCTGTTGTCCTTTCAAGTTTATTCATGGAACCCACATATTGGGGCAGGGGACAAGTCCAGGATTGGAGCTACTGGTGAAACAAATAGGCATTTTTGTATTGACTAATAGTATTCATATTTTTGGTTAGTCATCAAAATAATGGGTGTTTTTACACACACATTTCTCCTGCATGTTTGCTGTTACATGCTGAACTTTCTGTGTGTCTAAATCACTCACCCAGATCTTAAACATCAGGCTCTTTGAACTTCTGCTTAGAACTTCTCCCAGAACGTTTGTGTGTAAAAAATTCTCCTGGTAAACTGCTTTGCTCCAGGCAGCTGCAGCCACTTGGTTTCCATGGTAGCCTGTCATGTCTACAGCTGCGGCTACTTTAGGCTGCCTCAGGGCAGCGATTGTGTGAAGAATGCATCCAGGAACTGCTTCAGGGCAGTGTGTGTGAGAGAGTGAGAAAAATGCATCCNTTTATAATTGTCTTAAGGTAATCTGCCCAGAAATCAGGGTCTGCCTTAAACAGTTCAGCTGGTAGCATATCAGGGCCCGCCGCCTTCCCAGGCTTCAAGTCCCTGATTGCTACATATAATTGCTCAGCTGAGATCTTAAACCTTTGTCTGCAGCAGCCTTCTACCTCTACAACCAACCGTTCTTCCCCCCACCCCCTCTGGGGGCCACCCCCCACCAAACTTCATAGTATAATACTCTTCCCATACTGCTGCTGTAATTAAGGCATCTGGTTGTCCCCGTCTGATCTCATCCCTTCCTGCAACAATGTTTCAAAACATGCGGATAAAAGAATATCAACATGGGCTTCTGTTACCTGCAGCTTGTTCTGAATGCAGCAACGCACGTACTTACTGGCTTGGCCAGCTCTAATCATATAATGCCCACCCCACTTCTCTGCATTGGCTGCCTTTTAGAGTGGTCATGGATTGATATTCAGGTTGTGGTGCTGGTTCTTACGGTCCAGAAAGATATAGACTCTGATTAGCATCAAGATCCGCTCTGGGAACCTCGTTCTGGTTATTAGCTGTGCTCGGATACCAGACCACTCTTGGGGGATCCTGCCTTCGTGACTTACGTCAGTGGGTGACTGGGCCTTTGTTGGAGCAGGCCCCTCAGTGTGGAACTTGTTTCCTCCAGAGCATCAGTTCAGCTCCTCTTCCCCACCTTTTAAAAAGCACCTGAAGACTTATTTATTCTTGAGGTGCTTTTAGAGGATTCGCTGCTGGTTCCCCTTAATGTATGCTATATAAATAAAAGGTATAACATGGAAATACAACAGGTCCCATTGCTAAAAAATATGGAAGTGCAGGATAGCAGTCTTGGGATACAGCACTGGTATAAAAGTTACTGCTTCTTTGTTAGAATTACAACCATGCAAGGCAAATGCTCTTTGTTGACCATCTGCTTTTACAAAGCTGGATGAGACATGGATGCCGTGGTAGGTAGAGAGGCTGATTGCAAATGGAATCTTGTGTTTTGGGCTGGGGTGGGGGAAGGGGGTGCTTACTGTGTTGATCCCAAAAGCAACAGAGATGATATATATATTTTTGGACCAGCTTCTTCTGCTGGTGAGACTATACAAGTTTTCAGGCCATGCAGGGCCTTTCCTTAGGCTAGCTCTGACTTTTCACAAGTCCAATAAAAGATATCCTCTCAACTACTAGGTCTCCATTTCCTTGTGTTTTGGGGGAACCTAAGCAACTCTGACGAATTTGCTCTGAGAAAAGCAACCCACTTGAGGTGTGAACAGTGCTGAAAATCCAACTTGATCCAATCTAATATTGCAACCAATTTGTGCATTCAGTTGCATCATAAGTAGGGTTCAAACTTGATCTTGGCTTTTTTTCTTGATACCTGTCGAGAATCAAGCTTCTTGATGAGAATTGAGAAAAGCCCCAATCTTGACAACTTCTTGTCAAGATTTTTTTTTCTTGATTTTAAAAACAAAAAAACCAAATACCCCACTGTGCTTCATCACTGCAATTTTGGACCCCCACCTCCCCCCCGTGCTTCATCACTGCCATTTTGGAAAAGGGCTGCTGTTCTGTGCTTGCATGGAAACCATTTTGCACATGTGCAGAACGGCTGCCCCTTTTGGAAAAGCCCGGTGGGCCTGGCCATTTTTTTTTTAATTTTTTTTTTTAGTGAGAATGTCAAAAACATTAGCGAGAGCCTGGCAAGATGGATTCTTGTTTCAGCCCTAATAAGGGCCGTACTTTCATAAGACCATATCCACCCTGTCTCCTTCCTCCTGCCCGTTCCCTGGACGTGAATAAAAGGACTCTCATTTGCTTCAATGGGCCCTAGACTGGGCCTGTGGCAATCGTACTAGAAATAGTTACACTCCAATCAGACTATTACAGATATTTTGACTTTACCCTTTTGCTGTGACGTTTTCAAGGTCACTGCATTGACAGTGGAACCATTAAACAAATTGGAGTTATGAAAGGACACAAGGGTTGTATTCAGCTGAGAAAGGTGAAGGAATTACATTAAGAAAACAGCCATTTAAGGTTCTATAGAATATAGTAGAGAATTATTTTTTCCCCCCTGTAGGTCAGGAGTGGGGAACCTTCTTTCTCTTGTGAGCCACTTTGAGAATTAGTATAAGCTCCACAGGCCAGATAGGAATTGGAAGTGGTGGGGGTGTGCTCAAGATGGGAGACGGAAGAGAGGGAGGGTCCATGGATCCATCCCCTGTTCATCCCCTGTCCTTGTGTGGTCTGAGAAAGGGCTGGAAGAGAAGGGGGGCGGGGTGGGGCTGGTAGGGGAGCTCTTTGAATATCCTCCGTGCTTCTGGCGTGAAGGGGTGGGAGCTCTCTGGGGCAAACTAAGAATTGGTGGTTACCTTTTTATAGCTCAAATACGAGCTCATACAAATCGTACAGCTCAAAAATTGTGACCTACCAAATATTTATGAAAAGTCACATGGAATTAAATGGAGAATGATAAACTATAACTTTTAAGCTGGCTGATAGAATCCAATTGCAGAGAGCTTAGATCTCTGTGAAATTCTAGGCATTTTGCCAGTCATTTCTATAAAAATCGATCTAATTTCTATAGAAACTTCTTGGATTAATTTTAAACTCGGTCAGCTTTTCCCATTTGCATGTGCTCCTTATTCACACACTGCCTTACCCTGCAGCCATTTATTTTGTGTGAGTAGACCCTGGATACAGGGGGTGGCCCAAGGGGCATGGGCACCAAATGTTTTCCCCAGAGCCCTGGATCTTGGGGACCAGGTCCCATAGTAATTTATTGGGCCTAAGCCTCAAATCGTTTCAGTAACTAGCAACACCCTTGCCTGGATAGACAACAGGGGCTGGATGACCGAGTATTGGTGTGACTGAGTCTGTAGTGAATTGATGATGGCAGTGTATGGGAAAAAACCAAAAGGACCTGACACACATGCTACTGTGGTAACCCTTGGACAACGCTCACATGTATGCTATTTAATTATGTTTTGTGAAGAGACTAGTACTAGACAAGGTTCCAGGTGCACATGCTTAATAAGACAGTCTCAGTCTAGCAACTGAGGCAAGATGTGGCTGAATCTGGAAACTGGCCAGAAACGCAAGACATTTGGACATGCATTGTTTGTGGGAAGGAAGGACTCCGCAGAGAAGATGGGATGTGGCAATTTCTGGAGGCGGAAAGACCTCATGATGCGTGAATGAAATATGGTTTGTGCAATCTGTCTAGAAAGGTAAGGGAACCTTCTGGGTCAAGATGAAAAAGTTTACAAGATAAGCAAAACAGTTCCATCATTACACTGCGATAGAACATCAGAGAGGGGCCCAAAGGAAAAGATTACAACATGTTTCTGTAAACAGGAGAGGTCTTTGAGAGGCTAACACATTGATCCTGGGGATTTTGATGAATAACTGTGTGTTCTCACTGAGAAATAACAAAGCCCAGCAAAGATTTCAGATGTCATTAAAGAAAACACACTGTAAACCTTTTATATATGAAATGCATCAGTTTTGGAAAGCATTTAATTACTGTTTTTAGAATGAAATGCTTGCTTTCTAACCGGTAAGATGACATGGATGATATTTTCTTGTAACAAAAAAGTCCCTCCTCACTCCTCTTCTCTTCCCCACCACCCCAATTACACATCTCCCTCCACTGGATAGCCACTCCTGTGGTTGGACCAGTGGTTCGGTTCCACAGGTTTTTGCCTGCGTGAGCCAATTTTGAGACTTAAATATAATTGTGTGACCTCAGAGCACCAAAGACGGAGACCAAAGTGTATCGGGGTAATTTCAGACGTGATGGGGCTGAAGGCCCGCCACACTGAACCACAGACCGGGATCCGTTTCGGATCCCGGTCAGGAATCAGGCCGTCCGTCCTTTAGGCGTGCCGGCCTGATTCTGGAGGGGGATTGGGGAGGGGGTGGGGCTGCGCGGTGTGAAGTGCAGCCGCACAGCCCCGTGCTCCCCCCGGCTGCCCGCCCTCTGGGAGATGGGCAGCCGCAGCAGCCAATCTGGCCGCTGCGCCCGATCCCACATCTTGGTCTGGGCTATGATCCGGGATGGGACAACGTAACAGATGTTACTTTTGGCCAATCCCGGATCGTGGTCATTGTGATTCCCGCTGGAGGTTCTCTGTGGTAACGGGACAAACGGCCACCAGAAGGGGATTCACTGTGGTTGACCATGGTTTCGTAACATCTGACATTACCCTCTGATAATAATTGGGGTTGTGATTCTGTCTGTGGATGATGTGACCCCACACTAGAGACCTTGTCCCTCAGTTTTGGGAACCACTGAGTTAGACTAAACCATTGCTGATTAAGGGCTAGATTCTCTGCCCATCAAGATTACTTTCAAAGATTCAGTTGCCTTCAGTTGGACAGAAAGTCTTAAGCATGTCTTCCCTCCCTCTCTCTGCTTAGATTCTTGTTGCCAGCCTTACCACAGGGCAAACTGGGATGACTGCCCAAGGCTCTGCTCTTTTCTCTAATCCTGGGGAGGGGGGCAGTGGTCCCTGTTTTTACCAGTGCAGGGTCCCTACTCCCTCCCAGCAGGGCCCCAAACACGGCCACCTTCAGGTGGGGGGATAGGGAAGGGGTCCAAGGGCCCCCACATTTTATCTCTGCTTAGGGCCTTGCAAATTCTCCTTTTAGCTTTTATGGTTTCTTTTCCTGGCATTACTTGGGCTTTCTTGCTTCCTATTCTGTTTTATGAACTTTAATGGCCGCTGTTTACCACAGTGTTTGGGTGTTTCATGGGAGAGATGGGTTTTGGAGTTAGTCATGGCTAAATTAAGACAACAGGGGGTTGTACTAACTTCTTACTGTTCTCGGGGGACAGTATTCTACTAGCACTGTGGGAACCAGACCGCATCCATTTGATATCTTCTTGCTCTGGGAAAGCTTTGTCTGCTGCCATGAATCATACTTCTGGGAGGAGGGGAAGGAAGAAGCAGGACATGTTGTGTGCTGTTGATGCATCACGGGACTGAAGGAGGTGGGGATGGAGGAGTGACAGAAATTCCCAAGTATTCACCCAAGTCAAAAGCTGGTGGTCACCACCCCACTGACTCTCAGTGCAAGTAAGTGGTTATTATGACCCCACCCCTTCTGAGCCCTGCTGGCAGCAGGGTAGGGTCATTTCGGAAATGGCAGGTGTGAAGGGACTCACCTGCCCTTTTCCAACATGGTTGTGGCCCTTCCCAAGAGCCTTGATGGTGCAATGCTTGGAGAAGGTTGTGGCCACATTGTACAGGGGCAGGACAAAGAGGCTCTCCAATGAGCCCTGCCCCACCCCTGCGATAAATTCTACCAGCACCCACATTTACAAGTAATGCAAAGTATCCTGAGGATTTCACTTCACCCCACTCCCTGAAGTAGAAATGTAATGCCATCACCATTTTACAAATGAAGAATTGAGACAGGATAGTATTGATGGCTTTGAGGATTTTTATCCTAAATGATGTAGGAGCCTAAGCCTCTTTGAAAGTCAATGGATCTTGGGCCTCAAAAAACCTGGTTTGAAAATGGGACTTTGCCCTCTAAGTGATTTTTGCTCAAGGTCACACAAATAGCCTGCAGCAAAGCCGAGAACTCAGCCTGTGATTTGGAATCCAGCTTGTTGTAATTTAATTTATATCACTCCAGCAACGTGTCTGGCACTGGGCAGTTGTGCTAAGAGGTGGGGTCCCTGCTCCAAGGGGCTTGCAATCTAGATTGTCCAAGGGGAAGAGAAGATAGGGAGAAACAGGGATACATTCCTAATGTTGGGAAGCTGCAGATACATGTGCTTAGCTTAGTTACAGGAGGAGGAAGGGGTTCCAACCTGAGGCAATCTTGAACCATCCTTTGTAAGATTTGCCTGCCATTGCCTGTCCGAACCGTAGTTATACCTACCTAGTGTAATTCCACTGACATCCCTGGGGTTAACTCTGACCTTGTTTTCCAGGGTGCGGCTACTACCTATACTCCATACACTTCTACCTTCAACAGGTGAGCGGTGTTTGTGATAAATTTTCATAAAAGCTTAAAATATATACTTTGCAGATGAGATGTAATATAGGACAAGTAGAAGCCTGAGTACAGTTTTATGGCTGAAATAAATAAACTCACACACAGCTTCCATATTTAACGGAAGTGCTTAAAACTCCCTCATGCTGGAGCGCATGGGCCAGCCCCTCAACTGGTGTAAATGGCTCTACCTCCACTAGAGCAAATAGGGCTTAGCCCGTTAATACCTGCTGGGAATACAGCCTCGTAGTTCTATTTTATTTAAACCCTGACGTAGCACAAATCAAGAATAGCTGAAACTGTGGCTTCTGGAGGCATTGGAGAAGGGATGTGAGCCAAGTGTGACTTCTTCATCCCATTCCAAGTTATTAAAATGTATTTTGCCAGCTTTATTGTTCGCAGGGACTTTGGATCAATATTTATCTGGAATTCCTCCCTCACCTTCTCATGAAATAAAACTTCTCCAAGTGACTCTTTATAGCCTTTAAGCTCCTTGGAGCTTGTTTTCGGTAATGTTGCAGTTTTGGAGTTGTTAAAACTATTGTGTAATTGAGTGAGATCACAGAATGACTTAGTTTGTGATTCCTGCACTATCTTGCCTCGCTGATGGTTAATCATGGTTTCAAGCCTAAGGAGCGAATCCGTAAAGGAATTGCAAAGAAAGGAGTCCTATGATGGTAGAAGATTCCGGCATTGCAATTCACCTTTAAGGGCCCAAAGTCAGCCCTCATATATACAGCTTCATCGACTTCACTCTGGCCACCTCTGGTGCAATAGCACACAGAGAAAACAACCTTCATGTACGTAATGATGTAGTAGGTCTGTGCTAGAGCAGTCCTGCCCAAGTAACAAGTAACCATTGGATTTGTGGTAACTGGTCTGCACTGACAATGATTGGTAACCAAGTGGTATCTGTTTGTTGTTCAGCCATTTAACCGATGTACCATGTTACCACGGTGTACTGTTTTTTGTGGTGTTGCATATCATTTCCCCATCTGTTCCACGTTATCTATTAGCTTTGTTTATTCCCCAAGTCCTGATTTCAAATTTAACTCCATTTCCCATTGGATGCCGAGTTCAAACTTACTGGATGCATTATTGCTATACTGCTTTATGGATTTGCTCCAGAAGTAAACCAGAAATGACGGGACACAAAATCCGGTAAATCAGCTGTGCAGTTGCAGTAAAGCAGTACAAATCGTTTTTTCAGTTAACTGCTGTGGTGTGCAGGTTATCAATCGGTAAACGGATTAAATATCAGTTATTAACCATGTTACGGAATCAACTATCCATATTGGCTCTAGGTTGTGCATAGACAAACACAATGGTGGAGCAGTGTTTCCTCAGTATGACATTTGGGGCTTTGAATATTTAATGGGATACTTCACAGGATTCTGGGGCTTGGACATTTTCACATGCTGGCTGCCAGATTAAAGTATCTTAGACAACCAGAAGCATGACTGAATTTTGCTATGAGGTGGATAGCTCGCCTTTTAAAAAATAAATTAATAATAATAATAATAATAATAATAAATCTTCATATTAAAAGACTATTTGGTATGCAAGTTATGAACAGCCAACAGACCAGCTTCCTGTTGATTTGCACTCATGAAAGAATTTGCAACCGTTAGACTGCTTGGCCCTTTCTATTTACACAGAGGCTCTGGAAAATGCAATATCAGCATAGGCGTGATATATGTTTCTAAACTGCAGGTATTACGAGTCTTTTCTAGGAACAGATGGGTTTGTTTGGTTTTCAGAATCCATGCAAAATACTGCAGAAAAATATATATAAAATATAAATATAAACATAAAATATAAAAAATTGAATATAATACTTTCAAGACTGGCCTTTTTTGTGTTATTTTTGGAATACCTCAAAATTGGAATAAGTTTACTGTTGATTATGAGGAAAGAATAAAAGATCAAAATATGTACCTAGCTTGGCTAAGTGACCGTTAATGGCATATGCTAATAGTCTACAAATATTGAAAGGTGTAAACATGAATGGTTTGCCTTCTGTTATGTTCTGTTTGCTTGTGTTGGTATAACCTATAGGTAGCACCCACACCTAAGAGTAAATGATTCAGTCAGAGAAGGCAGGCTTTACTGGTGATATGATCTGTTTCCATGAAGAACTATATCACAGCTGATAAGAATTTACCCTATGAAATTTGCTGTCAGTTGATTTAAAACCAAGTATTTTTTCACTCTATGTACAATAAACTTGTGGAACTCCTTTCCAGAGAATGCTATAAAGGTCATAACTTATTTTAAAAAACAACTGGGTACAGTTTTAAAGAATAGAGTGGCAAAGCGGGGCCTCTGGCCCTTTAAGAGAATCTGCTTTGCCACTCAAGCCCCACCCATAGGGAAGTATATAAGAGAGCTGTGAGCTCCAGGAGCCAGTCAGTCTGGCTGGGAGCCAAAAAGAACAGACCTGGGCTTTGGAAGGCTCCCCACTCTATGCTGGTCAAGGTGTAGAAGCACAGAACAGTGAGTTTAGGCAGCCAAGGAATGGGGTAGCCCAAGTCTGCAGTGGCCGTAGAGCCAGGAAGCCGAAATAGCCAGGGAGTCAACAGGACCAGAGGCAGAACCTGAAAGGCATGGGCTAAGAGATGTAAGCTTGCTGGACCTTGCGGGTATCTGCTGTGGGAAGCAGCAGATGGCTTTGTTAGGGGACTGGGAGCACGCCTGAAGGTGGGAAATAAAAGTCTTTATTTGAACACAGACCCTGCATCCTGACTTGGGTCCCATCACAGCTTGGCTCCTGTGAAAACTCACCCCTGGGAGTCAATGGGTCATCACAGATAGGTCCTTAAATGACTCTTAGTCAAGTTGGCCAGGGGGTGAGACCTTGGCGTGAGGGGCTGGGAGTGAGTAACAGGAATGGCGCACTCTGTAATGACCTGTTTGTGCTCTTCTCTGAAGTCAGGCTGGCCACAGTCACTCAGAAATGGAATGCTGGATCATTGGTCTGACCCAGTATGGTGGTACTTACGTGCTTCTTAATCAAGGTCTAAGGCCCTTTTGAAATTTTATTTATTTATATAAAATTTATATCTCGTCCCTCCTGCCCATAGGGCACCCCGGGGTGATGAACAACACTGTAAAAAAAGTTAATAAAACAATTAAAAACCATTAAAAATGCACAATACAGGGGGGAAAAGACCCTCTTCCCCCTCCCCTCACCAAAAGCCTGGTGGAACAGCCAGGTCTTACATAAACACTGAAATGACAGGAGAGTGGGAGCTAGGCGAGCCTCCTCTGGGAGTGAATTCCACAGCACAGGGGCGGCCACCGAAAAAAATCTAACATTGGTGGCCACCTGCCTCGCCCGGGACCAGCTTCTCAGGCAGCCCCACGTAGAGCACGTTGCAGTAATCCAGCCTTGAGGTGATAAAGACATGGATGACAGTGGCAAGGTTGGAGTATGAGAGATACGGCCGAAGCCGCCGGACAAGATATAACTGCCGAAACGCACTCCTC
>QEPC01009174.1:3323849-3347761 GCA_003113815.1 Sphenodon punctatus | reverse complement strand
CTTCACCACAAACCACACACACACACACACACAAACAGCCACAACACACACAAGTTCACAACCAATTTTTTACACAAGCCAGACAGAACACACGCATTCAAAAGACCGTTTCCATTTTTTGGCGCAATCACGAGACCGATAACGATATCGATAGCGAAAATAAAATCTTTGAAATTGGTATCGTGACATTGCATAGACTTTGTCAGCCTATCTGAGTGCCCTGTCATGGTCCCAGCCTGCCTTCCCTACTGCCTCTCTTGCCACGCTGCCTGTCTGCCTGCTCAGGTTGCAAAGCGTAAGGCCTGCCACGCTGCCTGCTCATGCCACGCTGCCTGCTCATGCCACGCTGCCTGTCTGCCTGCCCTGTGGGCAAAGCTCGAACCCTGCCCCAGCCTGCCTGCCTCTCATGCCAAGGTGGCTGTCTGCCTGCCCGGGCAACCATGGGTGATGTGCCCTGCTGGCCTGTTAATCCCGCTGCTGCTGTCTGCTGGTCCATGGGTGCTCTGCCCTGGCAAATCCAAATGTGCCCACACAATCCTGCTGCCGTCTTCTGCTGTATGGAAGCTCTTCCCTGGCAAATCTTACCATCCTGGCTCCATGGGTGTTGCGCACAGGCAAATCCTGCTGCTGCTGACTGCTGTGCCATGGGTATTGTGCCTTGGCAATCCAATGTCTGCTGCTACTGCCAATGCCGCCTCTGCTGTGCCACGGGTTCTGAGACCGGGTAATCCAGTGTCTGCTACTGGGTGTCCACGTGATTCACCGTCAGGGTTCTGGGGCCGTCATTCTGCTCACAGGGAGCCGTTGTTCCACTGCATCAAGAAACAGCCAGCCACTCCAGCCCCAGGACCCACCGTCAGGGTTCTGGGGCCTACATTACAGGCATGGGGGGCTGTCCATCCATGTCATCTAGAAGCTGCCACTTTAGTCCCAGGACCCACCATCAGGGGTCTGGGGACATCAATCCACTCACAGGGAGCTGTCATTCCACTGCATCAAGAAACAGCCAGCCACTCCAGTCCCAGGTCCCACCCTCAGGGTTCTGGGGCCTATGTTCCAGGTAGGGAAGAGGCCCGGCCAGGGCTTGGTGGCTGGCACGGCACCCATACGGGGCTGGGCATTGCAGGCTGGCATCCTACTCGCTAGATCTCTGCCAACACTTCTGCAAATTGGTCAAGTAGCCTTGCCTGGTGGTGATTCAAGTGGCCAGCCAGCCACCGCCTGCCGTGATGGCGACTAGAAATGGAGAACCCAGCCAGCATAGAACGAGCAGAACTGGAGGCCTGCTGCTGGGTCTCTGACGGCCTGCCATGCCACCACGGGCACCCTCAGGGGCCAAGTGCCGAGCCTGCCTGTCCGGGCAACCCGGGGTGCCAAGCACCAAGCCTTCCTGGTCTCTGCTGCTGCTGCTGCTACTGGGTCTCTGATGGCCTGTCATGCCACCACGGGCACCCCTGGGGGTCCCTGGAGTGCCCCAAACTTCGTGGCGGGTCCAAACTCTGTTGAACGTTCAACTGAACGACCAAACCCGAACTCGGTTTTTGGACCGAACATCCAAACCCCGTTCGGTTTGTGCATCCCTAAATGTAACCTCTGCCTGGCAGAAGATGGGAGTAAATGACAGAGGATAGATCATTACATGCCCTGTTCTGCTCTTCCCCATAAGCATCCATTGCTGCTACTGGGCTACATGGACGTGGTGTGATGCCCCAGTAGGGTTGCACTTATGTGGAGAAGGAAAACCTGTCCCAGATAGTGAGAGTGGGGGATGGCTGTTACATTAAACAAGCATTTCTGTGCAGCAAGTACTTGAATTAATGGACCTGATTTTTATTTTTATTTTTTTTCTAATGGGGGAGGACAATGCTCCGTCCAATTCAGGAATTTTCCAGCAACAAATCTCCCTTCAAAGTGCACCTAGTGTTATGAGATGTTCGATCCTTACTTACCTTGGGGTCTTCTGCCCCTCTATCAGATTTGGCTGAAACAGATTTGTTGGATCAAAAATGAAGGTGTGTTGGAGTGGGGGTGGTGAGGGACAACCCCAGACAGACTGGTTGATTGCATACACAGTCAGTGTGATTGCATAACATTTATCTCCATAGGAAACAAGGTAGAAAATTGGCTTCTGCTCTTTGAATATGAATAACAATTAAAGCCATGATTTGAATTGCTAGATGTTCCATCATTTATGCTTATGCAGGGGGTAAATAGCTTTCCTTTTAAAGACAAATTACCTCCTGCTAATATTACAGACTATGCATATATAGCTGCTCATCTCAAAAACAAATCCTCTTTCTCTCTGGGAGGAAACTGAATTCCTGTTTTGCTGTCTGAGAAACTGAGGTGTTAAGTGGATTGCCCAAGGGTAGACAGTGAGTCAGTGTTAGATTAAGGCTCCAACTCAGAGGCTTTTGCATCTCGACTTTGTGTGCATGTCTGTTATGATTTCTCATTTGCCCACCCACTAGGTGTAAGTGTTGCAGTAAACAGAGGATCTGTGGAGGAGGGAATAAGCCCTACCTCCGTAGCCAAGTACTACAGTATATTTAGACACAGAAACAGCACCAGCTTACATCCATCCATTGCTACATGAACGCTGCAAATGTTCCTGCGAGTTTCTTATTTATTTACAAAGGATCTTTACATTTAATATAACATTGTACCCTTCCCCAACTGAATCGTGCTCAGGGCATTTCACACAATACAATGAAAACATAACATCTATGTACAATTCAGTAAAAACTGTTGAAAAGGGGAAGGAAAAGAGGGAAGAAAAAAAATACATGAAGGGAAATTAGCAAGTATATCCTCTAAAGGCACCTGGAGAATAAACATGTCCAGGTGCTTTTCAAGGTGAAACTGAAGGAATATCTAGAGGGAGCAAGTTTCACACTGAGGGACCCGTGATGGCAAAGACCCGATCACCTGCCGATTTAAGGTAGGATCCCGAAACAGAGGATGGTATCTGAGTGCAGATTGCCAGTAAGGTAAGGTTCCAGGAGCAGGTCAGGGTTTATTCTGTTCAAGGCCCTGAAAACCAGCAGTGCAATAGTGTGCGTAATTATAAAGCTGCAGGAGCAACTCTATGGTGAAGGCGGCTGCATCACTTTGGTAAAATCACAAAGCTTCTATTCATTGTAAAATCAGGATGATTTCTCCTGTCATTGTGAAATCTAGTAGGGAGGAGTAGAATCTGTCCAAATTTCAGGCAAGTTGGATGAAAAACAAAAGAGTTAGACATTTGAATTTTGAAGACAGGATGACATTTTCTTCCCAGGCAACTTTTCTTGCTCATGGAGACTTAGTTCCGGGAGCCGTATTAAGAAATCTAGCTGTGCTCAAAAATTCAAGTGGGGCCTGAATGGGTTTTGTGTTTTTGAAATCTGTTGTATAGTTTTGAAGTTCTGATGTTTTGAAGTGCCCATTTTGGCAAATGGAGAGAATAAGAAAAAGCGGCTTTGCTGTCTATTTCACCAACGTTCTGTTGAATGTGAAAAGAGAAGCTTTTGTGAGTGCTAATGTTGTACGGACCTGAGTGGCATTTATTGCACCCTATTGTTGTATTGATGCCAGGGGAATTTATTGAACCCTATTCTTGTATGGATGCCAAGCAAACTTCCCAGGAGATGTACTGGTAAGGCACAAGGAATGATGATTGGAAACAATAGAGGACACTAGGAGCAGCTGGAGTGATGAGGGCCTTGGTGAAATAATGGATAGGAGGTCTCAAAGAGTGACTGAAATGATGGGGAGCTGGATGGAATGATGGGTGCTACAAGGACACTGGAAGTGGCTGGAATGACGCAGGGCTCGGTGGAATAACAGGTAGGACGACCCTGACAGTGACTGGAATTGAGGAGTAGGCTGAAATGTTGGGCAGGAGGTCTACAGAAGTGGCTAAAATAGTGGGGAACTGGGTGGAATGACATGTAAAAGGCTAGCAGGAGCACCTGGAATGACAGTGAGCTGGGTGGAATTATGGGTACAAGGACTTTGGGTGGCTGGGTGGAATGACAATACGAGGATACTGGGAGCAGCTGAAATGACGGGGGGCTGGGTGGAATGACCCGTAAGAGGCAAACAGAAGCGGCTGGAATGATGGAGATTTGGGTGGCATAAAAGGTATGAAACCACTGTAGGTGGCTAGAATGACAGAGGGCTGGGTGGAATGGTGGGTGAGAGGTTACTGCGAAGAGTTGAAATGATGCTGGAATGACGGATGAGAGGACCCACCATTGTTTGATTTCCTCTCTGAGGTGTCACTCCCCGCCCCCTTCCTGGCAAAGGAATACAGTCAAGAGAGAGGCTGTATGGAGTTAGGTGCATTGAGCAGTTTTATATGAGTTGGATAGAATTCTTTTAGGCATGTATTTATTTATTTATTTTAAATTCTTACTATCCTGCCACAGGTAGCCCGGGCAGCTTACAATATAAAATGAAACATTAAAATCATAAATAAAATGTAGCATCAAATTAAAACAATCCACAGTATCAATAATAAAATTCCCTTCCCCCCCCCCAATCCCCCCCCTCACCCTTCTGAAGGCCAGAAGGCTTCTGGGAGCAACGGAGAAGTGGTATAGGAGAGCCTGAAACATGCTTTGCCCACAATTATTTTTCATGAGTGACCACTCATTTACTTTTAGTCTTACTGGAAAAGCAGCTCTTCTGAGGTGAAAGTTTGCTAAATTGTACAATGGTATATAAAACTGTGGCAAGAAAGGGCATTCCAAAATAATAGCTGTATTGAGTCCAAGGGATGATTTTTCGGAGTACTGAGCAGGGAGGACTAGAAGTAGGGGAATCTGATAGTAAGCAGCAGTATTACGATCACTTCTCCCACACCCACAATACAGTATAGTAGTACCTCATTGCATGACGGAAGAGGGCAAATATTCCCCTGCCTTCAGTCACCATCAGATCCCTGTATATTTATTTTATTTATTTTAATACATTTATACCCCACGACTCCTGCAAGCAGCTCGGGGTGGCTAACAAATTTCAAACAAAACAACCTTAAAAAATATTTTAAAACAGTCATAAAAATCTTACAAATAAAAACAGGGAAAGGACAAAAAATAATAAAAATAATAGAGAAGGGTAGGAGGATAAAAACCCACTAACCCACCCTCCCAAAAGGCCTGGGTGAACAGCCAGGTTTTACAAACTCGCCGGAATGTTAAAAGGCTCGGGGCCGGGCGGGGCCATATGAGTTATTCTGGCACAAAGGCTTAGTGAGGCTCTGCCTGTAAGGAAAGTATAGGCCTATATGGAAAGTAAAATGCAGTCAAGACTGCTACTAAGTCTACTACCAGTATAAGGAGGGGAGCAGTGGTTTGGGGAGGGTGGAGAATATAGCTAGCTTTGTGGGGAGGTTGTTAGCTTGGGTAGGGTGGAACGGAGCATGAGGTCTCATTCAGGGGGATTGCCGGCTTGAGGAAGAGTGAGGCATGCAGCTGGCTTGGGAGTGGGGAGAATGGAACATGGGGCTGACTTGAGAAGGGTGGTCACTGGCTCAGGAGGGGGAATGAGACATGGTTCACTGCGTCTTCCACATTGACAATGATGGGGAAAATACAGTCAACACAGGTAAAGATAGATACAAATGTAAATATTAAACCACAAATACAGATACAAATACTTGACCCCATGTGCAGCCCTAGTCCAGATCATGGCTCTGTACCGTGGATCCATCTCCTATCATTGAGTGAATGTCTTCATTCCTGACCCCTTTCCCTCAGCTTACTTTTTGAGTGACTGGGAGTAAGTACTGGATCCACAGGCCAGAATTAGGAAGTGGAAAGGGACCAGATAAAAAAAAAACAGGCAGGATTTTGCCCACAGGCCAGTGGTTCGCTACCACTGGTTTTGAAGATACCAAAAATCACACAGCTATTGGCTTTCTTTTTCTCCCAAGCCACTTGCCCATCCCTGATTCTTTCCTGCTGCGTGCCACAAAGACCACACCAAACAATCTGGCTCAATCGCCCTTCCTGCTCCCCTTCAAAGAGCACTGCAGTGACTCATGGGAGCGTGAGGGGTATTACGTGCAGCATGAGTGGCAGTCTAAATCAGAGCTTGAATCAGAAGTAGGGCTGGGGAAAGAGAGGATCTGAACAAGATTTAATCCTTACAAGCCACAACATGTGAACCACTAGATATTTTATTATTCTGACTCACCTGCGGGAAAACATGACAGACTGACTTCCATGAATGGGGAAAGAGTTTCGTACTTGACCTGCAGGGAGGGACGGGGAGGAAGTATGAACTGAAATAATTTTACTTCAGCAGGGTGAAAGGCTTTCTCATAAGCCTGTCCATGGCCAACAGGCTAGAAATCCACCCAGAAACAGAAACCGTACCGAGAAAGGGATCACGAGAAGTACGGGCAACACATAAGGGGGATACAGGAGGTGGGGGGGCATGTGCCTCCCAGAGATTTTGGAGCTGCCCAGAGCTGCCATGTGGGCAGGAGGCAGTGGGATAAAAGCACCTCGAAATAAAATATTTTCCCTGGTCCAGCTCCACAACGGTTGGACTTGAGTCCGGTCCTCCTCCACCCTGGTCCCACTCGTCTGGCGGGCAGGAAGTTGTCGGAGAGGGTGACTTCCTCACAGGAACAGCGGCAGCAGTGTGAGGGAGGAGGACTCAGCGGCAGGCGGCAGCGGCCCGGGCCCGCCATGTGAGGCAAGGAGGACTCCACGGCAATGGTGGGACCCAGCTAAGAAGGAGGAGGAGAGGGGAGGTGAAGGCAGCGGAACAGTCCTGGTGAGGTGGTACTTACCCTCTGGAGGGTAAGTACCCCATCCCTGAACCCCCACTAGGCCCCCAGCCTGCTTTCCAGACCTATGCTAGCCTATCCCCCAGGCCTCTTCTGGCCCTCCTCCCCTAACCCCCACTCCTTTTGAATTCTAAATATTCTCCAAGGGTCCAAAGAACGCCCTGAACACTTGGGACCGGCCCTCGAACCCTTGGAAATACTTGCAAATATTTGGTTTTTCTTAACATTCAGAAGAGCCGTACTTTAAATTGTGTCCCCCCCCCCATCAAAAGTCACGAGTTGTCCATGCAGAGAAAGCAGGAAGAAGCCTGGAGGAACAACCAAGCAAAAGACTTTTGTAAGTGTTCCCAGCAAAGATTAGGATAATCCTGTGTGTATACTTGTGTCAGCTGCACTGTTACATGTGTATACTGATTACAGATAGAATGCCTTCTGGAAAGAAGCTTAAACTGTCTGGGGAAAAGGCACTTTTTTTAGTAAACTATTAGTTGATACATCTGTAAAGAGGCACGTAGTTTATCCCTGATACACATCCTTCTTAAAAGCTCAGTGATCAAGTGGAAGAAAGACTTTTCATGGGGCTTAAGTACAAAGAGAGAAACAGACCAAATACTGCAAGTCAGGATTTTAGAATGATTATGTGTTGTACCTTCCGAGGTTCCCACTGATACCAAGACCACATACATTTGCATATCGTACACCAAGTTTGGGGAACCTCCAGATGGTTGGCCAAATCTGGCCCACAGCTGTTTTTGATTAGACCCTTTTCCACTTCCTTGATCTGCCCAATGGCTCTAGTCCTTGCCCTCAGCACTGAAAGACTGAGCTCAGGAGAGAAGGGAGCAGAAATGAGGGCATGCATCAAGGATAGGGGATGGATCCATAGCATAGATCCATGATTTGGACCCTCCACATCCTTCCCCATTCTGAGCACACCCCTGTCCCCATCTTCTGGCCAGCCCTTGGAGCTGTACACGCTTTCAAAGTTGCCCATGGGAGGAGAAAAGTTCCCACCCCCTGTTTTTATAAGCACATTTTTTAAAAATAAAAAACAGCCCAGCCTTTGTTTTGTCTGCTAAACGTTAAGCCTGGGTTTCTCAAAAACCTAAGGGCGTTAGGTACCCAGCTACAAACAGAAGTTCAGACACCTTAGGCTGCTTTTATACAAGGTGCTGAAAAGCATCTCGTATAAAAGCAGCCTTAGGGCGCTTTTATACGATCCCGCTCACAAGCGGGATCGTTAAGTGCCGGCATATCCCCCCCGCCTTCCTCTGTACGCCGTGTCTGATGATCAGAAGAGCATCAGACACGGCGTTGAGTCTTTGGGCGCATGCGCACTGGGCCAAAGAACCCAGAAGTGCAGCGTAAAGCCGGCACTTGGGGGATCCGCATCGGAGGGGGCAGGATCGCCTGCCCGGTCTGAAGCGGGGCAAGATCCGGCTGCAGTGTTTAAACGAGCTCCAAGAGATGCGGCTGATCAAAGGATCAGCTGTGTTTCTTGTCTCGTTTAAAAGCACCTTCAGTGTTTACTCGAGGAGACTACTCTGGGGTACGTTTACCCAATGGCTCTTTCCTTTAGGTCTTAACCTTGGTTTGGAGCGTTTGCCAAAGCATGTCCCATGCCAGGGATTTACCCCAATCCAGAGTAGGGTAGTGTTCTCCCAGAGTGACTGCCAAATTACCCCAGGGTCATGAGACTGTTTTGGGAACTGTCTCGGGAACAAGGCAAACTCTTCTTCACAGCTTAATGATGGTGGCATTAACCCGTGTTGGATGCATTCACACACAAATGTAGGGTTTTGAGGAATCACTGGCTGTAACTCAGCTTCACTGAATGGTAAGAGCCTCTGGTTTTTGGTGCTATGGATTGTGGAAACTCAAGAGGCTTTCAGCCATGCCACAAAGGACTGTCCGATACCAACTCAATATACACAGGAGACTCTTCATTACCTGGAATGTCCAAACATGATTTAACCCTAGGGCAACTACCTCAGAAAGTTTTATTTTGGGGAGATTCTTACTCCAGTGGTAACCTTGGAATAAGCTCAACATGTCTAGTGCATCAAATGAACCTTCCCTCATAACTCCATGGGTAAATGGTACCTACCCAAGGGATTAGCGTTCCATGTGGATAAGCCCTCAGTAGACGGAGTCTATGTCAAAAATAGTGTTCAAATCACAGAGCCACCTTAGTTCCTATGAGAGTCCTCACCCCTGTTTCTGAGGGTGCTGGGAGCATCATCTGACTACCCATAGGAGCCCTCTCTGGCTGTCCCCAGCCTTGCACTGCTTTAGGTAAACTGGATTTAACCGAGATTTGTATGAGCGGATAAAACATTTGTCTTTGAGACGTGCGATCACCTCTCATTCATCTCAGTGGGTTGCTCAAGTAAATCGTCTCAATCGAATTCAAATATTGGTGATGATATTTAACCACTGATCCATCTATTTCTAACCACTTCCTGTAAGATGTCCCCTGCATGAACTTCTCCCCCAGTCCACCCCACAAAGCAGGGATGCAATGATTATGGGCACATTCACAAGTACTAAATTATACCGGACTTTTTTTCTCCTGCGTATACATAAATACGCAAAAATTCCTAACCCCCCTTTCCAGCATACTGTTTCTTGCATGTATACCATCTATGCACATTTAATTGTAATGCACTTTTTATTATTCACATGTTCCAATTCACACACATTTTAATTGAGGTTTTTTCCACATTAGAATTGCTGACTTCCAGAGTACTTCCCCTTAGCCCCATTCACCTTTCCTGCGTGAACCCCCATAGTCTCCATCCTTCTTCCCCAAGCACAGAGGATAGAGAACAGAAGCAGGAATGGTCACTTCTGTGTTTCATCTATGCCCCTGGAGGACTGGGCTCAAAGCTCACGCTTTTAAAAGAACACTTCCATTCCCATTATCAAATTATGTGCATAATTAACATGAGCATTTCATGCTGCCATTCCGACGTTCTAAAGATGCGGGTGTTGTAACACCCATTCTTGTAAAAGTAGAATTTGAGTACCTGGGCATGTGCATAAAAAAAACAGGGCTCTTGGCTAAAACACACACAGCAGAGCATTCTAAGGTACACCAAACATGTGGGAAAATAAAAAATGTGCTTAAATGATGTACGTGTGAATTTGCTCTCTGTCTATGGTTGTGGTGAGTTTATTCACATATACAATCCCTACTACGCCATTGTAGGGTGGAGGCAGATGGAACATGGCTTCTGCTGGCCAGGGACTGGAGCTACCATCCCATTCTGATATGGCCTTGCTCCATGAAGCTCCTAATTATCCAGGTTATCCAGGTGCCCCTGCATAGCCAAGAGAAATTGGGCCTTTGCCTAGAGCTGAAATGAATAGCGAATTTATTATTAGTGCTTAATATCTGCCATTCTGGATAGTTTGGCGATTATGCAGCCATTAATTGATTATCATGATGACTAACCGAATAACTAGGCAAAACCGCAACAGTTAACCAGATTGCCATGTTACCGTTACCATATTACCATGTAAACAAATGTCACCATTACTAGTCCATAACCAGGTTGGGAAGGAGCAGGAACTAAGCAGGAAAAGAATTATGAGTAATATGGTAAATAACCCAAATCTCAGCAGTTGAATTGGCTCCTTAGAATTTTGGCAGCCAGGACCACAAAACTGCTCAGTCGGCCAATCACAAAGCAGGAGAAGTTTATGGGTGCAAGTGCCCATGCATGTAATGGGGCAAATCGGTAAAATTGTTAACTCCTGAAGAATAAACAGATACCTCTCGGTAACAAGGCCTTTCTGGAGGAGAATAGATACCGCAGATCTGGCCAGTTACCAGATAGCAGCAGATAAGCATTTTGGTTCCTGGGTCAAACCTAGAGAGGGGGTGGGAGGGTGACTCTCTATGTGCAGGAAGGGCCTAGTGCTCCTGTTCCCCACTGAGCAGCAAGAGGAAAACCCCACTCCTCCTTGTACATTTCACTGTGGGTTGGGTAAGTGTGGGAGGAAGGAGGGAAGGACAGCAGAATGATTTTACCCAGGGCAGCAAAATGCCTACTTAGTTGGAAAACACACCCTGTTGCCCATATAGACATGGTCATTGACTTCAAAAGAATGGCTTAATGTATTCCATGCTATAAGTATTTGCAGAATCAGGACCAAATTTGAGACACAGTGCAAGGAGGCTAAAACAAGTTGTAATAGAAGGGGAGAAGGAAAGGGAATCAACTGTAAAATGAGCCAAAGCTGGCGGGTGTGCTCGTTTAGATAGTTATGTGCCTGTTTGTCTTCATTATGATATATAAACACCAGATAAGATGCGATAGGGATCGGAATTCCGATGCTGCCCGAGGGCTGCCACACACATGCACAGCCCCTGCTCTCCCTTTCACTGACAGAAACAGCGTCTTTTCTCATGGTTGACATGTAACCTGTAGTCCCGCTTCAGTGGGTCTTGTACATAATGCTCCTGTCTGAGCAGTCTTGTCGTTTGTGAGTTTGGTGGAAGTATGAGCCCGCATGCACGTTGTTGGCATCTGAGCAGAAATTGTTCCCCTGCTTGCTGAATGCCTAAGTTTTCCCACTAGGTCAGAACATCTTTGATCACTTCTCTCCCATACCTTTGACAAACAATATTATTCACTCTCTTTTCTCAGGAAAACAAACTTCCATGGAACTAATATAGCAGGGGTGGGAAAAATTCCCAAGCCCAAGAGCCACATAACTAACATTTTCATATTGCCAAGAGCCACAAGATGCTTTGCTCTCAATCCCAGCAACAGGAGGGTTTGGGTAGCAGCAATAGTGGCTTACTGCACATTGCATCTACTCAGCCTCCAGAAGGCTCTCGTGGGCTAAGTAGCCCCACGCAGCCACTTCTGGCAAGACCCTCGCTCAGTACAGGTGCCCGAGAGCTGATGAGGCTCCGGAGACACCTCTGCAACATAACAAGCCAGATCTGTCAGGGACTTCTCCACTTCCTTTGTCTTCCGCTGACTAGAAGACATCATCCAGGGATGACCAAACAGTGGCTTGAGAGCCACGTACAGCTCTTGGCCAGTTCAGGTGTGGCTCTTGGCCACGGCTTTCCCTGTGCTGCTTTAACGGCCCCGTGTTTTACTTCATTGCACCCAAATCTCAGCAGTTGAATTGGCTCCTTAGAATTTTGGCAGCCAGAACCACAAAACTGCTCAATCGGCCAATCACAAAGCAGGAGAAGTTTATGGGTGCAAGTGCCCATGCATGTGCATCATGGGACTCGGGCCAGATGACGACTTTGGTATGCAGCTCTTGGGGTCGGGAACCTTGGCCATTCCTGACGTAGTGCAATTCTTACTAATCTTCTTCATGTAACCTGCTAATCTTCCACTGACTCTTGTGACTGTGTGAGGAGTTGACCCATATTGTATAGCAAAGAATTTGCGGGTTAGTGCTTCCCAAACCTTTTGGGGCCAATCCTAAGCCCCACGCAGTGTGCATGGCTCACACAGTGTGTGCGTGCGATGTGTGCACAACTCTCATGCACCCCTGCTATGGGTCTGTGGTGCGCATGCAAACTGCGCATGCCGGAGTTTAGAACTGGCCCCTTTATCTAATAATGACTCTTTTATGCTGCCCTTCTCCAAAAAAAGACTTGGGGGCCGTTTACAAAGAAAGACCTTACAAATAACATTCCCACCCCCACTCAGCCCCAAATCCCTCTTCACATCCACCCCCCATGTTAAAACATTAAAAATACAATTATATTAAAATGCAATCAATCACTCCAATAAGAATGTAAGCCCTAGGGCAGGGACTGTGTCTATTCCATTACTTTGTAAAGCACCAGGTACATTGCTGGCACTATATAACTGCTTGCTAATAAGAATGTAATAAAACAGCTATAAAACCCAACTTCTTAACTACAACTCCTTCCTCCCCTACTCCCACTTCTCCATACGAATCCCACTCACCCACCCCCTTGCCCATACCCTCACCCTCCTCACAGGGAAGTCATGCTCCCCTCCTCCATTTTGAGTTTTAAATAGAATTCTGAGACCCCAGACAGTGGCAAAAACATACAAAGTATATCAAATATCAGTCGAGAGAGTGTTATCCCATCTACAAATGGTACAACCCCACTAGGGGCCATGACTAACAGTATGGACACTTGTGAATGTGTATTATTAGTCACCTCTGGCCAAGGGTTTGTCTGGTTATTTTTAAGCAGTATATGAAATGTGAAAAGTCTGCAATAGCCAATGGGAAGCAACAATTAATGAACAGCCAAACCTCCAGCCACGTTATTATTATTATTATGATGACTATGCCGCTTCCCTGTGTCACCCCTTCCCTCAGCAAAAAGCAAGTAGTAATCAGGGGTGGGACACCGGGGAGAATACCGGATTTACCGGTATCTGATCCTCCCCAGTGTGGGATTTACCGGTACCGGCATACCGGATTTTTAACATTGGTTGCGTACTGGTTTTTTTTTTACATTGTGGCCATTATTTAAATGGCGCGCAATGCAAAAAACCCGGTAATGCGCCCAATGTTAAAAGTCCAGTATGCTGGTACCGGTGAATATCGGATTAATCCGATACACCCAATTATCGGGTGTATCGGATTAATCCAATACCGATATTCCCACCCCTATCATACATCATCAACCTTGTAATATGAAAGTAAGGTTTCATATTACCTTCTCCTGCAGCACTTTTAATGTATTGACCGTTCTGGGACATCGCAGCCGCTCAGCCAGTTGATTGAGTGGACTTGGCCAGGCAGGCAGTTTAAGACGGAACATGTTCAAGTCCCGTTCACTTCAGTCAATGGGACATGCATCCACGCTGACAGGTCTTGCACAATATCCCTCCTCCAGTGGACCATGACCTATAGATAACGTACTCCCATCATTGGCTCTTTATTAATGTGACCCAGGTCCATGAGTCTGTGTTGCATTCATACTCTTTTTTTTTGGTCAAAATCTCTCAATGAAAATTGTTTATAATTATCATTTCAATGTTGAAAATGCTTTACTATCCTTATGTAGTTCTCCCTCACAACAGCTCTTTGAGGTAGTCCATTATTGTTTCCATTTTGCAGATGGGGAACTGAGGCTGAGAGTGACCTGTCCAAGGCCAATTGGTGAGTTCATGGCTAGGACAGGCTTTGAATTTATGTCTCCTGAGTCCCAAGTTCAACACCCAAGTCCACTAGGCTACCGTGGCTTTAGTATATGAAAGAATAATGCCTAGAAAGGTACTGCCCTAGAGAAAGGTGTCCATCCTGTCCAGTGGGCTAGCCTTCCATGCCTCTTCCTCATTTTCTCTTTCTCCTAGCTATATACAGCCAGTTCTTCCACTGGTAAGAGTGGAGGCTGGGAACATAACTTTCTTCCTGTAGCCCTCACTAGAGTCAGCAGCTACAGGAGGAAATCCAGAAGGAGGTGGGGCTATGTCAGAGGGGACAGGGCAAAAGGGTTTGTCATGGCCCTTCCTGACATAACCCTGCCACTTACGGAACATTGCAACTTTGCAAGCAATGTCACACCACTCAGCAGGGGGTGGGGCGGGGCCAGATCAGAAAGGAGGCAGGAAAGTCCCTACAGCTTATGCTCCCTATCGCCTCCTGAAGCCCTGATTCCTTCAGCTTACTGGGGCCACCCCTGGCTGATCTGGAGAAATTAGGGTTTCCCCTGGAGAGTCTGGAGATGATGGGTCAAAATCCAGAGTTTCTGGGTCAAACCTGTAGAAGTGGCAGCAGTAGCTACCACCTCCCTCCTTCTCTCCCCCCCCTTTACTATCGGAGCTGGGAGAGCTCTGGAGGTGCAGAGGATAAGGGGCATCAAACATTTGTTCATCTGTGTCTTGGGAATAATTGCTCTCAAGGAGAGGTGTAACAGGAGCACAGTAATTGCTGGCAGGGTGTGGCTTCTTGGAACAGCAGCCTGTCAGCCCAGGTGGGGCAAACTGGGCCCAGCTGGGGAGGGCTTGTGAGCCAGCTCGACCTGAGTATAGAAGACAGAACAGTAACTTGGGAGCAGACCACCAGGGGAGGAGTTAAGGGGAGCTTGCTTGCCTCCGAGGCGTTAAAGCACACGCTTGGCAAGCCCTGATGACAGCAGGCTAGGGAGCTGTAGGAGGCAGTCTTTCCTGGAGATGGCTGCTCTAGGAGAGACCCAGGACCCAGTGCCATTCTTAGCCATTAGTTGAGGGAGCTGGGGCCCCATGCGTTTGAGGCAGAGCCCTAGACCTCTCAAGCAGAACCCATCTTCCCAGATGTTGCTTCTGCTCCAACTCTGGCCCTGTTAGGTGCAGTCCACTCATTACGGTGCAGGGACGGTGTTCCCCATAAGCCCCCCCCTTCCCCCAGTACTTTTTCTGCACTCTGGTCCCTGGAGGACTGGAGCTAACCCCAAACCCACCGCTGCTCGTGCTGCCGTGTCACTGCCGCTTTAAAGTGGATAGCACTACGCTTCCTGGTGTTGGGGACGCTGGAGACAACTGTGCATACGTGTGCTGTGCATCTTTATCTCCTAAAATCTAAGTACGCAATCGGCACGTTCCAGTTGTGCAATGTGCACTGGGTGACTGGGGATCTCCAAATTTGTTGCCAGCCGGTTGCAGCCTTCTGTGGGCAGATATGGAAACCACAGTGGAACAATTTAGTTATTTAGCAGTATGGGCAGCTGGGTGTCCCGTTCATACCATGGGCATGAGGTAGGATGTAATTTAAACTTTAGCCACTGGGGGCAGAGTGACAGCCACAGCGTGGGGTGCGGGGGAAACTGAGCTCTTTTGAAGGATGCCTGGGCGGCTGAAGTAGATGTACTCCCCTAGGCAGGAGGTGAGTGCAGTAAGTGCTCATGCTCACTGAAGACTGCAGGGGGAGACCGGAGATGGGATGCAAAATGGGGGGCGGGGGGGCACTGGTGGAGGCTGGAGCTGCATGGGCTTTTCTGGCAACATGTCACAGCTGCTGATACTTCTGGTGCCATAACTGTTGCTGATGTCTGTGCCCCCTCTTGCAGAGTCCTGTGGGATGGAGAGGAGGGACAGGCACTGCACTGATTGAGGCCTGGAATTTGCCTTTGCTCTGTGGCACCACTTTGCTAACTGCTGCTGGCTGGGTTCGTACTGTTGGGCTTTATTGGGAGTTTGGGGGGAATGGGAGGACACGGAGGGTGTTTTTATACATGTGCAGCGCACACGCAGCGTGAAATCACACTGTGTGTAAAAACCGCAGTGGGCGGGGTTTAGACGCGACGTCTCGTGCGTTCTAGCCCAGTCACGTATTCTTTTAAAACCGCGAACTAAATACCTTGATAGTGAGGTATTTAGTTTACAGTTTTAAAAGTATGTGCAACTGGCTATAATGAGCGAGACGACGTGTCTAAATCCCACCGTGGGATTTTTACACACAGCGTGATTTCAGGCCGCATGTGCACCACGCATGTCTAAAAGTGGCCTGAGTTGTCTGATAGGTTTATTGTCTTGGGGGGGAAGAGGAACAGGGTATCTGCCTGGATGTGGGGTTTTTGGGTGGGTGGGTGGGTACAAAATGCATGGCTAAGTTGGAATTTTTCAGTCCCCAGATTGGGAGGCCCTGATCTTTAATGCAATGTGTGGCAGGGCTGTGCCACAAGATGGATGAAGACAATACAAAATGGCCACCAAACAGGAAGTGGAAGTCAGTGGGTGTGGCTAGCTGTATAAAAGAGAGGCCAGCCTGAAGAAGAGGGCAGTCTGTTCCTGATTATGAAGGAGTGAACGTCTCTGGAGAAGGCTCTTGGAAGGGAGCGCCTGTAGGAAGGAACCTTGGAGCCTAGAGATTGAATGGTGATTACCAGCCATGGACTACTGTGTGTTGAAGTACTTGATGGAGATACATTGTTGATGGGCCAGAGGTTGGTGCCGGGCCTGGGATTTTGAATAGTGCATAAACTGAGATTTGGACCTTTAGCCCTCGAGTGTCTGTCCTCCAGAGGTCTTGACCCTGCACACACTTATCCACTAGTAAGTGGAACCCTGTGACACAATGTTGGTTGGTTGTCCGTGGTGGAAATAATTTTTTTGCCTCACTCTCTCTGCTTGTTGTGAATGTACCTCCTTGCCTGGGCTTTGGTTTTGTGTGGGACAAAGAAATGCTTTGGGGTTTTCAGATTTCAGTCCTCAGACTGGGGGCCCCTCTGATTTTGTTGCTAGGTGCTGCTTGTCTCTGATCTTTCTAGATGTAGAAGTGGATAGATTCTCATTTGAAATAAGGGGGAGGAGGAATCCTCTTTTTAGTAAACACATAAAGCTATATCTAGGCTTGTAGCGCTGCAAAGATATCTTAGTAGAATGCTTAGAAATTCTGGGTGTCCATGACTGCTGCCAGCACTGAAGTGAAACCTGACCATGCTGGGTGTTAGGTAGGCATAACTCCATATGAGGAACCAAAAGGTTGACATGGTCCTAACCACCAGCCGCCACCGGGCCCTGTGACAGCAGCAGGGGTGGGGCCATGTCAGAAAAGGTAGGAAGGGCAGCCTTTCATCTCTGGGCTCAAGCTTCACGCTAGGCAGGAATCTGGTGGCAGGCACCCCTCTCCAGGAGCAGGGCTGCCTGCACAATTAAATTCAGACAAGGCAGAAGGTGGGAGAACATGGCCACACCGCTTTCCAAGTATTAGAACATCACAATGGGCATCTTTAGACGTAACAAAGATTGGGTGTCAAAACCCCTAAGCACGTGTTTGGCCGTTGTGTGTAAGCACCATAACAATCCCAACACCACTTTGGCCACCTGTTGAACACGAGACGTGAACACCATTGCATCGCAAGGACAATGTACATGTTCTGGCTGGTTGTGTCTAATGATATCGCATGGAGTGTTGGCAGGTACAACACTGGGAATAAGGTGGCAGCGCTTGCATGCTAAGATCAGGGGGCAAACAAAACCCTGATTTGCCCCAAGATGGGCTGTGTCTAAGCAGCGCCACATGGTGAACACAGGGCCAAACATGCCTTCCTATCAAGGGCTGCTTTTAGACATGCGTGGCGCACACGTGACGCAAAATCACAGCGTGTGTAAAAAACTTGCGTGTGGGATTTTTACACATGGCGTGATTTTATGCCGTGTGTAGGGCGCGGACGTCTAAAAGTGGCCAAGGTCAAAACACACATTCAGACACCCGTTGACATTCTGTCTAAAGATGCCCAATGCTTGGAAAAGAGTAGGACCCCTTTGCACTGCTCCTTTCTGCTACGGCCATGCCTCCTCCCTGCGGATCATGATGTCACTGAGCTCAGCAAGGAGGCGGCATAGCCACATAAAGGGACAAGAGAGCTCCTTCGACCCCCACCTATTTCCAATGTGGCCTTGTCCCCTACACAAAGGGCTTGGAAGAAACGGGGCTAGGGAGGTGCAAATGCATCCCCTTGTAGCCCTCGCCCAATGCTCATGACTGTTGGGAGCCCAACAAACTGTGGTGGGCTGGATTATGAAAAGATCTATGGCCAGGTCAGGTCCTGTTCCGTTGGTGTAAACAGCAGGACGCACCCTCCATCTCTTCATGGAGGTTGCATTGCCCCCCCCTCTCCCCTTGCCGCCTTCATTACAGAGAATACCAAAGCAAACAGTGTAGTGCTGAATCTAAGGAAACAGCTGCCTTTTTGAACTCCTGGGGCTGCTGGAAATCTTTCTCTAGCTCCCCACTTCCTTGGAACGGTTTTGAATTCTCCATATTAAAAAAGCAATTTAGCACACATCAGAGCTTGAAATACGCCCAACTAACTGCAATAAAAGCTTAGCCGAGTCTGCTCGGCCCTAGCAAGCATTACTGGCAGCAAGCGGGCATCGGGAAACTTTCAGATGTGTTAACGTTGCAGCTCCCAGTTCCTGCAGGAATCTTAACTGTTAACATCTGTACCATGAGGAAAGCAGAGAAAACCGATTTCCCCTTTGTCCGTTTATTGAGATTGAACCTCTGGCTGCAGAGTTTATAACAGCATCGCTTCAACTTCTCTGAGCCCCTTCCCTGCTGCCCCTTCCAAAATAATGGCCCCAATCTGCAAGGTGCTGAGCATGCACTGTCTCTTGCTCAAGTTAAAATCCTGGAAGTCTTCAACTTTTGGTAGAGTCAAGTATTTTTTTTCTTGTTGTTGTTTGTTTTAAGGGATATCTCAGAGCTATGGTGTCCAAAGCGGTCTTGTGGAGTGGTCGTGTTCAGAAATAAGGGACACAGTACTTTAAAATAAGGACCACCACACACCCTGCAACATCTTGCCAGAGCTCCTTGAAGGAACAAGCCATAAAGCCCCCTTCTTCTGCTTCCGTTTTGGCATGCTTGCTACAACAAAGCAAATTCTCATGCTGTTATCCTGCTTTGCCTCTAGTGAACACTTGGGTTGCGTTCGCACAAGATGCTTAGTATGTGAAAAACTCTTCCCCCTCTTATTTATTTATTTATGATGTGTGAAAGGCTTGGGGACACAGGCTACACCAGATGTAATGTGGATTTACTCCCCAAAAGTTAATCTGGAAAACAAGGTTCAACAATGGGTCTATATCCATCATGTGAATGGTAACGTGCAACCTATCCATCGTCCTTAATTGCTGCAGGAAAGAATGGAGGTGATTTTCCTCTCAAGGGATGAATCCCCCACTTCTTGTCTGGTTGAGATAATGCATAGCTGACAAGAAAAACACCCCCCCGCCCCCAAACACACAATAATGGGATACCTATTAGCAGCCACAGCAGTATGCACAGTGACTCTTGAAGCAGGGGAGGGAACATGGGAATGATCAAATGCAACAAAGAGTGGGTGGGTGGGTTTCATGTGAATGAAGCCTCAGAGAGCTAAGACTAGGCTGGCATTATGGGGTTGCTGCCTTCTCTCAGGCTATGACCTGAAGGGAGCAGGACAAAGGGACTCTCCTGCCCCCTTCAGACCATTATGATCAGGGGCGTAGCAAGGTGGAGAAGGGCCCGGGCTCAAGTCTCAGTTATGGGCCCCCTATGTGCGTGCGTGCGTGCAAAGCACGCGCGTGCTCAAAAACCCCAAAGTGGGCAGGGCTTAAGGGATGGGGCAAAAGCATTTAATAGCCCCTCTGAGTCCCCAAGGAGAGCCTCACCCTCACCTCACCCCCAGTGAGGGAGCAGCTATAATAGGGACCCACAAGCTGGAGGTAGGGTTGCTAGATATGCAGATTTCTCCCAACACTTATGAAAAATACATGTTGCAGGGCCTGCATGTATTTTTCATAAGTGTCCTAGAAAAATTTGCTCATTTAGCAAGCCTAGTCTTGAGGGAGACCCACAAGTGGGGGGCGGGGGGGCACAAACTTGGGGGTGGGGCGGCGAGGGCACACTCGGTGCAGCTGGGTGGGTGGGGGAGCATCCCATTTTCTGCACCAGGGCCCATCCCAGTCAAGCTGCTATAAACCTCTGCCCCCCTCCCCCAGGCCTCTGTCAATCCCCCATCATTAGTCCCCACCCCTTCACCCTGATCCTCTCCATGGGACCCACCCGGGTGCCTAGGTCCTCTCTAAGCAGCCTCAGCAACCCACCCCCTGTGCTGCTGAGGCTGATCGGATGGATGCCAGGCGAGAAGGAGCAGCCCCGGGCAGACAGGAATGCCAGCCCCCACCCAACCCCCCTTCACCCGAGCCACCAGGAATCATTAGTGTTTCCGGAAAGGGGTTCGTGTGTCCCCCTTGACACCTCCATCCTCCCCCGCACGCCTCCCTCCACTCACGCCGCGGGGCCTGCGTGGCGCAGTCCTCGCCCACCTGCCCCAGGCCCCAGCCCCATGGCGATGCAGACATCTCCGCACTCCGCTCGCTCACCCAAGGCACCCCGTCCCCGCTTCCTTCAGTCGCGGTCCGACTGAAACAAATCTGCTGCTGCGAGCCTCAAACAAACAGCCAGCCAGTCTGCCTGCCTCGTGGTGGGCGGCTGAAGGCAAGAACGCCGACGGGGAACGCAGTGCACGCACGTACGCAACGTGCAACGTTGCTGGGCCAGGCGTGCGTGTGGAGGCGGGGCTAAGGGGCTCCAAGTCCGACGGGTGGTGTGGACTCACTCAGGTGGTGGCGGAGGGAGAAGGGGAGGGCGGGCGGGGCATCAACATCATGCACAGCTGTTTTTTTGTGGGTTTTTTGCTGCAGCTCCACCTGGGCCCCCCTGCCAGGGTGGCAGGGGGGCCCAGGTGGAGCCGCAGCAAAAAAAAAACCTCAGATGGGACAGGCAGCGTGACTTGAGGGCGGCGGCGGTGGGGCCCCCCCAGAGCAGGGCCCGGGCTCAAATGCGCCCCCCTGCGCCACAGTAGCTACGCCCCTGATTATGATGTCACAATTATCAAAAGATGAGAAGTGACACATCAGAAAGGGAGTCGAGGTGCCTCTTTGCCCTGCCCTTCATGCCACCCCCAGAAGCCCCAATTTATCCAGGTTATATTTATTATTTATTTTATTTTTACAATTTTTACCTTGCACCCATCCTGCCCCAGGCAGCTCAGGGCAGCTAACAAGAATATAAAACATCATAAAAACATTATTAAAAACATATCAAAATATTAATCCTAAATAGCAGGAGAGGTAAAACATCCTACCCCCACCCGCTACTCGTCTCCCTCGTCAAACTCGGTGGTACTGTTGTCAGAAGGATGGAAGGTCCGGGGACAGATTAATCTCGACCGGAAGGGAGTTCCACAGCGTTGGAGCGGCCACTGAGCATACCCTCCCCATCATAGCCACCTGGGATACCTGAGGGATCTCGAGAAAGGCGCTCCTGGTTGACTGCAGGGGCCAATCCAGAATCCAGCGAATGAGGCAGCCTCGCAGGTAGGCCGGGCCGAGATCGTTATACAGACATCCCTAGATAAACTGGAGAAATTGTGGTTTCACCCGGAGGATTAAAAGTTGGAGAGTCCAGGTCAAACTCAGTGGGATGGTAACCCTAGTGGCCTATAATCCCTTTCCAGTTTGGTTGTCTATCTCATAAAGGTTTTTATTTGGCGTGCTGCCACTATTAGGAACTTGAATTTGATGTGGCCAGGGTGTGGGCAGAGGTAGTCGGCCTATCCTCTGTAGTGAACAGTTAACATGTTTCCTAGGTACATTCCTTATGATGACTGGCAGGGATTTTATGGTGGTTTGTCACAGCAGGAACTCCTTGCATGTCCAGTATTTGTGGTTCCATTGGCCTACCCACAGGAAGTGTGACTCAGTCATGGGTGACAGAGAACCTTGAAAGTTAGGGGGACACAGCTAGAGGGCTCTGAGGGAGGCTGCACATTCACCTTAAAGTAGGCCTGAAGCGGCAGCATTGTTTGCCGTTCTGGTTTGGGCTACTGCTTTCTCGGCTTGTCTGCTACTGGGCTGACAGCAATTTACAATACTTTACGGCAATTTACAGCAGTTTTCAAAAATTTACGGTAGCTTACAGCAGTTGCGGAATTTATTGGCGTGTACGTAACTTTTACAGCATTTATGATAATTTACGGCAGTTTTAGTGACATTTACGACAATTTTCAGCAGTTGTCCCGTGGTTTTTAGCACCTTTTCAGTTTATCAATAGACTGTTTAGGCTCCCTCTTTGAATTGTTTGATCACACAACAAGCCCCGTTCACCTGAATGGGGCTTGCCCTGGTAGAGCACTTTGAGGATTAAGTTGTTAATGGGGAGCCTTCTTTAGTAGAAGAAGAGATCTGCATTCATGCCTTCCTTTCTAATTTAAGCCTAAATTGCTCCATGCTAGCAGAATTTCCTGGGTCAAAATTATCGTCAAAAGGAAAAAAAATATGCTAAGCAGTGCGTGCGTGCTGGCTGGCTGGCTGCTGTGTCTGCAGTCAATGGCATGTAGAATATTTATTTAGTTAGTTTATTTAGTTATATTTCTTAGCCACCCCTCATGCCCATGGCATCTCGGGGCGGCTTACAAGATAAAAAATAACAATAATTAAAATAACAATAAAACACAAAAATTAAAACATCTAAAAAACCACCTAAAACCAACCAACCCACCCCCAAACTTTTATCCCCCCCCCCTTCTCCGAAGACCTGGGAGAACAGCCAGGTTTTACAGGCCCAGTGGACGGCCATCAGACTTGGGGCCAGACGGGCTTCCTCCGGGAGGGAGTTCCATAGTCGCGGCCTGGCCACTGAGAATGCCCTCTCCATTGTGATCCCCCGCTTTACACGGGGGACCTCCAAGAAGGCGCCCCCAGCAGATCGAAGGGGTTGCTTTGGGGCACGGAAGGTGAGGCGGTCCCTGAGGTATGAAGGGCCAAGACCGTGTAGGACTTTATAGGCCAAAACCCTGATTCAACACATTGAATCTGACTCGGTACGCTATAGGCAGTCAGTGCAGCGCATGGAGCACGGGAGTAATATGCTCTCGTTGGCTCGTCCCCATCAGGAGACGAGCCGCCGCGATCTGCACCAGCTGCAGCCTCCGAACCAGCATCAAGGGAAGCCCCACGTAGAGCGCGTTACAGTAGTCCAGCCTCAAGGTGATGAAGGCATGGATGAGGGTGGCCAGATTGGGTCTGGAAATATATGGACGCAGCCTCTGCACCAGATACGACTGGCGGAAGCCAGCCTTAGTCACCATCTCCACCTGCCGATCTAGGCGGAGATCCGAGTCCAACAGTACTCCCAGACTCCGAACCTGCTGAGCTACAGGAGGGCGTACCTCCTCTACGAGGGGACCCAGCACCTCCTTCGCCCTACCCATCACCATCACCTCCGTCTTATCAGGATTGAGCTTGTCTGCTGTGCCATAACCAATCCACCATGGCCTCCAAACATTGGGACAGTACTGAGACAGCAGGACCTGGGTCGGTTGAAAAGGCGAGGTAAAGCTGGGTGTCATCAGCATATTGGTGGCAACGCACACCAAACCCTCTCACGATCTCCCCCAAGGGCTGCATATATATATTAAACAATAACAGAGACAGAATGGAACCTTGCGGAATGCTACATTCCAGGGCCTGGGGGCTGGAGGATTCAGCCCCCAGGACAACCTGCTGGCTTCTTCCTGAGAGGAATGATCGGAACCATCCAAGGACAGTCCCGTCCAGAGTCCCCAGGGCTCGCAATAGTCTCAACAGCAGTCCATGGTCCGCTGTGTCGAAGGCGGCTGAGAGATCTAGCAGGATCA
>QEPC01009174.1:3281617-3293849 GCA_003113815.1 Sphenodon punctatus | reverse complement strand
CTGAGGCGCCTTTTATCTGAGTTGGACTGGAAATGGTCTGAGGATATAGGCCCCGGCCCCTCATTGGGGCTGTGCCTCTATTCGGAGGCTCTTGGCAGCCACCCCTAATCTGGTCCGTCAGGGCCTGAAAGACCCTGCTTACCGACACTGCCAGCTCCTCTACTCTGTCTTTGTGGGCCAGGATGATAAAAGGTAGTCTTGGTGAGACAAAGGTTACCAGAAGGACTTGTCTATCAGGCGGACTCAGCATAACATCTACCGCAATAACCTCCCTTCTTGTAATTATCTCTTTCTTAAAGAGGGGACGCAAATGCTCTGCCACATCTCTTGGGGAATCCCAACGTGGGGCCCACCGGTCACGATGTGACATAATCGTAAAAATGAGGGAGGTTGGCACAAACCCAAAGGGTTCTGCCGCCTCTGAACATATATTTATTAAGGGAACTGTAGGGACTTGGCTAGCTGCAACTACATCTGCATTGGAGGCAGGATCTTGAAAAGCCTCCTCCCTGGGCCCCCTCCGGGATCCTAACTGCTGCTTCTGTTGCGTAAAGGCCCTTCCTCCTATGGCCCTTGGGCCCAAATCCTGTAAGAGTCTCGCCATCCTATCCATTTGCAGTTGTATCTCCGACATTTTTATAAACATAGTGGACAGATTCTGCTGTCAAGAGGACATGGTCCGTAAGAAATTTGGCCACCTGATCGTCTTCCGTTCTTCTGTCTCCTTTAGTGGCCACCTCTACCATACTAGGGAGTTCAGTCACCTCTTGGGCCACTAAATTGAGCCTCTGTGGGTCCCCTGCAACATTATCCATCGAGTCACCTAGGATTTCTAATGGCTGGAAGGAGTTACTGGTAATCACAGGAGGGGCCGGTAGATTAACCCGGCTGCCTGGCCTAGCTCCCGTAAAAAAGGTCTCCAGTCTTTGTTGTTTAAGTAGCTTAGGCGGGGGGGTCATGATGGTCTATAGTTGTCTATCTGTCTGTCAAGATTTCAGATACAAGACAGTAGAGTCAACAGAATATGGCCTTTTACCTGTGCCAGCCTCTCCCGGCCTCCCCGGCCTTTCGCCTAAGGCCGCGCGCACAAGGACGCGCCCTTGCGTACGACCTCTGGCGCGCGCCTCCGGCGTCGCCGCAGGCTCTCACAGTTTATGCTTGCCTCCGCAGGTCGGCCCGCCCCCTTCACAGCTGCTGTCAGGTAAGTTGGGGATGATAGTAGCAAGCTCTGTTCCCCGAGCCCCCTCTCACTCCAAAATAACACACAGAGACATGTATTTGGTTGTAAAAACTGGCCGCATTCTTTAATCCAATTCAAATTCTTAAAGGCTGGTGGGTAATTGCACCATGCAATTCTGGGTCCAGTATGCCAACAACTAACATAACTTTTTAAAACTGGGATTATCCTGGATGTGCCTTCCAGTGACAATCCCCTTCACTTCAAAAACTCTCCTCTTTCAACAACCCTTGGTTTGGCCGAAGGGGGGGTGCTAGCCCTCTACGGGCTCGAGTAAGGAGACAAGGCCCAACGGGTATGAAGACGGTGCCTGTCCCTACTCCCCCGTTAGGTAACTGCTCCCAGGGAGCTTGACCCTCATGCATGCCGTGCCATGCATTACACAAGGTCTCATCTCCCCATCTCTTAAGGAGATGACTCTTCTTCTTCTATATCCTACCTATTTAACCTATCTTAGCATACTGGACCCCTGCAGAATGCGACAATTGTTACCCGTTAACTCATTCTTATTCCTCTAATAAGTCATACTCGTATAATCCTCAATTTCTCACTTCTCCTGATACCCTTCGATTAATAATCATAATGAGGTATGCCCAATCAGACCAAATGTAGAAAAAGTTCCGAATTATTGCCTATTTAAAACCTAATCTTCACTGTTGAAGAGGCAAAACTCACAACTCCTTTTAACTCACATGGTAGTTGCCAAAATTCCTCTTCGGCTCCCTAACGGCCACCGGTGAAACCAACAGTGCAAGAAGGGATGGGTTGGGTGGGGCTGACTCTTCGCCTCGGCCCAACGGTCTGGCGGGCTTTTTTCCAGTCCTCAGGAGCCCTCCCTTCCTAAAAGGGGTGGGGCTCCAAGTCCCACGCAGCGGCGTGTTGCCGCTGCATCCAGGGACGGTTGCCAAGCAACCTCACTTGCACGGGGAAACCTTCTAACAGGCTTCCCCGTAGCAGCCTTCACTGCGCTCCCCGCCTGCCCATGGGGTGGGGGAGGGAAGGTGTGTGGTGGACAACGGAGGAGAGGGGGGGCACGACAATCGCCCATTCGCCGCCATTCAGCGGCGAAGGGAACATGTCAAAAAGGGCAGGAAGGCACCCAACTCTGCCCCATTTTGACTTGTCTTGAATTCTCATGATTGCAGGGTGCACACAGTCACATCAGGCCCAGGCTAGGCCTGATACAGCCAGACTTGGACTGGGCCCATATTTATGATATGATATACCTTGTGTAATGCATGAGTAGAGAGACAGAATTTGAGACTCTCCAAACTCTGGACAAAAAATTCAGAAATCCCGGCTTTGGAAGTGTTTGTATACTACCTTTTAAATTCAGACCTAGCTTTGTAAATGAGTATTCCACCACCACCTTGCCCCAAGAAGTCTGCCTGCTAATATCTTTTTTATTATGGCCAACGGGTGCTGTTAATAATTACATCCATTCACTGGTTTGTTGCATTGCACACCAGAGATAATTATTAACGCCAGCAAGTTATGCGAACACTGCGCTCATTGGTAAACACTCAGGGGATATATATGAATTCTGTATGATTTGCAACTAGTCTACGGCCCTGTTTGCACTTTACATTAATGGTGGAGAAAGTATCTCAGGAGAAATCCTGTGGTATCTCTGTTGTATTCACATGGTATGTGAGAGACAACGTGTGGTAAGGTCTGTGGTATTAAACGCTCACTCACTGATCTGAGGTGAAGGAACTGAAGTACCTATAAGTTAATTAATGTAATGTTTAAATGGTCATAAGGGGTAACAGTACTCACAGGGAGTGTGTAGTAGGTAACCAAGGACTTCTGAAAATTTACATGCAACACCTTTCACTTTAATAACAACCCCTAAAAGCATGGTCTTATCACTGTCCTCTCTCTGCCCTATTGTGATGACCAGACCACCTGGAGATTGACAAAGGGAATTCTACCCGGTTGATCCTGTTAGATCTTTTTGTGGCATTTGATACAGTTGATCACGAGGTGTTGACATGACCGCGGGGACCTGGCAGGGGTGTGCGGGATCACTCTTGAATTCTAGTCTGGGAGATCCCAGAGAGTGGTGATGGGCGATTGCTCGTCATTCTCCCAGAAACTCCGCCTGTGTGGTTCCGCAGGGTCCTAGTCTGTCTCCCCTCTTGTTCAATGTGTATATGAGGCCGCTGGGCAAGGTCATTTGGAGGTTTGGGGTCAACTGCCATCCATATGCTGCTGATACTCTGCTCTACCTCTCACTTTCATCCAACCCAGGCCCTGCAGTCTTGGTGCTTACCTGATGCCTGGCTGCTGTCAGGGACTGGAGGAGGATGAGCTGATTGTGTTGAATCCAGATGTGATGATGGTTGGCCAGCCTTGTTACCTGGAGCCGGGGTAGGGATTTCTGTTATCAATGGATTCCAACCCCCTCTGGCAATCAGGTTTGCAAGCCTTGGAGTGGAGCACTTTTCACCAACTCCATCTGGTGAGGAGGCTGTGACCTTTTCTTTCTGATTGGATCTGGGCACCATCATTTGTGCTTTCATCATCCAGCCTTGAGGCTGGATTACTGCAATGTGCTCTTCATGGGGCTGCCCTTGAAGCTGCAGCTGGTGGTGAATGCAGTGCTCACCAGTGCAGCTGCAGCTGGTGGTGAATTTTAGTGATGAGTTGCCGGGATGGGAGCACATTACACCGGTGGTCCGAAGTCCGCACTGGCTCCCTATAGCTTTCTGGTCACAATTCAAGGTGTTGGTTTTGATCTTTAAACCCCACAGATATGTGGCCCCACATATATGAAAGATCGCCTTTTGTTCCATGTCTTATTGCTGCCCCTGTGATTGGCCGGGAGTGCCTCCCTGTGGATAGGGGCTGTTAGCCTTGTTCATACGACAAGGGCTCACAGTGGGATGTTCTTGGTGGCTGCCCCAGTACTTTGGAACTCCCATTTCCCAGAGGTTTGTTTGAGCCGGAGTGTCTTCCGGAGGCAGTGTAAGATTTTTTTTTTATTTGAAAAGGCATTTGGTGGGCAGGGATAGGGGATTAGGGTGACTTTGTGGTAGGGATGTGAGAGGGGGATGGGTGGGAAGATGGGTTTATTTTTAATTGGTGGTAATGGATGGTTATGCTATGCATCATTCCCAAGGGGGACACCTGACCCCTTCCTCTACAGGTAGCCACTGAAGGGAAAGGGTCCTGAAGGGCTGGGAGTGTTGTGTTGTACCGGACTGGGCTGCTTGAGGGCAATCGCTGGGAGGCTGCAATGATTGGAAGAGGAGGATTGTTAACACCTGACCCTTTCCTTTACAGGGGTTCATACCTGGTTTATACCTGCCAGTACTTGGTGGCTGAAAATAACCTTTTGCTATGCAGAAATGCTGATTTTTATTGCGCAAGTCCCATACTTTTATTGAGTGTTGTTGCATAAGAACACTGGGGAACAGAGGAAGCCATAGTTAGTTGGGGAATGGGACAGCTGGAATGTTAACCTAGTCTGGACAGTGATTGGTGCATGTTAAAAGAGCAACTGACCAAGCTAGTGCTGGTCAGGGGAAGAGAGAGGGAGTCCGTTGGCGGTTGGAGGAGAGAAAGGGCAGAAGGGATTATAGGAGCTGTGATTTGTCTTGAATCGATCTTATCTGAACTTGAAACCAGCATTGTTACATGTTTTGTATATATAATACATTTTAATTGTGTTTACCCCTACCCTGAAGGCTGGGGGTAGCGTCTGTCTCACCCCTGCTTGGCTACAAGGCTGCTAGTGGGGGATCACCACCAGGAACCAGGTCTGGAAAAGGTGAAACACCATTAGAGAGAGAGAGAGCAAACCCGGACCAAGGGTCAGGCCTGTGCATCCTTGGGGAGTGAGGGGTAACAGGCTGGTGGCAATGAGGAGTCCCACAAGTGGGGATCGCCACAAGCACCTAAAGTGAAAATCAAATGCAAAACCAATCGTTCTTTATTTATTTCATTTTTCTTTATTTCATTGTATTTATATGCCGCCCCTCCATGCCTACGGCATCGCGGGGTGACTTCCAGCACAATATAAAACAATTTTTAAACATAAAAAATCTACAATATCATAATTAAAAACAAATTTAAAACACCCCCCACAAAAATTAACCCACCCCCCCACCCTCTCCTCCGAAGGCCTGGGTGAACAGCCAAGTCTTACAGATACGTCGAAAGGCCAACAGGCCTGGGGCCAGGCGAGCCTCCTCCAGGAGGAAGTTCCACAGCCACGGCCCGGCCACTGAGAACGCCCTCTCCATTGTGTCCCCCCATCTTACATGGGGGTCCTCCAGAAAGGCACCCCCGGTGGACCGAAGGGATTGCTCTGAGGCGCGGAGGGTGAGGCGGTCCCCAAGATATGAGGGGCCCAGACCGTGCAGGGCTTTGTAAATCAATACTAACACCTTGAATCTGGCTCGGTACGCTATAGGCAGCCAGTGCAGAGCGCGGAGCACCGGTGTTATGTGCTCACGCCGCCCTGTCCCCGTCAGGAGACGGGCTGCCGCATTTTGCACTAGCTGCAGCCTCCGAACCAGAAACAAGGGAAGCCCCACGTAGAGCGCGTTGCAGTAGTCTAGCCTTGAGGTGATGAAGGCATGGACGAGAGTGGCCAGATCGGGCCTGGAGAGGTAAGGTCGAAGCCCCCGTACCAGATACAGCTGGCGAAAGGCGGCTTTAGCCACCGCCTCCACCTGCCGATCCAAACGGAGGTCCAAATCAAAAACCACCCCCAGACTCCGAACCTGAAGAGCAACAGGCGGACGAATCCCCCCAACAGGGGGGCCAGCACCTCCCCCGCCCTTCCCACCACCATCACCTCCATCTTACCTTCAGTCTGCTCTGCCGCATCTAATCCGCCACGGCCTCCAAACATTGGGAGAGTAACGAGACAGCAGGACCTGGGTCAGTTAAAACGAGAGGTACAGCTGAGTATCATCAGCATATTGGTGACATCGCACCGCGAACCCTCTCACGATCTCCCTCAGGGGCTGCATATACACATTGAACAACAGTGGAGACAGAATGGAACCCTGTGGAACGCCGCAGGTCAACGCCCAGGGGCTAGATGTATCAGCCCCCAGCACCACCCGCTGGCTTCTACCCGGGTGCATGTGCAATCGGTCTCAGCCTGGTTTCTCTCATCCACAGCTCACAGCGATGTACGGGCAGGTACCAGCACACAGTTTTATTGGGTTCTTGCCCACAGTGGGGTTGGAAATCCCTCTCAGTTTGCATAAAAGCCCCAGTCAAACATACACATTTTGTACCCCCCATTAGCATCTTCTGCATTACCATAGAGTTGGGGTGGAGAACATCCCCATTCATCAGGGCCCTCTGCACTTCTTGAAGTGTCCAAACCTTGTATAGAGCAAGAAACCTTTCCATCGGTGGGTTCACGTTTCCTGTACCCCAAGAGATTCAGCTCCAACATTTGATCAAGGCATTCCTGGGGCTCCCATAGGTATCTTCTCATTGTTATCACAACAGTGGTGAGGGAAAATGGCAGGGAAGATGCAGCCTTTGCTAGTGACTTAATAATTTCTGGCAGTGCACAAATGTCCAGAAAAGTCGCAGTCTCAATCTCATCCCACTCTCTCAGCTTGTCCGGGGCTCCTACTCTTCCGTGCTGCTGAACTTTGAACAGCAGCAGGATTACCTGGTGTCTACTCTCCATCATGCATACATGAGAAACTATTGTATGCATGTGACACCCTATGAGGTCATAGCTAGCCTTGCCGGATGGGCTTGACAGTTCTCTCTCTACATCTCACCCAAATTTCAGCAACTTCAGGATGCCCTGTCGCGTTGTCCTGCAGATAGCCAAGATCCTCAGGTGGAGAAACCGAGCACGGAGATGTGGTTGCCCATCCCTGTGGAGAAGCATGTTGCCATCGCTGTCTGGAAGCTCGCCACTCGGTTGCCCAGCAATTCGGCATTGGAATCTCCACAGTGGGCACTGTCCGCGTTATGGTTTCCACTGCAATTTTGGAAGTGCTGCTGGACCAGGTGGTACAGTTGGTTAACCCCATGGAGGTGATGGAGGGCTTTCGATGGGCAGGGTTCCCAAACTCTATAGAGGCAATTGATGGGAGTCATATTGCCATCATCTGCCCACCCTATAGTAAGGACAACTGCTTGAACCACAAGGGGTTCTTCTCTGTAATTATCCAGGTCATAGTGAACCACTGTGCCTGGTTCATGGATGTGCTGGCTGGGTGGTCCAGGAAGAACCAGGACGCCTACATCTTCAGCCAATCCCCCTTCTTTGGCCACATGTACACCAGAGACTTTGGACCCACCACTGAAACCTGCATTGAGGGGGTGCTCATGTGGCCTGTTCTGGGGGACCCTGCCTGCTCACTGAAGCCCTTGGCTTATGAAGGCCTATAGCACTGCCCATACCCTGGAGCAAAGGTACTTCAACAGGCAACTCAGTGCCACCTGCTCTGTTGTGGAGAGAACTTTCGGGCATTTGAAGCTGTTCTGGAGAGCAATTGCAGCCAGGATCAGTTTCCAGCTGCAGCCCATTCCCCTGCTAGCCACCACTGCCTGTGTTCCCCGCAATATCGGAGACCGGTGGGGCCATGTTGGAGAACCCCCCTGCCAGTTAGCTCCAGTGAGCCAGTGTCCCTGTTCTGGGCCCAACTGACCAGAGCGGAGCAGCGCATAGCCAGAGAGATCTGGGAGGCTTTGTGCTGCCACATAAGCCGTGTTGCTAACACAAATGCCCAGCCTTAAGTGACAGTCTACTGACCATAAATGCAGCCTTTCAAAATGTTCAATAAAGTCTTTAAAACTGTTTCCTGTGTGTCACTGTGTGTTCCTCTGACCCATCCAGCCCCCCTCTCCCTGTGCTGTTTCCCATCCTTTCCTTTTCTCGTGCCTTCCCTATTGACATTCGCAGGCGAGCTGACTGCAGCCCTGAAGCTCTTTGTTTTCCTATTGGCATTCACAGACTAGCTTGGCTCTCTGGGAATGGCAATAGAAAGTGCAGAGGCAGGCATGCTGCCAACTACAATCTCCCCCCTCCCCGCCCCAAGTGGAAGTGCTTCTAACCCCCAGCCCCCAAAGCGGTTTATCGCTATGCCATACCGCCATTCTCCACAGCCCTCTCGTATGCCCCTCGGCCCTCATGTGCAAGTGCACGGCCAGAGATGGCATGCCCATTTTTGGTGCACTCCACCCTTTCCCTTCCAACCCCCAGCCCCCAAAGTGGTTTGTCGCTCTGTCATTCTGCACTGCCCCCACCCCTCCCCCAAACCTCCCACCTTTCCCAGAATAAGCACGGAAACCATGGACTGTAAAAATAAATAAATATATATAACCACTTTATTTAACAATATAAACTTTAATTTAACTTTAATGATTTTTAGTGAGCTTTAATGATTGAAAAAGTGCTTTAAATTATTTAGGAAATCCATTTAAATCTTCCACCTACCCCATTTGGGGGTAGCTGGGCATGCTCTTTGGAGTGCGGTGGGACTGGCGGAAAGGCATTTTCCTCCTCCTCCTCCGCCCACTCCCACGGATCTGGCTGTGGAAGTTGTGGGGGGCCGCTGGCTGGAGGTGTGCTCCTTGCAGCAGCACTGGCAGTGGCGGAGGCAAACCTGTCCCATGTGGCATTCATGTGGCAGAGAGGGCTTGGGTGCTTTGACTGCAGGGTGTTGATTGCTGGGGAAACCAGGACGGGAAGTTGGGATCCAGGTGCAGGAGTGTGAACTGCTGATGCGGGTTGGCATGGGGCACCTGTCCCTGAGCAACCGTGCTCACGGTCATGGCAGGAATGTCCGGCTATGGAGAGACTGGGACAGACTGTTTTGATTCTTCTGTATTGGCAGACCTGCCATCTCCTTGCTTGCCTTCTCGAGCACGCTGTCCGACCCCTCGAACTGGCACCAGCGGTCAAGGCAGGCCTTGGCTGCAAAAGCCTGACATTCTGCCTCAGAAGCTGCTCGTGCTAACTGGTCATGCCTTGAATTGCACACTGGATCTCATCCACCCACCGCATGGTCTCCCCGAGCAGCTGCCTCGCCAAATCCTCCCTGTGTTGCCAGTTGCGAACCTTCAGGTCCTGGTTGCGCTGGGCACTTTTTGCTGAGGGTTCTGCCCTGTGCCCCATTGCAGTGGCAGACCTGTAGCACGGCAACAAGGAAAGCCATTACTTCAGACTGCCTCACCCAGCTTCCCACCCTTCCTGCCCATTTTAGCAGCTGTCCTTCCCGCCTAATTTACAGGAGGACAGGTTCACACCCTCAAACTTGCCATTTCAACATCACATGCCATCATGTTTCATGAGGTGATCTCATTGTCATTCAGTAAGGGCCACAGCAACAAACAGCCAGTGCCTTTGAAAGATACTGCTGCAAAATTCTGGACAGGAAAGATATTTTGCTTGAGAGGGGAATTTCGGGTATCTGTCTTGTAGCAACTTGATGATGGATTCAGCAGGCTCCTCTGTCTTCAAAACAAAAAACCCCCTGAATCTCTCTACATATTGAAGAATTAAGCAATAAATAATGTCTGCAAACCTCATATCCCTAGGGCTACAGCAAAGAAAGAAAGTTAAAATTACAGTAGCTCTCTTTTATGTGATTCCTCTAAGAAAGGCCTGAATTTCACAGATATCATATGTACTGAGTGATGTCATGATACTAATGGAAGAGCATTCCTTTCTTTAGGGACTGTCTCCATTTTCAGTCACTGGCTCCCCCTTCCTCCACGCATCCTTCACAAACTCCTGGTATTTACTTATAAAAACCTTCACAACCTGGCTCCCCCGTACCTCTCAGCCCTTATCTCCTTACACACTCCTGCACGCACTCTCCGCTCCTCCTCTGTCCCCTCCCTTGCTCTCCCTCGTCTCCCCTGCTCACCTAACCGCCTTCGTCCCTTCTCCCTTGCTGCCTGGAACTTCTTCCCTGCCCACATCCGCCTCACCCCCTTCAAATCCCTCCTCAAAACCCACCTCTTCCTCGCTGCCTTTCCCGATGCCTGTTAGAACTTCCTGTTCAATACTTACTGTCTGCCCTCCCCGCAGACTCCTGCCTAACTGCAACCAAGCCAAGCACGTGCACCTGAGACTTTGCATCCGCTTGAATGTTATTTATCCCTTGTCTCTCCCTATGTCCCCTATCCCTGTCTCCCTGCTCCATGTCTACTAGATTGTAAGCTGTAGGCAGGAACCATATCTATCTCATTGTTCTGTAAAGCGCCAGGTACACAGCTGGTGCTATACAAATGCTTATAATAATAATAATAATAATAATAATCCACAGACAATGGTATAACTCTATTAGCTTTAGTAGAGTTACTTCAGATTTTCCCTCCCAAAATTATATGCATGCAGACCCATTAAAGACATTGGGACTCTGGGTCATGTAAGTGTTTTTCAGGCTGAAAGGTGTTTGCTGGTGTAACAAAGACTGGGATCTGGCCATGGAACATGATTAAAGTGTATCTAAGGGCTCTGTTGACTTCAGAGCAGTGAACTCCTGTATCACATGATGAGAAGTAAAAAGAAAATTAAATTAGGACATTGAGCTTAAATTGGGAGGAGGAAGGGTGATGAGACCTATTGTCTAACAGGTGCAAGGTGCAATCCTCCACCCACTGAAGTCACTGACTCAGCTCAAACTGACATTTATGCAAGAAGATTGTATCTGAACTCTGATGGTGGTGATTCATTGAGGAGAATGATGCTCCTCATGAAATCATCCTCTGAATCACAAACCGACACAAAGATTTAACGACAGAGAAAACCAACCGCCCATCTAATTTATCCCATTTTAATTGCATATACCAGAGGTAGGTGAACTGTCAGCTTGTGTGCCAAATTTAGCCCCTTTCCAGAGTGGAGAGTAGGGCATGTACTCAAGGATAGGGGCTGGTTCCATGAGCTGGATCTTCCCCTTCCTTCCCCATCCTGAACACACCCCAACTCCTATCTGGCCCGTGGAGCAGTTTTTCTAACTTTCAAATCATTCCACAGAAGATTCCCCACCCTTGGCATATACCACAGAGACCTGGAAGCCTGGACACTTCAGAATCCTAGACCCAGACTGTGGTCCCCATTCGTGGTATGTTGTCCAAAATTCCACTTAGATACCTCTCCTCTGATTCCAACCAAGACAATGTTCTTCAGTTAGGAGAAATTAACGTCCATGGACAGCAATGTCTCTTCTAACGGTTATCTTTAGCACTCAGGCAGTGGGTAACATATAGATAGGGCATCTGTGATAGAATGTTATGTACTGAATTAGTGGAACGACCTGGGACTTGAACAGCAGCCCCAGGGAAGCTGATGTGATGGCAAGCTCAATGCTGCCGCCACCACAATCTGTCTTGTGTCTTGCTTTTGATTTTGGTTACTAGGCTCTTTGCTATAATGGGGCCACTCCCCTCTTGTCCCTGCCCAGTTGTTAGGCTGTATTGCAGCCATGGGAACCTGGGTGGAGCAACATCACACTTTCTGAGTTCTGCTCCTTGCCTTGATCTTGCCTGGAACTACTCCGTGTACCCTGCCCTTGGTTCTGAACTGTTTGATCCTGAGCTTGACCCAGGCCAAATCCTGCAAACATCTGGACCTGCAAGTTGGATCCTTTGTGCACTTAAAGCTTTCTGACTGGTCAGGACTAGAAAGTGCCTAAATCAAGTTTAAAGGAGCGCTTATTATTTCATAGTCCTACTTAAATATTCCAAAATATTTCTACTTAAACATTCCGACAGTCACGGTGGTGGCATGAGCCTCTTCCTCACTAATTCCTGTCAGTTTGTTAGGATTTAAAATCCAGTAATTTCCCACCCAAGCACAATTCCCCAATCGGGATCTTAGTCAGCCCCACACCACAAATTAGACGTTTTTAATTGGGTACAACACTATTTTGTTATCCTGCTCACACAATCAGGTACAGCATGAACCCAATGCAACAGTTCTTAGATAGATCCTAGCCTGGCCTGCCTAGCATATAAAATATGTTTCTTACGTGTCCTGCAGATCACAGTGGC
>QEPC01009174.1:3247789-3279575 GCA_003113815.1 Sphenodon punctatus | reverse complement strand
ATGAACCAGTGTTTTTCCCACTTGGGCTAACATATATTCAATACTATTTATATTTAATCTACTAATGCTACAAACAGGTGTTATATAGTTACTAAAGTCATCTAAACGCAGGTTTACAATCATGTGATATGGGGAGAATACAATCAAAATGCAGCACAAGTCAGTGTACATAGTTACTAAGATAAAAACAGGTTTACATGGCCAGGTGAGATTACAATAAAAATGCAACAAGTTCAAACCACTTTCTCCTCCCCCCCCCGCCCTCTCCTATTCTTCCTTTGAGGCTCACTCTATGCACCTCTACTCCCCCCTCCATCTCTGCGCCGATGTTATCTACCGCCCCCCTGGCTCTCTCTCTTCCTTTCTCTCTGAATTCGAGTCCTGGCTCACTTTCTTTCACTCCGATGATATCCCCACTCTCATCCTTGGTGACTTCAACATTCAAGTTGATATCCCTTCCCAACCCTCCATCTTTCACTTCCTCTCACTAGCTTCCTCCTTCAACCTCGACCTTTGGACCAACTCTCCCACCTATGCTAACAGCCATTTTCTTAACCTCGTCTTCTCTAGGAACTGCTCTGTCGCTGATCTCTCCTTGATCTCTCCTTCGATCCTCATCCCATCTCTGACCACTTCCTTGCCTCTTTCAATGTCTCCCACTGCCCCCCCATCTTCCCAGTCTCCACGCCCGTTCCGTGACCTTCAGGCTATTAACCCCCTGGACGTTGCCTCTTCTCTCTCCCCCCTTCCCCTCTCAGTCTTCTCCTCCTCCTCTTGCTCCTCCCCTGACTATGTCATCTCGACTTTTAATGTGTCTCTCTCCTCCACCCTCAACTCTCTTGCCCCCATCTTCTCCTGCTCCACCCACTCCCACAACCCCCGTCCTTGGCTCACCCCCAGTGTCCGCCACCTCCGCTTCTGCAGCTGTGCTGCTGAACGCCTCTGGCGCAAATCCCACTCTCATGCGGACTTCCTTCACTTCAAATTCTCTCTCTCCTCCCTTACTTCTGCTATCTCACTCGCTAGACAGCATTACTACGCCTCCCGCATTGAGTCCTGTTCTTGGGACCCTCACTGCCTGTTTTCCACCTTTGACTCCCTCCTCAAGTCCCCCTGTCCTCCTCCTCCCACTTTCCTTTCTGCTCAGGATCTTGCTTCCTTCTTCACCTCCAAGACAGACAAGATCCGCCTCGACATCACTTCCCACTCCTCTCCTTTTCCTACTCCCTCCCCTCTCCCTCCTCCCCCTCCCATCCTCCTTCCCTCCCACCTCCCTTGAGGAAATCTTTTCCCTGCTCTCCTTCTCCAACCCTTCTACTTACCCTCTTGGCCCCAGCCCCTCCCGTGTCCTGACCTCAGTTGCTTGCACTGTCGCCCCTTCCCTCCTGCACATCATCAACCTCTCCCTCTCTACTGGCTCCTTCCCCTCTGCCTTCAAGCACCACTGTCTCTCCTATCCTCAAAATATCCACTCTTGACCCCTCTAACCCTTCTAGATACTGTCTTGTCTCACTCCTTTCTTTTGCTTCCAAGCTTCTTGAATGTGTTGTCTACTACCGTTGCCTCGACTTCCTCTCCGCCAACTTCTTCCTTGACCCCCGCCAATCTGGCTTCCGCCCACATCACTCTACTGAAACTGCTCTCGCTAAGATCACCAATGATCTTGTGGCTAAATCTTATCACCTCTACTCCATTCTTGTCCTCCTTGACCTCTCTGCTGCCTTTGATACTGTTGACCACTCACTCTTGCTGGACTCACTTCACTCCCTTGGCTTCCGTGGCTCTGTCCGTAATTGGTTTTCATCCTACCTCTCTGACCGCTCCTTCAATGTGTCTCTTGCCAACTCCACCTCCCCTCCCTTCCCCTCTCGGTTGGTGTTCCCCAAGGCTCTGTCCTTGGCCCTTTCTTCTTCTCTATCTACACCCTGTCTCTAGGCAAACTCATTGCCTTACATGGCTTCCAATATCACCTCTATGCTGATGACACTCAACTCTATCTCTCTACTCCCTCTCTCCCTCCATCAATTCAAGCTCGCCTCACCAGCTGTCTCTCTGATATCTCTACCTGGATGTCTCAATGTCAACTCAAACTCAACATGGCTAAAACTGAACTACTTCTCTTCCCCTCTCATCCTTCCTCTCCCTCCTCCCTGTCGATCCTTAACGACGGGGTCACCACCCTTTCCGTCCCCCAAGTCTGTAGCTTAGACTTCATCTTTGACTCACCCCTTTCTTTTAAACCCTACATCGACTCTGTTGCCAAATCCTGGTGCTTCTCCTTCCATAACATTGCTAAGATTCACCCTTTTCTTTCCGTCTCCTCTGCCAAAAACTCTGGTTTACGCCCTGGTCATCTCTCACCTCAGTTACTATAACCTCCTCACTGGCCTCCTCCGCTCTCACTTTTCTTCCCTTATCTCTGTCCAAAACTCTGCTGCCAGGGTCATCCACCTCACCTGTCGCTTCGACCACATGCAGCCCCTCCTCTCCTCTCTTCACTGGCTCCCCCTTCCTGAACGAATCCTGCACAAGTTCCTAGTCTTCATCTATGAAGCTCTTCACAGCCTTGCTCCCCCCTACCTCTCTGCGCTAATTTCCCTCCATAATCCAGTCCGTGAACGCCGCTCCTCCTCTGTCCCCTCTCTCGCCCTCCCACGCCTCCCCTGCTACCCTAACCGCCTTCGTCCCTTCTCCCTAGCTGCCCCCATGCCTGGAACTCCCTCCCTGCCCACATCTGCCTCGCCCCCTCCCTTCATACCTTCAAATCCATCCTCAAGACCCACTTCTTCCGCTCTGCTCTGCCCTCCCCGACTCCTCACTCCCCTCACCTAACTCCTGCTGATACCTTCCATCCAGTACAATCTGTTACCTGAGGTCTGTGTACTCATCTCCTCACCACATAGACCAGCCAGCCATCATTCTGGATGTAACCAAGCCAAGCGTGTGCACCTGGGACCTCGCATCTTCATGAATGTTACACTCCTTGTCTGCCCCCCACCCCATCAGATTGTAAGCACTAGGGCAGGGACCGTGTCTATTCCACTACTTTGTAAAGCGCCAGGTACATTGCTTGCACAATATAAATGCTTGCTAATAATAATAATATAATAAAGTTAGTTAAAATTCTGTATATTATTGAAAGGTTACAAGAAAGATAACCATTTTTATTGTGCCTGGAAAAACAAGACATGCTGTATTATTCAGTTCCCACTCATAAAGTACTAGCAGAAAACCTGCATGTGATACTCAGGTAAAAATGGTGTATGTACTGCTACAGATTATGGCCTTGATTTAAGACAAGTAACACTGAACACGTAGGCAAAGTATATTTCTATTTCAAAATAATTTGTCTTCCCATATTCTACAATGTGCGTACATCCAAGTGAGATTGATTCCTCTGCTATTTACAAATGCACTCCAAACGCACAGATTGAACTGTGCTTAAATCTCTTAGGATCCCTAGCCACAAATGGTAATGAGTGAGGATGGGGCATCTGCTTTAGTTCTGCAAGTTTTCACATGTGGAAGGGAAATCATGCTGTTATAACCAAATAAATGGCAGGAGGACTTAAGCCAGCGGTGGCCAAGAGGTAGACTATCTCCAGTAGATTGCGGTGTGAGGAGGGGGACCAGCGTCCGAGAGATTGTCTCTGGGGAGGAGATTGGTACTGGTGTCCCAGGTAGAGTCTCCAGGGAGGAGAGATGCTAGGAGACAGGTTCGCTGTAAAGGGGAGTGCTCTTCTCTATGCTCCAGACTAGTTGCCGAAGTGCTCTAAAGCTGGGAGCTAGAAGAAAGGGTTGTGACATGGAGCACCATAAGAACATAAGTAGTGCCGTACTGAGTCAGACCAATGGTCCATCAAGCCCAGCATCCTGTCTTCCGACAGTGGCCACAATGGGCAATCCGTTCCCCGTTGTTCGCTCCCAGCTCCCAACAGTAAGAAGTTCATCCCGTAAACAACTTGGTTAATAGCCATTAATTGACCTACTCTCCAAGAACTTATTGAGGCCTTTTTAAAACCCAGCTATACTACTGGCCTTGACAACATCCTCTGGTAACAAATTCCATAAGTTAATTATGCGTTGAGTGAAAAAGTACTTCCTTTTATTTGTTTTAAATCTGCCGGCAGCTAGTTTCATGGAGCGTCCCCTAGTTCTAGTACTATTTGAGAGGGTAAATAACAGTTCCCTATCTACTCGTTCCACACCACTCAAGATTTTAAAAACCTCTATCGTGTCCTCTGTCTTCTCTTCTCCAAGCTGAAGAGACCCAGTTTGTCAAGCCTCTCTTTGTACGTAAGCTGTTCCCTACCCTTTATCATTCTTGTTGCTCTTCTCTGTAGGGCAACCAGAGCCAATAAAAGGGGTCCTGGTCAATTTCCTGAGGCTGATCCCTGGATCAAGTGGATTATGTGAACCATACATAAGTTTGGCTGCCTTTGACTTAAGCTGTAGGGAAACCCCACTTCCGTGAAAATATTTTGAGGTGGATTGATACTGGGATTGGATGGGTATCCAGTCACTTATAGGGAATCCGAGGGCTACTTTGTGGTTGTGGTCTGTGTGGTCAGTTCTGAAGGACAGAAATTGGGGAAGTTGTGGCTTGTGGGCCAAATCTGGCCTCTGGGTGTTGGTTTATTTGGCCCTTTCCAATCTGTGGCTGAAAGGGGGAAGGGAGAAGAGAGCATACACTCAAGGATCCATGGCATCTGAGATCTGGACCCTCCTCTTTCTTCCCCCATCATGAATACACCCCATAAGCATCCCTGCCACCATCTCCTCTCCCGCCTGTGGAGCTTGTGCTAGTTTTCAGATTGGCCCACAGGAGTGAAAAGGCTCCACAGCCCTGCCATAAGACCATGACAGTTGAATGTTATTAAACCATTTGGACCTTAGTCGGGCAGAGCACTTACGTATAGGCCTTTTTTTAAAGTAAATGAATATTCCCATAAATCAGTGGAAATGTTCATGTGCTTAAAGTTAAGCATCTACTTAAGTACTTGGCTGGATCAGGGCCATAATCAATAGCAGTGATGTGATGTGGAAAATGTTCCACTACCATTTTTTTCTGTGGGAAAACCTTCCAAGGCTATAGGAAATTTTGCACAGGAAAATTTCCCAATTCAAAATTTTCTTATGCAACTTTTGTGCAAATTAATTTTAATACAAAAAAAACTGCATGGGAAAATTTTCTAGTGAGTACATCTTCTGCACATATTCTCTCAGAGAGAGAGCTGCTGTGGGAGGATCTTTCACGCTAATGCAAAACTCCGCTCGTTGTTTGTTGTAAACTCAGGGTGCAGTTTTCCATCCATCCAAGTCTGCAGCTCAGCTCCCATTCACAATAATGGATGGAGGATTACGCCATCCGCCTTGATGTTGATTTGTTTGCTGAATGATCTGTTACGAGTTCACCCACTAGTAAGTGAATCAGAAGCCAGTATAAAGCAATGATAGGACCAAAGCCAGCTGTGGAATAAGAATGCCAGTGCTGAGCAAAATATTCCGAAATTAGCCATATTGGGGGCTCATGAAACATCTGCAAAATGGAAACCAATTTTACAAAAGCTTGAAATATTTGGCCAACTATTTCTCCCTGGGTGCAGTCCTAATGCCATGGAAGCCAAGGACTCGTAGAATCTTAGAGCTGGAAGGGGTCTCAGAGGTCATCTAGTCCAACCCCCTGCTCAGTGCAGGAAATCCACAGCTGCAGTATCCCTGACAGATGGCTTTCCAGCCTCTGTTTGAAAACCTCCAGTGACAGAGAGCCCACCACCACCCTAGGCAGTGTCTGTTCCACTGTTGAACAGCTCTTCTCCTTAATAAGTTCTTCCTACTGTTTAGCCACAATCTGCACTCTCATAATTTGAGCTAATTGGTTCTAGTCTTGCCCTCAGGAGCACAGAGAACAAGTGTGATCCATCTTCTATGTGAGAGACCTTCAGATATTTGAAGATGGCTCCTCTTCTCCAGGCTAAACCTACCCAGCTCCTTCAACCTTTCCTCATAGGATTTGGCTTTCAGACCCCTGTCCATCTTTGTCGTTCTCCTCTGAATCTGTTCCAGTTTGTCAATGTCCTTTTTAAAATGCGGTGCCCAGAACTGGACACAGAACTCCAGATGAGGTCTGACCAGTGCAGAATAGAGTAAAACTGTTACTTCTCATTACCTGCACGCTGCTTCTGTTAATGCAGCCCCAAATTACATTAGCCTTTTTAGCAGCTGTATCACACTGCTGACTCATGTTCAGCTTGTGATCAACTACAACCCCAAGATCCTTTTCACATGTACTGCCACCAAGCAGTACCCGTCTTATACTTGTGCATTTAATTTTTCTTACCTAAACGTTGAACTTTACATCATTTATCTCTGAATTTTATTTTGTTCATTGTGGCCCAGCTTTCCATCCCGTCAAGATCATTTTAAATCTTGTTTCTGTCTTCTAAGGTGTTAACTATCCCTTCCAGTTTTCTGTCATCTGCAAATTTGATAAGCATCCCCTCTACTCCTTCATCCAAGTCATTAATAAAGATGTTGAACAGTACAGCACCTGGACTGAGCCCTGCGGCACCCCACTCGATACCGCCCTCCAGACTGATGAGGAGCCATTTATGAATACTCTTTCAGTACGGTTCTTCAACCAGCTGTAAATCCACCTGATGGTAGGATCATCTAGCCCATATTTTACCAGCTTGTCAAGAAGGTTATCATGGGGGACTTTGTCAAATGCTTTGCTGAAATCAAGATATACTATGTCCATGGCATTCCCATGATCTACTAAACTAGTAACTCAATCAAAAAAGGAAATAAGGTTAGTCTGGCATGACTTGTTCTTGCTGGCTCCTAGTAATCACAGAATTGTTTTCTAAATGCTTTCAGATTGACTCCTTTATAATGTGTTCTAGAGTCTTTCCAGGTATTAATGTCAGGCTGACTGGTCTGTAGTTTCCTCCTTTCCCACACCTCCTCCTGGATCCTCCTTTCCCCCACCTTTTTTCAAGACAGGGACAATACTTGCCCATCTCCAGTCTTCCGGCACCTCACCTGTTCCTCAAGAGTTTTCAAAGATTATAAACAAAGGTTCCAAGGTTACATCTGCAAGTTCCTCCAGTACCCTAGGATATAATTCATCAGGCCCTGAAGACTTGAACTCATTTAAAGTAGCTGAGGGTACTGTTAGACGATCCCGCTCGCAAGCGGGATCGTTCAGTGCCGGCATCTTCCCCCCGCCTTCCTCTGAACGCCGTGTCTGATGCTCAGAAGAGCATCAGACCCGGCGTCCAGTGTTTGTGCGCATGCTCGCCCTTCTGCTTGTGCGCACTCGCCAAAAGAACCTGGAAGTGTGGCGTAAAGCCGGCACTTCGGGGATCCACGTTGGAGGGGGCAGGATCGCCTGCCCAGTCTAACATGGGGGAAGATCCGGCTGCGCTGTTTAAACGAGCGCCAAGAAATGCGGCTGATCAAAGGATCAGCTGCGTTTCTTGTCTCGTTTAAAAGTGTTCTCTTACCATCTCTTTACCTATCCTGAGCTGCAATCCTTCCCTTCATCATTAGTGCTACTCTTGCAGGTTGGACATAGTTTCCCTTGTGGGTGAAGATGGAGGCAAAATAGGAGTTGAGCAATTCTGCATCACTGTTAATGAATAGTGGACACTGCCCTTGTGCTTCCGAATGGCTGGGGCAAATAGTAGTCAGTGCCACACTGTTTTGCGTCTGTTAGAGAAAATCCCTTTTGAGGAATATTTTAGACTGATAAGGAATTACTGGACTGGTTTCTAAGATGTTTTAAGCTGGTTCAAGTCTAGTATTTAGTTAGTTTAGTTAAATCCAAGTCTGCTAATGGTTTAACTAACATGTCTTAAACTGGTGTAACTTCTGCACATAGACCACATCAGAGACTTCAGTGTGGGGGATTGGAACTGTTCGCATTGTTCCTGTGCACTATCACTGGCTGAAGGGGTCAACAGTGATCATTCAGGGTCTTCATCTCCCTTGTAAGTATTCTAAGCATGGCCATCTGTGACTTCTTAACCTTTTTTTCCCCTTGGGGAAGGAATGTATCCTTTTCTTTCCCTATGTTCCCTTCTCCCTCTCTTGTATTCCCCCCCTTGACTTTCCTAGATTATAACTCCCTTGGACAGCAACCTGCCTCTAATGAATGATTGTACACTGCTGGCCCTTCAGTGCGGGATCCAGAAAAGATGGGGTCCTTTGGGAAGTGGTGGAGTAGACCTCCCCTCTCCTACCATAAGAATATTTGATGGATGCATGCTTCCCCATTAGAAAAAGGAAATTATTGCTGTAATTTTGTTATGATCAGTTCAACCGAACATCTCCTTCACAGGCCAGATCTCCTTGCACTGAAGGCCCTGTGGGTCCCTATGTTGTGCACATGTTGTTATCTGTAGATTACTCATGGGTCCCATGTGTTGGGGCAGTGGCAGCTGGTGAACTTTTAGGTTGGTAGGGCGGCGGGCGGCAATATTTCACACTTACAAGATCAGTGGAATAGAACCCATAATGAATGAAAAGCTACACAGTCTTGGTGGCATGCAATTAGTGAGAAAAAGGCAAAGCTCTGTGTGAAAAAAATCAAAAAGGGAAAACCAGCATTTGCTCCTGTAGATCAGGAGCTAGGAAAAAAACAATTGGCAGTTCGAGGGGTCTGTTTTTAAATAAGGGAACACTATATGCATGCATGATTTGTTTCACTTTTAAACATTACTATTTTGAAAAGAAGAATCCACTTGGGAGAGAGACCCCGAGTATGCAAGGAAAGCTTCAGGAGAAGTTGGGACACTCAATAGGCCTCAGAGAATCTACACAGCGTAAAGAAGCCTTATATGTGCCCTGACTGGGAAATGCTGCAGGTGAGCTCAGCACTCGGTATACGCCAGAGAATTCACTCTACCAGGGAAAAGCCCTATAAATGCCTAACTGTAGGGAAAGCTTTAGTATGAACTTCAGTCTTCGTATGCATTAAAGAACCCAAACAGTTCCCTCATTCCCACCCCCACCTCAGCTGCAGTTGCAGTTGGAAGAGAGGAAGGCATGACTAGAAATGGCAGCAGGGGGCAGAATGCTTTAGCAAACAGTATAGTAAACCAAAAACCTAGCTACTAAGCCACACTGATGATGATGCATTTCTAATACCTCACCTGTCCCTCCCATCCCTCTTTCTTCCCTTACACCAGATGTGGGGAACCTTTAGCTTGGGGGCTAAATGTGGCCCATGGCAAGTTTTTATGTGGCCCGGTTCCTGGGTCTGGCTCCTGTCTCCAGTTCCTACCTTCAAGAACTGAAAATCTGAGTTCAGGGTAAGGGAGTAGAGATGAGGGCCTGCACACGAGGCCAGGGGACAGATCAATGTAACGTGAAGCTCCAAAACCAAAAGCCCTTGGAAAAGAAATACATTTTAAATACTTTATAAAATGAATCTCATGATTTTGGAGGCCCAGCTCATGTGATTCTGGAACATTTGGAATTGGCTAGTTTGTACACAGGGCCTGTGTACACACTTTCCTCAAAGTCCTGACTTGGCTGATGTCACAATGTTTGACTTTCCCTCTTTATGTCCATGGATTAGGCAGAGCCTACAGACTCCTCTTATTTAGATCAAGCAGAAGGGGCAGTTTTCTCTGCCAGACCGTGCAAGCAGACTCTGGAATTCACCAGCACAGCAGGTCACAGAATATACAAGGAGACTGTTCATATACATGTTAAAAGCAAGAGGCTAGCTGTGTGTTAAAAATAAGGAAGATTAGATCTTGGACTTCAGGCTGTAAGCAGATCACTAGGGAGAGCAGAGAAAAGATTCTCTCTTATGCCTACACTGCCTATTGCACAGATGGTCTAGTCTAGTAAATAAAATGGTGGGTCAGGGTGGGGTGTCTTCTCCCATTGAATAACCACTGCTAAGTCCTGTTTGCATGACCAAGAAATGGTTGTGGAGCCAGGGATGGGGAACCTCAAGCTCCGGGGCCAAATACAGCCCACATCTAGTTTTTATTTGGCCTTTGGCAGTGCCTGGATTTGGCTCCTGGGTCCAGTTCCTACCCCAAGCACTGAAAGGCTGCACTCAGGGGAAAGGGGCAGAAATGAGGGCATACACATAAGGATTGGGGACAGATCCAGACACAGATCCATGATCGTTCCTGAGTGCACTTTGTAATCACCTCTGCCTTCAACTTTTAGGTGACTCTCCGAGCTTGTACTAATTTTTCAGTTGGTCCCTGGGAGGGAAAAGGTTCATTACTTCATATATAACACTTTCAGTATTCTTCCTTCTAGCTCTCAGACCAGTGAACAAGAGGGGGAAAAATACATAGAAAAATCCTTAAGATCCCAAATCCCAGTAACATCAGATTGCTTGTAGAGTGGGGGACAAAATTCAAAGGGGCTAACGGTAGTTTCCCCTTTCCCCTATTTTTGCAGTGTTCGTGCTTCAAAAGAAAGATTGAATATAACAAGTCACCAAATAAATCCTTAAGAAAAGTTTCTATATCCTCTCTAATTTTCCCCACTATATGAGCAAACCAATTTAAACATTCAAAGCTCAACAAAAGCTCTCTCAAGCATCAGATAACTCGGGAAAGGGGACAAAAATCAAAGGGGCGATCAAGGAAGAGCACCACTGTTTTCTTCTTTCAGAAACACTACATGACAATATAAGGTCATGTGAAAAGCAAGTATTTTTAAGCGTTTACACTGCTGCAAACATATTCAATATAAGAAATCTGCAAGTAAAGCTTTTGGAAAAATAAATACATTTTCTGTTTGCATTTCCACACACACCCTGCTGCTCTCAATAAACACACAAAATATCTAAGCCAAATATACAATATCCAAACTAAATACAAATTATTAAAAAAAGAAAAATATAAAAATATATTCAGTCAATGCACAAAATATCCAAACCAAAATTAAAAAAAAATTAAAAACATCTAAAATATAAAAAATATCCAATCAACCAAATATAAAAAACCACAGAAAAAACTAAAAACTAAATTCATTGCTCAGGGAAGGGAAACAATTAAAAGGAGCGATGCCATAGTGAAGAGCAACAAAAGTTGGTGTGTGTGTGTGTGTGTGTGTGTGTGTGTGTGTAATAAATAAGTAAAATACAAATAAATAAATAAGAAATGACTCACCAAAGTAGAGCAATTAGTCCAGTCTCTGATGCAGCAGCTTCTGAACTGTTCCAGACTGGTTCCAGGCTGTTGCTGTATCTTCTGCTCACTCCCAGAGGAGGAATGGTTTTATAGCACCTGGAAAAGGCTCCCTCAAACCATCTTTTTTGGCTGTGTTCCTTCATAAGAACCCATGTCTTTGTGCCTGGCTTTTTCTCCAGCCCCACCCCTTGTTTTAAGGTACCAGTACTGCATGGGCAACCATCCCAGTCACTCTCAGAACATCAGTCATTCAAAAGCAATGGAAGCGGCCTTAGTCCCTGCCCACCACTCCCTCCATCCCCTCTCTTCAAGAAGATATGGCTGCCCATGGCCAGCCTGTCCCCTCCCACGTACCCCTCCCCCCCCGACTCCTAGCTAGCCAGCCATAGTGCTCCGTGGTTGGCTGGCACATGCACAAACGTGCACCAAGTTGAAAGGCACTGTGAGCTTCTGTGCATGCGTCTCATATCAGGTGCGCCTTGGCTGTTTCTACTCTCAGCACACCTGATCTGAGGCACATGCGCAAAAGCACACCGTGCCTTTCAGCAATGTTTGCTTTTCTGCATTTGCCAGCAAACTCCCTCCCTCCCCCACTAGTGCACCAGCCAGCTGAGAGGTGGCCGAGAAGAGAGAGGGGGAGAGTGTGTGGAGACGGGCTGGCTGGCCATTCTGCTGCGGGGAGGGGAAAGGCAGGAGGATCAGGGCCTCTCCTCTTGCCTTTCATGCATTTGATTGGTGCATCTAGGAGGCAGCTTGGGCCAGCGGGCTGGGCTGACTGTGGGGAGTTCAGGAAACGAAGGGTGAGGCAACACATTCCCCTCCCACCAGCTGCCCCTGGCTGGGGGCTCCCTTCTGAATCTCAAAGACCAGGTCTCCTGAGGTTTTACGCAGTGCTTTTGTCACTGATGGTGTCATTTCAAGTTTATTTGTGGACACCTTGTATTGGGGGCCCCTGTGGGGCCCTCCAACCTATGGGGCCGTGTGTGGTGGCATACACCTCACTATTCTGGGTCCAGCCCTGATCACTCCTTCTTTCTTGCACATGTACACACATTCTCCTCCCCCTCCCCCATTGTAGTAGCTTCATAAATATGTAAACCTCTAAAATTCCATCTCTCTTGTCAGAAGGGTGCCATTTTGATGGGAAGTAATTTTATTGTTCAATGGAATTTGCCCCACAGGACAAGAGGAAAGATGGTTATTAGTAAAGGAAGAGCTCCAATTCTAACAACTTGTCTCACACATTCTGAGTGATTTATTTATTTGTTCTTACCATTTTTACCCCACCACAATCCTGCCCCAGGCAGCTCGGGGCGGCTAACATAAAAATCTAAACACAAATATAAAACAGCTAAAACCTTTACACTGCGGGAATAAAGAAAATAGTACAGCTGTCAGTTTAGTGCTCTGATTGGATAAACATCTTTCCCCGAGCACTTTGCACGTCATGAAAGGGCACGTAAGGGATATGCAGAAGGTTATTAGGCTTCAGTACTGTAGGTGTATAGGGGGAGGCAGTGCGGGGGGAAGGAAAGGAGCTACAGAAAGGTTAGCTCTGTATTCCAAAACCAGAAATGCTGTCATTCCTACAGTTTCTTTATAATACTGATAGTGGCTCCAGTCCTCAGACTATTTGTGCCGGCAGAGCCCCAATGTTCCTAAGGTGCTGTATGCATTTGTTACTGAGCCTGGCCATAACCATGCTTCTGTTGTTGACACGAAGATCGGAAGAGCGACGTGTGCTCTTCCGAGCCGTCAGAGCCCCAATGTTCCTAAGGTGCTGTATGCATTTGTTACTGAGCCTGGCCATAACCATGCTTCTGTTGTTGACACGATTATGCGCCATATCTGTTACTTCTCTTTTGCTAAGATTCTCCTTTCCCTATGAATAGGGTAGTTTCAGGCCAAATGTTTCATGGGTAGTTTCAGACCAATGTATATTGGGCACTTTGCTGTGACATTTGCTTTATTCACTAGTGAGAAATGGCATGCGTGTATTATGCAATTACTTGTGAGAAATTGAAAGCGTGTGTTTATATATGGTTTCCTTCTCCAGTTACAGCTCACTGCCTTGATTTTTTATGACTTCAGGGGTCCCCTGCAACCATTTTTACCAGATTTCTCTTAAACCAAATAAAAAGGTGTCCAGTAATTAGGTGTGTTTTTCCCCATGAAACAAGGCCTCAGTTACCCCATATTTCTTTCCAAAAAATACTGTTGCTTAGAATCTAAGTTCCCCAAAGGGGGTGGGGCGTGGAAAGTGTTCTAGACAGGCACAAGAAGGACCCCAGATGGCAATCACCCAAGCTAGGGAGAATCTCCAAAATAATGGAGTGTCAAGGAGAGGAGAGAGTTAAAGAACAAGGGGGAGAGACAGGGGAAGCAGCAGAAGGGTGGGAAGAGGGGGAGGAAGAGAAAGGAGTAGGACAGGTGGGGTGGAAGGGCCTCCAGTACAACAGAGAAGTGGAAGGTGGGGGCATGGTTTAAAAAAAGTTTGAGAAACACTGGCTTAGTAAATTGCAGCTGAAAAGTGCTATAGCCATATGGCCTTCAGTAGGCTTTGGACCTGTCCCTAGGTGCAGAATATATCATTACTTGCATCATGTTCATCTGTTACAGAACTTCCCAACCTAGTGGTTTCAGACCGTAACAAGGTCTCTTTAGATCATGATCACTCTTTTGTTTTCTCAGTTTCTTGCCCTGTATTTTTTTCCTTTTTTTAAAGTATATTTCTAGCCCTTTGGGCTATGGAAATATCCTCCAAATGGGAACTAAATGTACTCCAATGAAAGGATGCCAGCTGAAATTTGCAGACAGGCAGCTAAAATCAATAGTTCCAAGAGGAACCAACTGCCCTACTGATCTTGAGCCAAGACTCCATGGACTCTAGTTTAGTGGCTATGGAATCAGGCATTTACCAGATGTATGGATATGGATGTGTTGCCTGGGAGCTGAGCTCTCAAGGATTGAGAACAGCATGTCACATTCATATATTAGAACAGGGCTGCCCAACATCTTGGCCACCGAGGGCCAGATCATCTCACCAAAAATTTACTGGTGGGCCAGATCACACAAAAATTCCTCATGACTTATTACTTGACTGTTTAAAATCTAAAATATCATTTGAAGGCCATGGTCCAGATGGAACCCTACCACAGGCTGGGTCTAGCTAGAGGTCACCAGCTAGAGAGCCCTGCATTAGAAGATTAAAAACTACCATACTAGGGGTAATTTCAGACATTACGAGATCACAGTCAACCACAGTGAATCCCAGTGGATTCCCTGTGGTGGCTGTGATTGTNTCCTAGCTAGCCAGCCATAGTGCTCCGTGGTTGGCTGGCACATGCACAAACGTGCACCAAGTTGAAAGGCACTGTGAGCTTCTGTGCATGCGTCTCATATCAGGTGCGCCTTGGCTGTTTCTACTCTCAGCACACCTGATCTGAGGCACATGCGCAAAAGCACACCGTGCCTTTCAGCAATGTTTGCTTTTCTGCATTTGCCAGCAAACTCCCTCCCTCCCCCACTAGTGCACCAGCCAGCTGAGAGGTGGCCGAGAAGAGAGAGGGGGAGAGTGTGTGGAGACGGGCTGGCTGGCTATTCTGCTGCGGGGAGGGGAAAGGCAGGAGGATCAGGGCCTCTCCTCTTGCCTTTCATGCATTTGATTGGTGCATCTAGGAGGCAGCTTGGGCCAGCGGGCTGGGCTGACTGTGGGGAGTTCAGGAAACGAAGGGTGAGGCAACACATTCCCCTCCCACCAGCTGCCCCTGGCTGGGGGCTCCCTTCTGAATCTCAAAGACCAGGTCTCCTGAGGTTTTACGCAGTGCTTTTGTCACTGATGGTGTCATTTCAAGTTTATTTGTGGACACCTTGTATTGGGGGCCCCTGTGGGGCCCTCCAACCTATGGGGCCCTGTGTGGTGGCATACACCTCACTATTCTGGGTCCAGCCCTGATCACTCCTTCTTTCTTGCACATGTACACACATTCTCCTCCCCCTCCCCCATTGTAGTAGCTTCATAAATATGTAAACCTCTAAAATTCCATCTCTCTTGTCAGAAGGGTGCCATTTTGATGGGAAGTAATTTTATTGTTCAATGGAATTTGCCCCACAGGACAAGAGGAAAGATGGTTATTAGTAAAGGAAGAGCTCCAATTCTAACAACTTGTCTCACACATTCTGAGTGATTTATTTATTTGTTCTTACCATTTTTACCCCACCTCCATCCTGCCCCAGGCAGCTCGGGGCGGCTAACATAAAAATCTAAACACAAATATAAAACAGCTAAAACCTTTACACTGCGGGAATAAAGCAAATAGTACAGCTGTCAGTTTAGTGCTCTGATTGGATAAACATCTTTCCCCGAGCACTTTGCACGTCATGAAAGGGCACGTAAGGGATATGCAGAAGGTTATTAGGCTTCAGTACTGTAGGTGTATAGGGGGAGGCAGTGCGGGGGGAAGGAAAGGAGCTACAGAAAGGTTAGCTCTGTATTCCAAAACCAGAAATGCTGTCATTCCTACAGTTTCTTTATAATACTGATAGTGGCTCCAGTCCTCAGACTAGTTGTGCCGGCAGAGCCCCAATGTCCCTAAGGTGCTGTATGCATTTGTTACTGAGACTGGCCATAACCATGCTTCTGTTGTTGACACGATTATGCGCCATATCTGTTACTTCTCTTTTGCTAAGATTCTCCTTTCCCTATGAATAGGGTAGTTTCAGGCCAAATGTTTCATGGGTAGTTTCAGACCAATGTATATTGGGCACTTTGCTGTGACATTTGCTTTATTCACTAGTGAGAAATGGCATGCGTGTATTATGCAATTACTTGTGAGAAATTGAAAGCGTGTGTTTATATATGGTTTCCTTCTCCAGTTACAGCTCACTGCCTTGATTTTTTATGACTTCAGGGGTCCCCTGCAACCATTTTTACCAGATTTCTCTTAAACCAAATAAAAAGGTGTCCAGTAATTAGGTGTGTTTTTCCCCATGAAACAAGGCCTCAGTTACCCCATATTTCTTTCCAAAATACTGTTGCTTAGAATCTAAGTTCCCCAAAGGGGGTGGGGCGTGGAAAGTGTTCTAGGCAGGCACAAGAAGGACCCCAGCTGGCAATCACCCAAGCTAGGGAGAATCTCCAAAATAATGGAGTGTCAAGGAGAGGAGAGAGTTAAAGAACAAGGGGGAGAGACAGGGGAAGCAGCAGAAGGGTGGGAAGAGGGGGAGGAAGAGAAAGGAGTAGGACAGGTGGGGTGGAAGGGCCTCCAGTACAACAGAGAAGTGGAAGGTGGGGGCATGGTTTAAAAAAAGTTTGAGAAGCACTGGCTTAGTAAATTGCAGCTGAAAAGTGCTATAGCCATATGGCCTTCAGTAGGCTTTGGACCTGTCCCTAGGTGCAGAATATATCATTACTTGCATCATGTTCATCTGTTACAGAACTTCCCAACCTAGTGGTTTCAGACCGTAACAAGGTCTCTTTAGATCATGATCACTCTTTTGTTTTCTCAGTTTCTTGCCCTGTATTTTTTTCCTTTTTTTAAAGTATATTTCTAGCCCTTTGGGCTATGGAAATATCCTCCAAATGGGAACTAAATGTACTCCAATGAAAGGATGCCAGCTGAAATTTGCAGACAGGCATCTAAAATCAATAGTTCCAAGAGGAACCAACTGCCCTACTGATCTTGAGCCAAGACTCCATGGACTCTAGTTTAGTGGCTATGGAATCAGGCATTTACCAGATGTATGGATATGGATGTGTTGCCTGGGAGCTGAGCTCTCAAGGATTGAGAACAGCATGTCACATTCATATATTAGAACAGGGCTGCCCAACATCTTGGCCACCGAGGGCCAGATCATCTCACCAAAAATTTACTGGTGGGCCAGATCACACAAAAATTCCTCATGACTTATTACTTGACTGTTTAAAATCTAAAATATCATTTGAAGGCCATGGTCCAGATGGAACCCTACCACAGGCTGGGTCTAGCTAGAGGTCACCAGCTAGAGAGCCCTGCATTAGAAGATTAAAAACTACCATACTAGGGGTAATTTCAGACATTACGAGATCACAGTCAACCACAGTGAATCCCAGTGGATTCCCTGTGGTGGCTGTGATTGTCGTAACTTCTGATTGAGCCCCGTCAGATGTTCACCATGGTAAATCTCTGACGGGGATCAATTCTAACCACGGTTCTGGACCTCTGTCCGGCTGGAGGTCAATCTAACCATGGTTCTGGGCCACGATCCGGGATGGGCCAAAAGTAACATCTGTTACGTTGGCCCATCCTGGATCGTGGCCCAGATTACGATACAGGATCGGCCGGATTGGCCCTGCACCCGCCCGTCTCCCAGAAGGCGGCCAGCCAGGGGAGTGCAGGGGGGCGGGGTTGTGCAGCCCCGCCCCCTCCCCGATCCCCCTCCAGAATCAGGCTGGCATGTCTAATGGACGGATGGCCTGATTCCTGACCAGGATCCGAAACGGAACCCGTAGTCCTCCCGCTCCACCCCTCTCTCACCGGGGGGAGAGGAAGGCCTCCTCGCAACTTTCACCAGTAGAAACCTCACATTGGGCAACCCCACCAGCAACCCCTCCATCCCAACCTCCAGGCACAACCAAAGGGCAGCCCTCTTCGAGCCGTGCCCCCGACACACGCCTCCAGCACGGCCGGCAGCTGCCCTCGGTGTTATGGGGAGCGGCCTGGAAGGAGCCCTCCCCAGGCCCCACCCCCGCAAGGGTGGGGAGCGATGTTCCATGGCCCCTGGCTGGCCACCTTCAGTTACTCCAGAGAAGTACATGACAGGGCATAATGAAGTTATCAGTTTCCTGTTGTTCATGCTCATCTCTTGACCAACTTGACTAATAGCCAAATATGGGCCTATCTTCTACGACTTTATCCCAATACTGCTAAATGGAAGGACATACAGAGGAGAGTGGTCTCAGGATGGCTCTCGATAGGGGGGTCCTGACACACAGAATCACAGAATGGTAGTGACTTCAGGGGCCATCTACAACAACTCCAGCATCCTGGTATGGAAATGGAGTATTGACTGGAAAAGGCTTGCCCATTTCTTACCTAATGCCTTCGATGTTAGAGCACTGCTGTGAAAGTGGATGCCTGGTAAAGTAAATTTTCATTCATCTTTAAGTTCAAAGAATGCAAACTCCCTCCTCCTCTGCCAGGTGAACGAGTTTGTTGTTCAAGGCGTGGTCGCAAGGGTGCTGAAGCTCTTGCCCTCTTTGCAGAAATGAAAGCAGTTGAGTTTAGCCTCAGGGTTTGACAGGCACATTTTAAGAACGATATAATTGGGTATTTACCGAGATTTCTCTTTCAGCAAGTTAAATTGCATATTGCTCCTGCCTAGCTGGGGGATTGTTGGTGCAGGCTGAGGAAAGCAGAAAACTGCCCCAAGCCTGAGTTTTTTGTTTGAAAGACTGATTCAATTGTCATCCATTTTTTAAAAAGGGAATATTGTAAAAATGCAGTTGTCAAAACCACAGACAAAGGCAGCCCTTTTCTTATTTCTTGCTGGGTCTAGTGGACCTTAGGCATGCTAACATTTGTTCTATGTAAACAGCGCTTAAATTGTTAAAAATAAAAAAATTAATTGCTGGGGACCCAAGCTTGCCCCAGAAGCTACCATGCCCTTGCCCCAGAGCTTTGCAGAGCAGGGAACAGTCTCCAGCTAGAAACTCAAGCGCTGGACCAACCTGCCTCTCTCCAGCTGAATGTAAATCAGGCGTTCTCGTGATTTTAATCTATATTATGACTAGCGCAGGGGGTGGGACAGGAAAGTCCATAATGAAAGCCAAATAAACCAGGTTTTTTTTTCCTGGGTTTTGTTTCCAACCCTGAAATAGCCAATATCAGTCTTCCTGGTCTGTCACATTTTGGGGGGCGCACACTTACTAGGAACGTTTCCCAGGGTTTGCTCCCCTGCCTGCTGAATTTAATTGCCGGGGCTGAGCCCCAGTAAGCCCCTCCCCCCCCAATTAAGTCCTGAAAATAAAGCTGAATGCTGAAAATAAAGCTTTTGTGCCTCCATCTAGTAGGGAAAAAATGCAGCAGAGTCGACGAGTACCAGAAGTAGTTTAAGGATGTAGTTATAACTGGGTCAGGCAGTGCAGCTGCACTGGGGGCCCGCGAGCTCAGGAGGCTCATGCTCTCCGGTGTAGCTATATCCCCTGCTGTCGGGAGGGGCAATGGCCGGCAGGGGAAACAGCCCTTCTTCATCTGGGCCCATTCCAACCTCGTACACCTGTGGATAGCTTACAGTGCAGAGTACTTTAAACTGTAACATTTAATCCTAGGTAGGGCTTCAAAAGAAGTTAAACTAGGACTGGGACTGCCTTCAGACTACCAGCTTTTGTTCAAGCCCATAGGCTGGGCAGGGAATGGGGGCCACCGGGCCAGAGCACGCTGGAGTTACCAGGGGTGGGGAGGGCAGGTTCACCAAGGTAGGGTACCACCTCCCTCGGGCTTTCACCTTGAGGAGGCAGAGCCGCATTGGCAGGAGTAGGGCAAAGGGGCTGTCATGCTCCATTCTGATGTAATCCCATCCATTATTATTATTATTATTATATTTTATTTTGGATTTATAGCCCACTCTTCTCCCAAAGGACTCAGAGCGGCTACAACAGAAAAAAAATAATCACAAAGAAATACAGAAAAACCAATTAAACAATACACAAAGTTAAAATAAAAAACAAAAATTAAAATCAGTCTTCCAGCCTCTCATAGAAACCCCCCTCCATGCAACCATGAATCCTCGTGCATAACCCTTAGCCTCCCTCTACAACCAACCCTCCTTCTCACAGAGGGGCCAGCGCCTTAACCTCCCCTCTTCCCACCAAAACCCAATACCCAGCTCCCCCAGGCTCTAGACATACTCCACTCTCCCACACTTCCTCTCCATCCCTTATGGAGCATCAGGCCATCATGATGTTCCCTAGTGGCAGGGCCACGTTGGCAAGGAGGCAGGCAATTTTCTATAGTCCACCCGCTTCTGATATAACCACCCTGGAAGTCCTGATTTCTCCAAGTTATTGGCAGTGCCCCTGGTTGACTCAGAGAAATTGGGGCTTCCCCCAGAGCATGCTGGGACACAGTGGGATGGGGGGTGGGTAGGGCCTACCTGAGTGGGGCTGGGGAGTCCCAGGACATACGGGGTGGGCATGGCAGCCTGGCAGGCCTGTCGGAAGGTGTGTGGCCGCTGAGTGGCCCAGCTGCAGAGTAGCCACTCAGGTAGAGTGCATGGGAAGGGATCCTAATGGGTGGCTCCCAGTGTGGTTACCTCAGCAGCCGCCTTGCGCTCCCCCTGCCCTGGAAGTGCATTGGACTGGCCTTTGCAAGTGACATGTTCCGACCACGAGCTCTGGGGAACCGGGCTCCCCAGTGCTTGCAACCAGTTCCTGTGACTTGCAAAGGCCTTTCTGTATCTGTTCCTGCCCATGCCTAGTTCCCACAACCCTCTCAGTGGGGCCCGGGGCTCTGTCTGCCAGCATGGGTAGCCACCCCTAGTTCATACAGGCAGGGGATGAGCGGGCTCCCTTTGCCACGCACTTTTTTGGCTTGCCCCACACAGCACATTACAGATTTGTCAGCAGTGCCCCCTGAGCGGGTGCTGCGTGGCTCACGGGAGTGCGCATCCCCCCCGCTCCACCTTCAGACGGGCGGTCGTGGCTCCTGGGTGGCCGTGCATGGGAGCATCTCGTTTAAAAACACCAAGAGTTTGCAGACGGTGGGTCCGGACTCCAGGGATAGTACAGATGTGCCCTCCGAGTTGGGAGTCACTAAATTGCTACATGATCTGCCAAAAAGATTGACTCTGCATAAAATGTGTAAATGTATGCATATGTAAATTTCCAACTCTTGTATTTGTGAGGATTTATTTTGTCTCTGTATAGAATCACAGCATGAAAAGGTCTGGAAAATCTAAGCTTAGTACATTGACGAGAAGGACTGTTTTTACATCTAGTTCCACCGTACCAATATGTATTGTTGGAATTTGATAGGTGGTGAAGCTTCCATTTGCATAAATACCACAATGATACTGATGCTCAGGTGAGCTACAGATAATTCAGTGGTTCTCTTAGTATTTCTCTCTGTCTATTAACAGGGAACTGAGTCGGTTGAATAATGACTTGACATGTGGAGGAACTGTTCTACCCTGGTGGTTCAGGAAGAACGAGTTCTCATTGTAACTGTGAGTGTGACCTGAGTAGAAAGTATATTACTGACTTTCTCACATATTCACTTTGAAAGGGTAACACATTAGATCATTTGTGGCAGGGAGGAATTTGGCACCGATTGGCCCTTTAAGGGAGTTGAGGCCACTGCAACCCCTGGCTGTGATCCAGAAATCACATCCGAATAAGTGGTTTGTGGCTCGCAGCCCCTGTGCCTCTGGGCCCTAGTCAGAGCTGTTGGATGAGGGGACAGTGGTTAAAAGCCACAGCGGAAGAAGTTAAAAGTAGTTGCTAGGATGAAATCTATGTCTCTTTTCTCAACATTGGGCATGCGGCAGTCAGGCTTACAGATCTTTCTCCAGCACCTAGAAACTTTGGCTCTGACCCTCAAAGACACAAGTTTCCCAGTGTTTTGCGTACGGGACCCCATATTGAGACCGAACAAAACTATGCACAAGCAAGCCCTTTTTATTTCAATAGGGAATGCACCAAAGGAGTGCATTGAGGATTTGACTGTTACTTTTTGCACTGAAAGCTTAGAATCTTTCACTATTTTAAGAGGTGCAAAATGATGAATGTAGGAAAAAAATAATCCTAATTATACATCCATGCTGCTGGGTTTCAAATTGCATGCAGTTTTGGATGTCCCATTTCCAAAAGGATATAGTCAAAATGGGAAAAGGGCAGAGAAGGGCAACAAAGGTGATCAAAGGCACAGAACAGCTTCCATTTGCAGAGATGGTCCCTAGTTTAGGGCTCTGCAGCTTACAGAAGAGATGACTAAGGACAGTTATGACAGAGGTTTACAAAATTGTAAGTTGTGCAGAACAAGTAAATAGGGAGCAGTTATTTACCCTCTTCTCATAATAGTTGGACTAAGGGGCACCTTTGAAATTAACTGGTAGCAGATTTAAGTCAAATAAAGGAACTACCTTTTCACTGAACATGCAGTTAACCTGTGGAACATATTGTCAGAGGATGTTGTGAAGGTCAATTGCATAACTGGCTGAATTTTTCTTTTCTTTTTTTAAAAGAATGGCTACATTTTTCTGCTCCACAGTTTCCAGCTAGTTCCATTTGCCCAGAATTTCTTCCCTGATTTATCCTGTTTTCAAGTTTAATTTGGTTTTCCATTAGATAGCTGGTCCATATCTGCTACATGCAGCTTTGCTATTGGTCAAGGTGTGCCTTGGGGCTGGGTGCCACAACCAAAATAACTTTGTAATTGGGTAGACATGACATAGCACAGGAAAATGGTAAAAGGGTTCGTTACCTGGTAACGGTAAATTGGTTTTGTGATTAACCGGTAATGGTGTTAACCAGTATTCTGGATAGTCCGTTAACTGCAGTGGTACTCTGACACAATGTGCTGGTCCCGGTAGGGTGAGTAGCTGCAGGAGCTGCCCTTTCAGTAACATCCAGCTGTTTACTCAAAGACTCCTGTACTTTAATGGGTCCTTCAGGTCCACCAACATTCTCCATTTTCAGCCAGGTCTAAATGCAAAGCATACTGGAACCAAAAGACAGTCCCAATGGCCCTCTCAAGGCTCTCATCTCATCTGGATTTCCCACTTCCCTTGTTGGATTTGGGGAAGGCCCTTGCCTTGGTCCTGACTCTCTGGCCACTTTCTTGGTGGCTTGTCCGTGCCTCCACCCTTACATTCAGGACCCTGGAGAGCTCACCACAACAGCCAGCCTGGGCTTTAGTTCTGACTAGCTTGGTTCCCCACAGCAGACTGCTCTGGAGTCTGCTATTTTAGCCCCCCAGAGGGGGCGGGGCAAAGGTGAGATGCAAGCTCCGTTAAAAGTGCTGCTTCCTGCTGTGGGTGGGTGTGGGGAATTGGGAGCCGGCGGTGGAGGGGTTTGATAGAGGGGTTGTGGGAGGTTTGGGGGTTAAGGGTATTTTTGTATGCGTTTTAATATTATTTTTACTGTTTGTGAGCCACCCTGAGTCTCTGGGAAGGGTGGCATATAAATTTAAATAAATAAAGTTTGTTGCATATTTGGATAGTGATTGGTTAATTGATTGACTATCCAGAATTGTGATTACTAACTGCAGTTATGGAATTGGCTGTCCATTTCAGCTTTAGTAGCTAGGCTGAAACGCCAACCCCCAGACACAGGAGATGCAGCTGCATTAGGGATCATGGATCGCCCAGGCTTATGGGGCCCTGTGCAGCTGTGCCCTTGGATTCCCAAGAGTTTGACCACACTTCTCAAATACAGCTTTCAGGAACAGGACTCATCTGATAACTTACCTTGTGCAAAAACCTGTAGTCAGTGGAGAATCAGTTTGCCCTGCAGCTCTGCCATGCTGACTTCTGTGAGAAATACCCATCTGATTGTGCAATGCCTCTTGGTAAGAGGGCACAGCGCCTATTAAAAAAACGACATCATAGCACAGCTCTAACCACACAGTAGATTACACTTGCCTTCAGGATGAATGAGACTTAACTCCATTGAATAATGCCCACACTCTAATAAGAGGGAAGTGTTTGTTGGAAAGACGGGTTAGACTTGATTTATTATTCTTTATTTAAAAGTGAGAAAATGCTGTGGGTAGGTGTGGGGAACACCTCCGAGTGGAGAGATGTCAATTTGTGTTCACTCGTTACAGCAAGGTTCCTGCGGCTGGTAAGTTACTCTGTATGCAGAAATGATTACAGCAGGTCAGATTTAACCCCCTTGCACAGCTGGAAAATTTAGCCACGGGATAGTTTTTTAAACAAACAAATTATAGGGCCCAGGTCTGTTGCGGTCAAGTTTTGTGGGAGTCTTACCATCCGTTTCAATGGAAACAGCATTGGGTTTTTTTATTTCGTGGGAAATATGGGACCCATTAACAGTATCTGAATATACTGGGTGTGGGCTCTCACACTGGGCAGGATCGAAACATAGCACCATCACCTCTGAAAATACTCACTCTAGCAGAATGCTATGGTAATTACTAGGGATGGGACTTTCGGTTTCAGTTTTATCCAAGATAGCCCCAAAATGGCTCTGTCGGTTCAAACCTGAAGGATCTGAAAATCGAGCCATTTCAGTTCCAATTTTCAGATCTTATGTTCCAATTGATTTCAATCGGAAGAGGCCGGGGAAATCTCCCCCACCCCCATTCCCTGGGGGCCCACTCCCGGCCTTGGAGGGCGAGGGTGGGGATCCACATCCCTAACACCCCAATCCCCCGGGGTCCTGCACTTACCATCACTGGTCTGAGTCTGGATCTGGAGGATGTGTGTGAAGAAGAGCCACCAGCCCCGCTGCCAGGGGCTGGGTTGGCAGCGTCGGTACCATTTTGGAAGAGGGCAGCCATTGTGCGCATGCATGGAGCCATTTCCACACACGCTCCGAATGGCTGCCCTCTTCCAAAATGGTGTTGATGCTGCCGGTACCATTTTGGGAAAGGGTTGTAAATGTGCAGAATGACCTCAGTGGCCATTTTGTACATGTGCGCTGATGGAGCAGGGAGCTCCGGCAGCATTTCCTCCTAGACCCGGACCAGCAGAGAAGACTGAGGCCTCCACTACTGAGGCACCGCCACCGGGGCAGGTCCAGCGGCCTGGCAGCAGAGCCAGCTCCTGCCAGCAGCAGAAGAGGCCCAGCAGTGAGATCAGCAGCTCCTCCTCACCCCCATCCTACAGACCCGAACTGGCGGTGGTAAGTGCAGGGCCCTGGGAGTTGGAGGTTAGGCCATGGGGTGAAAAGGATTGGGATGACTGCCCTCAAGGGGAGAGCTCACCAGACCTCTGGAACGCCATCACCAGGCATCCTGGGAAAGAAGAGGAGGCCTCAATAACCCTTGAATGGGGCAACGAACTGTAAGCCACCAGAGGGAGTGGGGGTGTTAAGGCTTGGATCCCCACCCTCGGAGACCAAGAGTCGGCCCCGGGAAATGGAGGGGGGGAGGATTAGGGACGGCCCATCCTGGGGGGTTTCAGTCCCGGATCCCTGTTCCCTTCTGGTTCTTGGTTCTCTTTCCCATTGACTTCAATGGGAAAGAGAACCAAGAACTGAGCCACTTCCAAAAATCAGCGAAAGCGAAATTAGGCTCTGTGTCCCACCCCTAGTAGTTACCATAGGAAAAGAGCCTTGACAGGACACACAGCCATACCTGCCAAAGGCTTAATTTGCTCCACATTAGATGCCTGCAATGTGACCCAAGCCTGACGGGACTTGACTGGTCCTGTCAGACCCGGATCAGGCACACTCTTCAACAAAACCCCAGCTGTGGGAGGTCTCACTATCACAGGAGGAGACATGACATCACTGTGCTCTGTAAAGGGGCAGGGCAAGGCTTGAAAGGGGCAGGGCAATGCCTTGACATAACCTCTTTTCTGATATAGACCCACCCTTTATGGAGCACCATGATGTCACGGCACGCCATGAGGGGTGGGGAGGCAGGCCTTTTAGACCCATCAAGCCCAGGCTCAGAAGGGCTCAGCTGCATTGGTTTTGGACTGATTCAGTAGTGCTTGGGCCCACATTCATGGCCCAAGGAGGACTCTACTCCACATGGTCAAGAATCTTTATAAAACTATGTTCCTGTCCCTGGTACAGATCACCAGGGAGAAGCTGACGGGAAACCATAAACCAAAGACTGAGACCCTTGAGAGGAGCTCAGCTCATAAAAGGGGCTTAGGAGGAGCCATAATTTGGATGTTTACTCTTCTTCACTAAATAAGCTAAGTGCAAAAGGAGGAGTATCTAGGACCTGCTGATGTAAAAGGGGGAGGAAGGTGGGCCTGACCCTGCGAAGACTTAATGCAGATGGACATTCTCCTACACATATAGGACCTGCTTTTAAGATGCATTGAGCACCCGCTGCTCTTCTAGAAGCATAGGTGTTCAGTACCTCTGAAAGCTAGAGTTCCAAGCCCCTTGTACAGCTGAAAATAAAACCTGACTCTCCTTATTCCTAATCCAGTACCTTCCTTCCAGGTTGAAGGGGAACACTATTTTGGCTGTGATCTTCAAATTGCTTGCTCTGGAGCATGTGGTTTTGAGGACTGCAGCCTTGGACATTTTGGCCTCAGTCCTCACCCCACTAACTCCAGAGTAGGCAAACTGAAGTCAGTGGAATTATTCTTGTGTAAGTGGTCTGAAAGTTATGGCCTTTGTCTGAAAGTTCCTACCCATATAATATATATGAGTTCAGCTGTATAGGTCATTTTCTGTATCTGTTAAAATCAATGACTGCAGTTAAAAAAGAGACAGACATAGGAGACAAAGGAGTTAAGGTATCTGTCTGAACCTGGCTAGGGTGGACAGCCAGGGACTGACACCCAAGTCCAAAGGAAAATATGAGCTACACATCAGGGAGTTAGAAAAGCTAATAACTGGAGCCAAAAGACGAGGTACAATGCCAGGTCAAAAACTGGCTAGTCAAATAGAGCAGGGCAGGTGCCTTGGATGGGGTTGGAGTGAGGGAGGAGCAAGGAGAAGACAAAGTGGGATTTTTCAGACACCGCTGTTTTGCTGAGATGTTACCTCCTTCCTGTGTTGGATTTGTTTGGGTCAAGGCGGCTGGCGGGCATGCATCTCAGAACAGGCTAATCATGAGGGATGTCTTGAACCATTATAGCACCGGCATTGGGCTTCTACCAGCTCTCACTGCATTCTTGGCAGCAGAGCAGCTAAGGAGTCTACCCAGGACCCTGAAGGCCTGGGTTCTTCTAACCCTGCTCTCCCACCTGATAGTATCATTGTAACTACTTTGTCTCTCTTATATTCGGGACAAACACAGTGACTGCGATCGTTCTGAGATTGGAAATAAACTAATTACCCAGCTGATGATGACATGTTCATGGTTGAGGAATGTTGTTATAAGTAAGATATCACAGAGCAAAAGGTACATTGAGTAAAATTCTGGCTGACGGGCTCTATTTAAATCAATGACCGAACTCTTGATTGACTTCACTGGGGAATAGGGTTTTACTATTGCTTTTCAGTATTATTATTTATATAGCGCCAGCAATGTGCCTGGCACTCCACAGTTGTGATAAGCAGGGTTCCTAGTTTTCTCTTTGCGATGGAAAACCGGAGAAAAACAGAGATTTTGAGTTTTTTAATCAGAGAATGTATGTGGTTTTTTTAATCAGAGAATTTCCAATTTTGTCATGGAAAATTAGGAACCCTGGTGATAAGAGACAGGGCTTACAAACTTGAATGGTAAAGGGGCGTGGGATGAGGGAGCGGGGAACATAAAGTTGAAAAGTTACAGGTGCACACACGTGACTTAGTCAAGGGAAGGAGAGGGACCCTATAAACAAGGAACCTAGGGGGTGAGGCTTGATTGTGAAAAACAAAACAAAAAAACACCACACACACAGCATTACATTTTTTCCAAACTGCATAAGTTAGAATAGCATTTAGCAATGTATTGTTCATCGATTTTAAAGCTTCTTAAAAGAGTTTTTTTAATAGCGAGTTTTATTGTATTTTGTGTTTTTATGTTGTCAGCCACTCTGAGCCTTTGGGGAAGGGTGGGGTAGAAATTCTAAATAAATAAATAAATGTCCTAAGGACAATAAATGGAGAAAACAATTTCTGTCACTATTAGATAATTCCAGTATCTAATTATTTCCCTCACTAACATTAAACAAGCCCAGTGCATTCTCCCTGGTCTCATCTAAACTAAGAAAACTACTGCTTGGAATGTACTATTTTGAATGTACTTGTAGAAACTCTAGAGCTAGCTGACTGGAAACCTAGTGAGAATGTCAAGTGCTCGAGCTCTTTTGCTACTGAACTCATTGAATGTGTTTCATTGCTCTTGTATATGATGACTAACACTGGGACCGTCTATCAAACTCTGTTGTATGTATATCAGGAGGGAGAATGAGGATGTTATTACTAGTATTATCAAGCCCTTCCCTCTGCTTAACAATCATACTAAAATCTCAGAGGATATCAGGTTGCTTTGTGATCCTGGAAAACATGGTTGTAGACCGCACAAAACTACTGTTTGCACACAGCACTGTTCTATATTATTCTCCGAGGGAAAGGAGCTGCACGCTGTGTTAAAAGTGGCGCACGGTCATGACGGATCGGTAACCTTGACCATAGTTAGACTAAGGAATGATGAGAAGTTGAACAATATTGTCCAACTGATTTAATAACTGGGCAAACAGAGGGTCTAGTTCTGGTTTGTGGTCACTCAAGATACCATAGGGATCCCTTTTATATCAAGGGACACCTTCTGAGCCAGCAGCAGGTGGTAGGGGACTATGAGGACTATTGGGTATCTGTGAAAACACACGGTGCCATAGACATCTGTAAAACTAGCTATTCACCCCAAATGATATCACTTTCAGCACACAGTGGACTTGTACGGAGTTGCCATTACATCTGGTAACACCCTCCTTGGCACTATGGCTCCTGCTTGTTGCACCGGGTTTCCCTTCTTAGGTAGAGGTATGCCCCACGCAGCGGTTCAGCGCAGAGACAGACTGATAGTTAGCAATGTAAGATTTATTAGCTTCTATACGAAGCCATGGATTACTGATTTACACCCCAAGCATTGGTGTCCTATCAGTAGACAAAGCAGTTACATCTGATTATTATTATTAGCAGCAAACATTTATGTAGCTCCAGCAATGTACCTGGCGCTTTACAAAGTAATTGAATAGACACAGTCCCTGCCCCAGGGCTTACCATCTGAGAGACGGGGGTGGGGGGGGAGATGAAGGAAGGGGAACAGAGAGAGAGTCAAGGAATGTAACAGTCACGAAGATGCGAGGTATCAGGTGCACGCGCTTGACTCGGTTACATCGAGAATGATGGCTGGCTGGTCCGTGTGGTGAGGATATGAGTACACAGACCTCAGGTAACAGATTGCACTGGATGGAGGGTATCAGCAGGAGTTAGCATAGGCTTTATATGCTTTCAGAGTTAATTACAGCATTGATTATAATATTCCCACCCAGGCGGACACCCTTCTGTAATAGCACGATCCAAATCAAATGAGACCCCTTTTACATATACACTTCCTTTCCAGCCCCAAAGTTCGTCCATGGTTCATTCAAAGTTTTATGGATGTCGTCTTAAATCCTTGGTGTCACTCTGTCTAGTGGGAGCTCAGATACACTCATTCACAGATGCCCCTAATCCATTCCCAGTCCTTAGCAGACCTGGTAGGCATCCCAGCTTGAACACCCTGCTTCCTGCAGAGTCTGCCTGATTGGACGATATTAAGATACCATGTTAGCTTAGTTTGCTCTTTCTCACATCAGTCCCAAGATTCTCTGCTCATGTTAGTTTCTTTATGCTTACTTTCACAGTACTTCTTAAAAGCATAGCATATACTGTGCTTAATACCATTAACTATTATGTGCGAGTATACAAGACTATTACTATTCCATGTAAATATATACTGTGAATATAAGCATCACCATATATGTGCCACCTTGTATCCTTAACTATGTCATTTCCATAACAGATCAGTATTTCCCTTCCAACACTGCTGCTGTTCTGACACCGCTTTTAGACGAGGTGCCGAAAAGCGCCTCCTGAGCTGCGCGATAAGAGAAAAGCCGCGCTGCACTGGCGGAAGTGACGTTGCCGGCAATGGGCTCACCTCCCCATTTCGCCGCTGACAAGCAAGGTAGGGCCCTGCCGCTCGTCCCAGATGCCGCAGAGGATCCGGCCATCCCAGGACGCCAGCGAGTTGCCGAGGCAACCCCAGGAGGAGGGACATGGCCCTCCTCCTCTACAGCAGCTAAGGCAGTGTCCCCACCAATGCTGCACCACTCCGCGCGACTGCAAGGACACAAGGGGGCGGGGCTTGGTAGTTAAAACCCTGGCACCATGAGGCACACAGCGCCGGTAATCCTGAGCGGAGAGACTGGCCCCAGCGAAAGCTAAGCTAAGTGTTGTGGATATCTTTGAACCTATGTGTGACTGAGAGTGTGTGAGTACCCTAAGCCCCTTCCCCTGGTTTACGTGTGAGTGTGGGTGTGCTGCGAGTGTGGAGTGAGAGCCTTTCCCTCTCCCTGGGCTGTCTCTCCCTTGATTCTGTCAGACTGAGAACCCTCTCCTTCTCCCTTCCCACATTCCGGGTCCCCCTTCCTGCACCTTCCCCCCTTCCGCACCAAGTGTACCTCCCTCCGTGGACTGAAGTGGGTTGTGTAAGCGCAGAGTGTAGGGGGTTATCCGCTGGGTTCTGCTCGGTGCCCAATGATGATAGTGGCCTGATCTCATTAGGGATCAATAGGCCTCCATACTATCCTGACAGGCATTCATTACCAAGGGCCTCCTGCTGAGCAGGTTTCAAGTGTTCCTGCTGACTAGGGACTCGTGTCCCATCCATCTCCTCCTATTCCCCCCTTCCCCCGTGACACTCCATGAGGGACGAAATAGAGCATTTGCAATCACCATTTTTATACACAAGCAACTGAGTCATGGAGAAGCATAGTGCGAGGTTTCTGCCTTTCATGACTTTAACAGAAAAGCCTGAAATCATAAGACACACTATAATAGCATGAGAATATACCAGCTTCTCTTTTATTTAAAAAAGGCTAGTTTCTGGACTCCTGATGATGGAGAAAAACTTCTAAACATGAGAGCAGTGGGATTCTAAAGGATCTTGCATCAGAAGACAAATAAAAAAACATCCCCTCTCCTTCCCTGACTCCACATTTATTAAGAATCATGATTGTTAAATCACTAGTAATTTGGGGGGCTAAATTCATGATTTTTGACCATCTTGAACTGGCAGCTCTGTAAGTGACTTGCCCAAAACTATCCTGCAAACAGATAGTGGGCAAAACTTTAAACGTGACAGTAACCCGCACTGGTCAGCTTTGTCCTGCTGTGGCCCATGGATCACTTCCAATACCACCTATACGCTGACGACACTCAACTCTATCTCTCCACTCCTTCCCTCTTCCCCTCTGTTCAAACTAGTCTCACCAACTGTCTCTCTGATATCTCCTCCTGGATGTCTTAACACCAGCTCAAACTGAACTCCTTATCTTCCCTCCCAGTCCTTCCTCTCCCTCTTCCCTGTCAGTTGCCATTGATGGGGGTCTCCATCCTCCCTGTTCCCCAAGCTCGCAGCTTGGGCTTCATCTTCGACTTGCACCTTACCTTCAAACCCTACATTGACTCCGTGGCCAAATCCTGCCGCTTCTCCCTCCACAACATTGCCAAGATCCGCCCTTTTTTGTCTGTCTCCTCTGCCAAAACTCTCATCCATGCCCTAGTCATCTCGCACCTCAACTATTGTAACCTCCTCCTTGCTGGCCTTCCCCACTCCCACCTTTCTTCCCTTATCTCTGTTCAAAACTCTGCTTCCAGGTTCATCCACCTAGCCTGTCGCTTTGACCGCGTGCAACCTCTCCGCTCCTCTCTCCACTGGCTTCCTCTTCCGGAGCGTATTCTGCACGTGCTCCTCGTCTTCACGTACAAAGCCCTTCACAACCTCGCTCCC
>QEPC01009174.1:3230088-3245266 GCA_003113815.1 Sphenodon punctatus | reverse complement strand
TGATCTCCCTCCGAACCCCTACTTGAGCACTCCGCTCCTCCTCCATCCCTCCCTCACCCTCCCACGCCTGCCCTGCTCCCCCAACCGCCTTCGTCCCTTCTTCCTCGCTGCCCCGCATGCCTGGAACTCCCTCTCTGCCCTCATCCTCCTGGCTCCCAGCCTCCACACCATCAAGTCCCTCCTCAAAACCCACCTCTTCCGCTCCGCCCTTCCAAACCTCTGCTAAGCACCTGTTATCTGCAAACTCCCAATTTAATGTAACCAAGCCAAGAACATGTATCTGAGCTCTCACATCTTCATGAATGTCGCATCCCTTGTCTCTCCCTCTGTTTTCCCCTTCCCTGTCTCCCCTCCCCCTGTGTTTAGATTGTAAGCTCTCGAGCAGGGACTGTGTCTATGTTATCCTTTGTAAGCGCCAGGTACATCGCTGGCGCGCTATATAAATGCTTATAATAATAATAATAATAATTAATAAATAATTTGTGCTTGGGGCCCCAGATCTTTGTCTGACTGCCCCTGGGAGTGTTGGCGGCTAGCCCGAGCTGTCATTCGGCAAAGTGCCCAAGTCACACCCCGGCTACCGCCCCTCCCCCCACCCACCGGCGTAGGTCCAGGACAAAGTGGGCCACAGCAGGTTAGAACGTATGTTCTGACCCGCTGTGAGCCATCCCAGATCGGGGCCGCCATGGCTGCCCATCATGGTGGGAGGCAGGGCGCTGGGTGCCGTGTGGGGCTGGGACAGCCCTCTATCTTAGCCCCACCCATTTTCTGATGTAGCCCTCCCCTTATGTCGTGCTGTGATGTCACAGTGTGAGGGGTGGGGCCACCTAGACACATTGGGTCATGTCTCAGAAGAGCCCAGCTGTCAGGCCCCATCCTTGGGGAGTGGGGGCATGGCGGGTCAGGAGCCCAATAGAGAGAAGGCATAGGGGATGCTCCTTACCGTGTGCCCAAGTCGAGGGGGCTCCAGGGGTAGTCTCTGCTAGTGGTAGGGGGGGAACAGAGAGCAGCAGCACCAGGGGGAGGTGTGGGTCCACAGCGGAACAGGCCCCACCCCCGCGCACAGTAGGTGTGTATTGGGGGGGCGGGGTCCATCGCCGGAGGTGGCTCCATACAATGGCCGTAGCTGCACCCTCCAGGCACACGCGCCCGGCCTCTGAAGCACGGGGGAACACCGCTCTGGATGCAGTCCCGCCCAGGCGTTCAGAGCGCCTGTGCCAGCGTTCAGAGAACCCTTAAAGGAAGGGCTCGCTCATTAACTCGTTGCCGGTGATTGGAGCGTAGCCTGTGAGACTGGCCCCAATTGTGACTTACATTTGCCTTAAGCTTAGTGTGTGTGAGAGCGTGTGGTTGAACAAGTGTGTGAGTGTGTTAGTGTCTATCGTGTTAGTGTGTGGAGTAGGGTTGGTAGGTTGTTGTCTGTATTCTCCTTGCTATTTCCCTGGGGCTTTTCCCTGTGTGTATGTCCTGACCCCCACTTCCTCAACCCCCTTTTTTCCTGGGACCCCCTTCCATTCCCCTCATCCCGCATCCTCAACACCATCCCTTCCGTATTCCCTGCTGTGCATTAGGAATGAGTGTTGGATGCGTTGCTCAGCCACATCCCTGTGATGATCTCCGGCAAGGAGTTTTACTCCGCTGCCTGCAGAAGATCCTGAGGAAGAACTTTACAGGAGCGCTCCACCTAACGCTGCGAGAGTGGGTGACACACACCCCCCCTTATTTCTTCCCTGTCCTTAACACCAGCTGCATCAAGCCCAGGCTTGGGTCAAGTCAAATGCCTCTGGTCTCAGGCGTAGCTTGGGACCAAATTTCTGGCCCAAGCAGGGCTCTACAGTTCCCATGTAGAGCCCTGCTTGGGCCAGAAATAATTGCTGCATATTTTCTATGTATTATTAATAATACATAGAAAATACGCAGGAATTATGATACGTGTTGTGTTCCCTAATTAAAGAATGACTGGCATTTAAGCTCTACACATAATATTTAGTTATTTAGTTGATCTTAATACCCTGGCCCCCTCGCCACTCCTGAGGCAGCTTACAACATAAAACAATACAAAAATACAATTTTGTAAAACATCAATAAAATCATAAAAAGAAATAGAAACAACAATAGAAATCTGTGTATAAAATCCCCCCCTAACCCATCCCGCCTCCCCCCCACAAAAAGTCTGGTGGAAAAGCCACGTCTTGCAATTACGTCGGATGGCCAGGGGATCCAGGCTGTGGTGAACCTCGGTTGGGAGAGCGTTTCAAAGCGATGGCGCGGCTGCTGAGAATGCCCTCCTATACGTCTGGACCCGCTGATAATGCAGGGCCTCTAGGAGGGCATCCCCAGACGACCACAGGGGGCCACCCCGGAAGGCAATCTTTCAGATAAGGAGGGCCCAGGCCGTTTAGGACTTTAAAGGTCAAACCCAGCACCTTGAATCGGGCCCGGAACACAGCCAGTGCAGCGCCTGGGCCAGAGCATAGGGGTTACGGGCTCCCTGTGGCTCATCCCTGTAAGGAGGCAAGCCACTGCATTCTGCACCAGCTGCAGTTTCCGGACTGTCACCAAAGGCAGCCTCACGTAGAGCACATTACAGTAGTCCAGCCTCGAGGTAACAAACGCGTGGATGACAGTGGCGAGATTGGAATCTGGGACATAAAGGTGGAGTCTTTTCACCAGATGTAATTGGTAGAAGGCGCCCCTGGCCACTGCAGACACCTGAAGATCCAAGCGCAGCTGTGGATCCAGGAGCCACCCCCCAGACTCCGCACAGATGGTGCTAATGGAGGGCAAATGCCCTCAATAATGGGGGAGACCCACCCACCCACCAACCAACATCACCTCTGTCTTGTCGGGATTGAGCTTCAACCGGCTCCTCCTCATCCAGTCCCCCAAAGCCACCAAACACCAGGAGAGCAAGGAGACTGCCGGGTCTGGGTCCAATGTAATACATAATTACAATGTCTGCATAATGTTAGTTCCTTGCTCCCAGCAACGTGCACAGTTGGCGTGAAAGGTAACCCAAAGAGTGGCCCCAATGGAGCCCTAGGTATTTACAAAGGAGTCTTCATTGCAATTTCCCCAGAAGAGATATTAGTCTTAATTAAAAAGAGAAACTGATAAAAAGACAAATGCTCTGTTCATTTGTCCTCTTCCAAGCATAGATTGGTAGAGATGCTGAATGTTGTTCATGTTCACTTACATGCTTTGCAATCACTGTTCCGGTTTTATCAGTGACTGTAGCATGGATATCAAACGTTTGCATAGTTGAGACGCCCCTGACTGTTTAAAGAAGGGTAAGTGTGCGTGTGTAGATCTCATTTTTCCTGTAGCCTTTCTTACAGCCTGCAGTCTAGAGTAAGGATGTGGTTGCTGTGTGGTGCTCGTTCCCAAAAAATAGATGTAGACAAAGTAGTTCAGATGATATCTTTTATTAGACTAGACCCACTTTTGTTGGTGAGAGTAACAAAAGGTGGTCCAATAAACGAGTTTCTGAACCACTTTGTCTCCATGTATTACAGTCTGAAGTAACATAGTCGGAGAGCAGTATTCACTGTGTTCCCCCCATTTCTACCAATGGGGAAAATGCAGAGATCACGGGTTCTCGCCATAGTTAGCTCATCCAACCCCAAAGTCCCCCAGTTCAGCTACACTGCTACTAATTTAAGCAAAACTCTTGTACCCACTGATGTTGATGCTACACTTTCTTGTAGACCAAGATTGCATGATCAGATGGTATAAACCTTGGGGTTTTCCACAAGTTAGCCCTTTCACAGTCACAGGAGGGATAACGACATGTGTGGACTCCCAGAGCTGGCATCCCTTCCCCAGGTCAGTTTCACTAAATTTCCAAGCGATTCAGTGCAGGTCTCCCTGCTCCCCCTGACAGTTGATCAATAGAAAACGGGGAATCTCCTATGGATGGGGTTCCCTGTTCTCCATCAGTTCTCAGATTAGGAACAGAGAGCCCAGCCCAAACTGGGTAACATAGAAGCTTGGTGAAATCGATCGCGCTCCCCTTTCCGTGGTCAATTCCGGCAAGTCTTTAGGCCAGTAGTTCCCAAAACTTTGTCCGCATGACCCTGTTTTCAGACTTAAATATAATCCCGTGACCCCAGACGACAACAAAGATATGCAGAGAGTATCAAGTAACAATGGGCGCAGGACTCCATGCACAGATGATGCAACTCCACTTGGGGGAGCAGATCTACAGTTTGGAAACCTCTGTTCTTAGCAATTTGTTGTCGCCTGAGCTCCCTGCCTGGCAGCTCATGAATGGGATGCGGGTGGGGACAGGCCCGGGAATCCCCTCCAAATGGAGTTCTCAGTTCCCTTTTGGTCAGCTGTCAGGCAGGAAGCAGGGATCCCAGCCTCCACCAGTTAGAGGCTTGATGAAACTGACCAGGAGGAGCAGATCCATGCATGACATCGGCTACAGGTCAGGAAAGACGTGTGTTGAAAGTGCCATACTTTCGTGGAGCCTCCAACACTCATCTCTCCCATAGCAGGGCATGTGTTTGCCCAACCACACGTAACACAAAAAATAGGAGTTTAAGGAAGAAAACAAGTGGGTAGCATTATGTGTGATAGTACCCCTCATGGCAATGCAGTTCTGCTCTAGGATCCCAGCACATTTGATGTGCTACCAACAGTGGAAATGAACCAGCAGACAACAATATATTTATCAATAAGGGGAAGGTAAATAAAGCACCACTGTGGGGATGGGTTGAAGGCAAGATCCAGGCAAAAGAAGAGCTGTGGCATTACCCCTAAAGATCCTTGTAGGAAGGTGCTGTCCCCAGACTAGGGCTTCTATTCAAGTTTTACCTTTTTTTAAAAAAAAGGTTTCCCAATATTTGGGTTTCCACACATAGTTTAACCTTTGTTATATTACATGTGGTGTTATACTGCTCATTCAGTTGGAATATTATGCCAGGCATGGCTCCCAATGTGTTACACAACAAATAGCTTTTACATGTGCAAAGCATCCTCTATAATCTAAATAAATATTAAAATTAATATATAAATAATAAATAAAAAGAAATATAAATAACAAAATATAATATGGATTTAGTTCTACCATGGCATGAGGTATGGCTCCCCAAAATAGCGCTATAACAAGGTTTCACTGTTCAACTGTAAATTATTTAAAAATGAGAGAAACACTTGCCACTGCGTACCGGGTATTCCAGCTCGGTATACTACCCGAGGCTCCCAACCTTGAAAACGCCTGTGCCCATTCAAACCAGTGAGACTACTCACGAGTGACTATTTATAGGATTGTGTCTCAAAGCAGAAAGCTTAGTAACATTGAGTGTTTGTAGGCGTGACAGGTGCCGCCATGGCCACGGACTACTCCGGGTCATGGCGGGAGTCAGGACTTTGCCCGGCTGCCGAACAGATGTTACGGGGGCCAGGGAGGGGGCGGGGAGACAGCTGTGTGTCCACAAGGCTCCGCCCCTGCACTGAGCTGACTGGCGCTCCCCCCGCCCCCCAATCTGGCAGGTAGCCATGGCGGCCAGCCTCCACTGCCACCCCGAACCGGGGCAAGTAAAGCGAGCTTTCAGACGTGGAAGCCCACTTTACTTTGGGTCCAGTGGCTGGATCCCGACCATAGTAGGGTTCACCTGGGCTGCCATTCAGGGATTTTCCTGAGTCACAGCCTGGGTAAGCCAAACCGGACAGACCTCTGATGCAAAAGCGGATGAAAGCATGCCTTCCATCATGTCTGAAAATACCCATTATGTGGGTTAGGAATTCTAGAATCAAAGGGCTGAAACGAATCTCAAGGATCATCTAATCCACTCCACCCATCTGCTCCAAGACAGGATACTCCAGAACAAAGCTTCCCAATCTGTGGATTGAAACCCTAAATGGCATCTTGTCATCTGTATATGAGGTTCTGATCTCAGCTAATGCTTAATATACTTTACATGTATTTGTTGCTGTTTGGGATCATGGGATTATATTTAAGTTTTAAGATGGGGGTTACACAGGCAAAAATTTGGGGAACCCCTTCCCCACAGTCAAGTATCTATAATAGGTGCAGGCAGTGCAGCTGCAACATGGCCCAAGAGTCTGGGAGTCGTGCATGCAGAAAGATTGCAGAGGTAAATGAGTGATTAGCACCCACGGAAGAGTTGCCAAGTGCCTCAGGGAGAGGGGGGCATCCCAACCTAGCTACACCTCTGCCCTATAGCTACAATTCTTTGTCCTCGCTCAATTCAAGACAGCATACAAAAGGTTAATTATGCTACTCCACCATATTCAGTGTCCCAGGGGAAAAATAAATAAATCGGTCTGAGCATGTTAGCTTTCGGCCCCTGGCTTGCTCCCCTTCTATTTTACTGGAGCACGCTGTGGGAGGCAATTGTTAGAGTGGTGAAGCAATGCTTCGGTAGATCTGACTGACTTGAAGCTGCAACTGTTAGCACCAGCAGCAGCACTGGACTAGGAACCGGGCGTGAGTTTTGTTCATCCCTTGATGGGCTAAACCAAAGAATGAGATTGTACAAAGCCCTTTTCAAGGATAAAAATGTGACAAACCCATTGCCACTACTAGGGGAGTGCACTGCTTCAGTGTAACTGTTTCTGCCTCGCTCCCTGTCTCCCACACAGACAACAAGACTCCTGAATGTGTGAGTCATTCTCTCCTACTCCTAACATGAGAACAGTGGGGACTGGGAATATATTATAGTCCCTTCTTCATCCTCTCTTTAGAAATAAACATGTGAATTATTCTGACAATGTAACCAGTGGATACGCACCTTGGGAGAGTGAACACAAAGTCCTTTGCATTGTGGCTGAAAGAAACAAAAACCGGAACAGTGCTGAGAAGAAAGCTGGAGAGAAAAATAAAAGCCTTCCGTGCCCAAAGTTAGGAGAGGCTGCTCAGCTAAAAGTTGGAACGAGTCACTAGGCCTGAGGGAGATGAGACTGCAGTGGAAGTGCCACGCTGGCAGCAAGGAGTCGTAGGATGAAACAGAGACTTCCTTGTTGAAGAGCTACTGAGCGCATGGGAAGAAAAACATGGTGTATGTACTGACTTTGATCTGTTCTGACTTGTGTAAGGTGCGCTGAGCCTTAAAATGGAGAGCAAGACTCCTATTGGTTGAAGAGGCAGCAGCCATTTTGTCTCCACACGTAGCCTGCTCTCTCGCTGAGGCCTGCCCTTGGGCGGTTCTTGGTTCTCTTAAATATAAAATAAAAAATCTTTCTGACAATGTCCAATGCTACTCTTTGTGTAGAGAACAACACAGTGGAAGCTCTCTGTGTTTCACACCAGTTAATACAATTTACGATTCAAGTGGCTGTGAATCTGAATGACAAGGCCCTCCCACTTCTGAACATTCTCTAGTAGTGGGTTCTTGTGGGATATCATGGGATGACTGCACATGGCCTCATGGCTCCAATTTTAATGAAGCCAGAAGTAGTTATTTTTAAATGTGTAGCCTAGTGAATAAGGTGTTGGATTTGGACAACCAGAGCTGAAATTCAGTTTTAACCAGGAAGGCATTGGATGGCTTTGGGTAAGTCACTATCTCTCAGCCTCAGTTCCCTAATAATTAAGAATAAACAGGCGAGGAAACTACCTAAGGAGGTTGACTAGGGTTTTAACTAAGCCTTATGTAGTGAGAGTGAACTAGATAAGGATTTTAAAGCACTCTGAACACTGAAAATGCTATATAAATGATACCAACACCCTGCCCTCACTGCTCTCCAAGAGAGACGCATTTAAGTATATGAGAATGCTCAAGAAGAACACAATAACAGCGTAGCTTAAAAACTGCAGGGATACCACTGGCAGCTCTTTCCCAATTCTTCTGGGCAAGATGCCAGTCTGATGAAAGGGAAGGAGGGTAATAGGGGAATTATTTATTTATTTGTACATTTTTACCCCGCCCCTCTTGCTACAAGCGACTCAGGGTGGCTCACAGAATTCATAATAAAAACACAGTGTAAATATAAAACATATAAAACATATTAAAACTCTAATCATGCGCAAAATAAAACCCACAGTGCAAAACTCCCCCAAATTTACCTGGACATACTCTCCTCTTCTCCCCCCGCCAAAAGCCTTGTGGAAAAGCCAGGTCTTACAATTTTGTTGGAAGATGAGAAGATTCGGGCTGAGGCGAACCTCCACCGTAAGGGAGTTCCAAAGTGATGGTGCAGCCGCCGAGAATGCCCTTCTGTCCATCCAAACCTGTCAGTAACGCGGGACTTCCAGGAGGGCACCCCAGATGACCACAGCGTTGAGTGCCCACCTTGTTGCCTTGTGTGGAGTTCATTGTATCAGAAGGAGAGAGTGCTGAGTGAGTGTGTTGGGTGCTTCTGTGCGTGAGTGCGACGTGGATCTGGTAAGCCTCTGTCCTTGTGGGTTATCTTGCGAGTCACTCCCCGGGAATCCCTCCAGTGTGCAAGCCCTATCCCTCCATCCCTCCCAGGAACCGGAACACGCCTTCCCCCCTGCACTAGTCACCACCTCCGCACTATCCCCGTTCCCGGTGTGTGTGGGTACTGCGGCAGCTCTAAGGTGTGCGCGCCTCCCAGTGCTCTATGATGATCTAGGCTGGGGACTGATACTCCCGCAGGCCATATTAGATCCTGAGGGTTTGTTTCCTGGCACCACCTTGCTGCCCCTGAAAGGACGTTTGTGTGTGTTTCCCGTACCCCTTCTTTGCCTTGGTAGCCCCCAGTCCCCACATCACCAGATGTAATTGGCGAAAGGCACCCCATGCCATAGCCAACACCTGAGAATCCAGGCATAGCTGCGAATCCAGGAGCACCCCCAGGCTCTGCACAGATGGAACCAAAGGAGGATGGGCATCCCCAATAATTGGGAAGCCCAGATCACCCGTCCCACCGACTAGCATCATCTCTGTCTTATCGGGATTGAGCTTCAGTTGGCTCAACCTCATCCAATCCCCCATAGCGGCCAGGCACTGAGACAGCGGGACTCCGAGTCAGCTGAAAATGACAGATACTTCTGCAAGATACTTGTGTCTGTCTCTCAATTGGACTTTTCCCCCTTTCTTTTACAAATCAGGCAATATCACCCCACCTATTGTGATTCCTTCTGCAGAAAAGAAAAAATAATAATCCTATGTGCAAAGTATCCAATGTGTTAAAATGATTGGACAATTTACACTATTGTAAATCCAAAAGGAACGGTGGCTCCACGATAGGCGCTGATGTGGTTCAGCCCCACCACCACCAATTCCTGTCCTTACTGAGGAGCTGCTGCAGCTGCCAAATGCTGCCCCTGAAGGGAGCTAATAGCCCCAACAGATGCTGATCGGGCTTAGGGGAGCCAGTTTCCTGCACCTGTACAGGAATTCCCTGCAGCCTGCAAACTGAGCCTACACGGGCTGTGCACAGCCCCAGGCAGCACCTCGGCAGGTGCAAACACAGGTGAGACTCCAGGTAGCTCTCTTGCACAGGTGCAGCGAGTGAGCTGGCTGGGACTTGTCTGAGCCATGCAAAACAGCCAAGTTAGCCCCAGGGCTCAACTCCTGTTCCTGCTCCCTAGCCCCCAGGCAAAGTGCAGACTCTGCAACCGCACAGGAACCCATGTTTCAGTGGGTTCACGGGGTTATTCTCATTCAAAAGAAAACCTGAAGTGATAATATGAGTGTGAGAAGTGCTAGCATAAAATACAGGCTCACAGAGTCTCAAACCTGGGGAGACATGAGTGGCTACATAGTAGCCTATGGACCCACCATAGGCTACTATGGTGGGTCCATATTCAGTTGGAATTGAATCTGGGAATGCAGGAGCCCCCCCCCCCCCAACAATTAATAATGAATAAACTAGAAATAATATATGTGTAACATACAAGCCACAAGGCCTGAAATGCAGGGAGCCCTGGCCCTTGAAGGGATTAACCAAGCATCAAAAATGAATGATAACATTTTCCTTTCTCTGAGGGATGTCAGCGCATGTCTGTCAAGCATTCTTTATGTTAAGAAGGACCTTTCCTGCATTAAGATTATTGGATCTTAAAGCTAGCCCCCAAGCCCTGTATGGGGAAGAAATTTGAGGTGGCTCGCTTAGAAACAAGTTGGAAGGTTTTCAATCCCGATTCCTGAGGGCAATATTGGCCATCCCATGGGGCATCCCCGCATGCTTAGTTAGAGCAGAAAGTTTACTTTGTGCCAAGCTCTTACATTGCTCAGATTTGAGCTTATTCCGTCTCAAGCCCTTGCTGGGAGATTTGAAGGGGTTCCATATAATCTGAGATTTTGCCTGTGCAGGTCTGGCCAAGTTGAAGAATTTATTCATATGATATTTTTTTGCTCTGAGAGACAAATTTGTAGCACCTTTAATTGCACATAGAATATTTTGGCCAGCATGTCATAAAATAATCTACCTTTGTTCCTCTAAACGGGTTGATGTTATTAAAGGGTTAGCAATTATTTGCTTTGGCCCGGATTAAAAGGAAATAATCTAGGGAGGCATGTAAATGATTGATTAAAGAGACATCCTATTATAGTAATGATATTGTCAGTCCATTTCTAGCAACTTTATGGGTTTTTTTCCTTGTGTAATAATTTTAATTTTATTATGTGTTTTTGTGTTTTGGAAGAATGTGGAATTCAATTTTATTGTATTTTAAATTTTATTTTAAATGTTTTGTAATTTTTTGAGTGGTTAGCTCTGGTATGTATTAAGTCTTTAACCTATGGTTGTGACATATAAATAAATGTTAGTTATTATTATTATTATTATTATTATTATTATGTTAAGAAGGAATCCACACACTTATGCAGTAGTCTGCATCTTCCCTGGATCTGGTACTCATAGAATCAACAATAATTTTAGTTAGTAGACACCACTGATCTGAGTTATAGCAATGAACTGTAACCAGGACTATGGTTTTTGTCAAGGAGATCACAGGGAGTCATGAATTTTTGTGACTTCACGTTTCATTAATATTGTCCATTTTTGTGAGTTACAAACCTATAGTCTCTCGATGCCTGTTAACAGTTTGGTCTACGAAAGTCCTCTTCTCTTGAGAAAAAATGTCTTGTGAGATAACAGATGTGGAATCTAGGGTGACAAACTCATGATGTAGGATGGGGAACTTTTCCCTTCCTGTGGGTCAGCTCTGCAGGCTGGATAGGAGAATGGAAATGCTTAAGGGAGGTGCACTCAGGATGGGGAGGGTCCAGTCCAGATTATGGATCTGTGCCTTTGATTCATCCCCTATCCTTGAATGCATGCCCTCATCTCCACTTCCTTTCCCATTGCTCACTCTTTCAGTGCTTGAAGATAGGGATTGGATCCACAGACCAGATCCAGCAACTGGAAGGGGGTCCAATAAAGGACAGACACGGGACAGATGTGGTCCATGGGCTGGTTCAGTGGTGTAGCCAGGCTGTGGTGGGCCTAAGCTCACATCCCAATGATGGGTCCCCCAAAAGGCAAGGCAGCAGGATCTCCATGATGGGGACAGGAGGCAGGATGAGAGCCTCTACTTCAGGCTGCCACCACTCCAGAGGACCCCAGTCGGGAGCCCTGCTGCAAGCCACCAACATTTCCAATTAGTTAAGCACTGATAGGAAACTTTCAGGATGGACAGAGGAGGAAGCGAGGCCAGCACTCCGCCCTGAAAATTTCCTAGCGGTGTTCAGGTTACTTGAAAGAATCTGGGACCCAGGCTAAGCTGAGCTCCCTTGATCCACAGTAACTATGCCCCTGAATGTGCTGTTTCAGAACTATGGGGAATAATTGCATGTAGAGCAACCATTTCCCACTCTAAACTAACAATTTAACTTCTCGGTAGTCAAAAGCAGTAATCTTCATATTAACTTTAATTGACCATGTATTAACATTGATGATCATGGTAAAACCAGATGCTTTTACTACTTAAAAGCTCTTTGTTGTGTTGATGTAGTGAAAATTACGTTATTTAGTGAACTTGCTGTGACTTTCCTCCACCTCCCACCCCCCCGGTACCTCTACCTAAAAGACACTGACAAAACTTTCTATTGTAAGTCTAGGGAGAGAATGGTTGTCAGGTCAGTCCCAAATCTATGAAATAGAGCTTGGATGATATATTTTTTGGATCAACTTCTGTTGTGGTGTTTCTGTTCTATTGGTGTTGGTTTGGTTCTGTTCTGTTGGCAGTGTAGGCCCAAAGCTTGCATATTCTCACTCCCAGGAATTGGCCCCGTAAAAGACACCTTTTGAACTACTTTATCTCCGTCTATGGCAAAACCACAGCCCCTAGCTATGATACAGAACGTTTGCAACCACTTTAGATGAGCAAAAGATGGAGCAAGGATGAAATGTAATTGGCACTTCTTAAAAAATGTCTAATGTAAAAAATACATTCAATTAAACAACTCAAACCATGTAAAAAAGCTGAAGGAAATAAGGCCCCTTTTACACGAGTGGCGGGATGCAGCGCGTTGAAGAACGTACTTCCTGAAAAGCCTGGCTTCTCTCTCCCACAAAATTGGGTATTATTATTATTATTATTATTATTATTTATAAGCATTTGTATAGCGCCAGCTGTGTACCTGGCGCTTTACAGAACAATAAGATAGACGCAGTCCCTGCCTATGGCTTACAATCTAGTAGACATGGAGAGGGGAGACAAGTAGAGGGGACATAGGGAGAGACAAGGGATCAATAACATTCAAGCGGATGCGAAGTCTCAGGTGCACGTGCTTGGCTTGGTTGCAGTTAGGCAGGAGTCTGCGGAGAGGGGAGACGGTAAACATTGAGAGGAAAGTGCTAACAGGCGTTGGGAAAGGTGGCGCGGAAGAGGTGGGTTTTGAGGAGGGATTTGAAGGAGTGGAGGGAGGGAGCAAGGTGGATCTGGGCAGGGAGGGAGTTCCAGGCATGGGGGGCAGCAAGGTAGAAGGGACAAAGGCGGTTGGGGGAGCAGGGGAGACGAGGGAGAGCAAGGAAGGGGACAGAGGAGGAGCGGAGAGTGCGTGCAGGAGTGTGTATGGAGATTAGGTCTGAGAGGTAAGGGGGAACCAGGTTGTGAAGGGTTTTGTAAGTGAATACTAGGAGTTTGTGAAGGATGCGTTCGGGAAGGGGGAGCCAGTGAAATGAGGAGAGGAGAGACTGCACGTGGTTGAAGCGACAGACTGAGTGGACGACCCTAGCAGCGGAGTTTTGGATGGAGATAAGGGGAGACAGGTGAGAGCGGAGGAGGCCAGCAAGGAGGAGGTTGCAGTAGTCAAGGCGAGAGATGACCATGGTGTGAACAAGGGTTTTGACTGAGGAGACCGAGAGGAAGGGGCGAATCCAAGCAATGTTATGGAGGGCAAAGCAACAGGACTTGGCAACAGAGTCGATGTAAGGTTTAAAGGAAAGGTGAGTATCGAAGACGAAGACGAAGCTATGGGCTTGGGGAATGGGACGAATGGTGACCCCATCGATAAGGATGGACAGGGAAGAGGGAGAGGAAGGGTAGGGAGGAAAGATAAGGAGTTCAGTCTTCGCCATGTTGAGTTTGAGCTGACGTTGGGACATCGAGGCAGAGATATCAGAGAGGCAAACACGTCTGTTCATGCAACAACATGCCCAGGATGGATGGCGTCATTGATTTCATCACAGGATAGATTTGCAGGCGTGTTCTCTGTCACCTCATTCAAGGGGTTGTCAGTTGAAATACAGGGAATTCAGCAGCTCTGTGAAGGCATTTCTACCTTTTATCTGCAAACTCCTATTTACTGTAACCAAGCCAAGAACGTGCACCTGAGTTCTCGCATCCTCGTGAATGTTGCATCCCTTGTCTCTCCCTCTGTTTCCCCTCCTCCCCTTGTCTTTAGGTTGTAAGATTTCAGGCAGGGACTGTGTATATTTTATTCTCTGTAAAGCACCAGGTACACTTCCGGCGCTATATATAAATGCTTATAATAATAATAATTAATACAAGACTAGGCAAATGCAGATTAAGAAATAAATTGTGAATTTGCGAAGGAGAAAAATGGTATGTGAATGAACCCAGAATGTGATTCATTATGCCATCAGCAACATTATCCCATCTTCAGCAGTGACATGGCTGTAACTACTGCAGGACTCAGTCAGATGACCTGTTGAATGGACTCCATTGCAATCTGCTCTTCAAGCACATACAGCTTAACAGGTTTTTATGTTATGATGAATCTAAATTTCTGCAGTCTCACCTTGTTCACACTTTATAATAAGGTTTCATTTGTAATAGGTTTAACAAATGATTAGATAATGCTATTCACTTTTCACAGATCGTTAGAGAGTTCAAGAGGACAATACGTTGCTTATAACTGTAATTTATTAATATCAATAACACTTTCTACTGATGTGCATATAGTAATGCACACTACTCATGTCTGTCGCCTGACTAGGAGTGTGATTTTATGGCTTTTAGTGCTGGCACATCACTTGACACTGGCATGAATCCCACTTAAGTGAATGGGGCGCAAACCAGCCTTAAGGGCTAAATAGCTGGAGCACTGCTCTGTCTAATAGATCCACGAATCATGTATTCATCCTTTAAATGAATTTTATAAGTAGGAACGTAATATAAAGTACGACCTTTATTTCTTGAATTTGTCATTGTAACTCTACATCCTTTTGATGATGGGTTAAAATAACATAAGCCAGTTTCATGTGACATTGGGCGTTTTTAAACGAAATGCCCCCACGCATGGACACCCACCGTCCACACGCTCCCCTGACCCACGCACTGCCCACACGCATGGGGTCCTCCGGATAAAGGCAGAGTGCTCTATGCAGGGATGGGGTGGAGAGGGCGGGGGCTGCTCGTTTGAAGCGCGCTCCCACGCACGATGCCCCCCGCACCCACACACTGACTGTGGACCCGGTGGAGGGCTTGGACTGTGGAAGCTGTGGGGATTGGAGGGGTTGCCTGTCTGTCCAGCTGTGATTGCCTGCTACTCACTGGAGCTCCCGGCCTCCCTCCCAATCAGGTATTTATTTATTTATTTATTTATTTATAAAACTTATACCCCGCCCCTCCTGCACGCAGCTCGGGGCGGCTTCCAACAATCTTTAAAACAATGTAAAAACAATTTAAAACAGCCATAAACATTATACATAATTAATATACAGGGCAAAACAAAACACTAAAAATCCAAAAGTAGGTGGGGGAATTAAAACCCACCCTACTCACCCTCCCTCCCAAAGGCCTGGGCGAACAGCCAGGTCTTACAGTTTCGCC
>QEPC01009174.1:3186127-3215944 GCA_003113815.1 Sphenodon punctatus | reverse complement strand
ATGGCAATGGATTAGGAATAGGAAGGAACAAAAACTGCTGGGAGAGAGGGAGCCTTCTGAAATGCCTGCTGTTCAGGAACAGTGACTAGCTCAGAAGGTGTTGGGAAGGGCGGAGGCAATCAGTTTTGTTTCTTGCTGCGCCCGCGTCACCGCAAGCCCCATTGGCTCCGGGCAGCCTAGCCCATGGCCAATCGCAGACTGCGAAGCCAGCGGTCTTAGGCGAAAAGGGATGGTGATTGGGCAGGCTGGCTGCTACTCCAAGCCTCTCCACCCCTGGTGCCTGGAAGTCTGCTCCTCAGCTGACTCCCCCTCCCTGCTACGTTTGGCCTTCCAGTGACACCATGTTTTAGCCACCCGAACGCAATCCGAACTGACCGAACTGTTCGGTCATTTCGGCGTACGGAATTGAGTTTGGTCGGTTTGTGTTCGGTTTGCGGTTTGGTCGCCTGAACAGGCCGAGTTTGGGCCGAACTCTGAACTTCTGAACCGCGTTCGCCCATCCCTATTCCATAGACCAAATACTTAGTATCTTTGCAGCTAAGACTGTTTCCCAACTCCTTTATGATACAGAAATAACCTTTTATAGTTATACTTCCAAATGGGAGGTTCTGTCATGTATCCTGTATCCCGAGCTGTTTCAGGAGGGGTGGGGTATAAATGTAATTAATTAAATAAATAAATAAATAAATAGGCATATATTTTTGACCATTTGTGTTTCAATATATTGGAAATCAGAATTAGCCTCTCTGTATGATGACTTCCTAAAGAGCTGTCCTATAGTGACCTTTCTACTGAACTCTTGACCAGATACTGGAAAATCAGCCTGTATACTGGATACAATCAAGTCTGTCTCTTAAAGAAATCCACATTCACTGTTGACTAGAGTCAAGATACGTGACTCTCAAGCAGGGCAGGAAGAGGCCTTGTTTGTTTGGAGTTTACTCATTGTTAATCCTATCTTATATGATAGCAGCCTGTTTTAGAATGTATCAACAGGCTTCTTACTATGTATTTTGAGAAAACCCTCCCTGTCAGCAGTCTTGACCTGACGTCATTTTTAGCTGACTTCCAAGCAAATTTCATTCTATAAGAAAGGAGAGGAGAAATTGATTTTTCAGAAACCGTTCCTTCTATGGAGCTTTTCACATATCCATCTGGCTGAATCAGGCAAAGGACTGGGTAATATATTAATATGATGCACTGAGTCAACCATAGCAATAATACTTAGAGCAAATGTTATATCGTATAGATGTTAAAATCTTTGAACTTGTCACAGAGCTGTTCCTTGAACAAGAAATGTCTTTCTAAGTCATGTATTTTAACTGACACTGTTTCTTTTGTACTATGTATTTGAACTTAACTATTGCTTCATATTTTTATAATATTCCCTGTCTCATAGCTTCATTTATATAAATAAATGGTCTTTACAATACTTAGCTGAGCTGGCTGGCTTATTAGCAAAGTGTAAACTGAGTTTCCACATATTGGAAAAGAGCGCCGTATATCCAGACCAGATCATGTCAGGCCTGGACCACTAAGCGCAAATTCCTTTTGAGGGAACTGAGGCACAACGCGACAGTTCCCCAAAATCAATTTCTAAGAAGTATACTTAGAGCCCCCAAGGCGACGCTACTGTCCATGCTCTGCCTTGAAACAGGCTCGTTATCGATAGAGTCTTTAATTTATCTCAGGGCACTTCTTTTCTGTCGAAAACTATCTCATATAACGTCTTTATCACTGGTGTGGCGATGCTGTTCTGAGCAACGGTCCCACCGGGGTGCCATTCAATAAAACTGGTGGAGGGGGATTAAGAAATTAATCCAGTGGCTTGCTCTACCCCACAATCCTGCCAAACGGCCATTGGACAAAGGCAAGTTGCATCAAAGGATATGAGATTGGTCTTTGAAACAGGAGATGTCAGTAATTCAGTCAAATAAGATCGCTCCTCTGTATGCTAAGGTGAAATTCTCCTGCTCCTTCGAGCATTATCTTTGTCAATTGCGGGACCCCAAATTTAGGAGAATGGTGACCCTCCTTCACTTAAATTTGCTTGAAACGATGGTAGTGAGAGCTAGGAGAGAGCAGATCCCTTATGCAAGTAGAATCTGTACCTGTGGTTTACAGGAAGTGGATACCCTGGAACACGTAGTTTTCCACTGCCCCAGATTTTCTGTTCTCAGAAGTACATGGATAGATTCTCTGTTTCATACTTTCTCCTCAAACACAGAATAAAAGTTGTTGACACTGACCTTAGTGTCACAGTTAGAAAAAACTAAAGCGATGGCTTGCTTTCTTTTACTTGTGGAAGGAGCTCTTAAACTACCATTTAGGGAGATTTAGTTGGGGATAGATGTGTTTGAATTACTCCCTATGGGCATTCTGGACTTTCTATTGTCCCTATTTGTATCCCATGGTTTTGGATTTTGAACTTTATTCAATTTGATTTTGTTTTCTTGGAGTGATAGATGCAGTTTTCACGTTGGTTTTGGTTTGTTTTATTGTATTGTATTGTATTTTACTGTTGTTTGGTTTTAAATATTCTTTGGTTATAGCAGAAATTGCCAGATACATTAAAGATTATATCTATGACTGTGGGCACAGCGCTTGTGTAAAACCACCCTTTGTAGACAATTGCTTGACAAATTGTCATCAATAAGCTCCACTGTTATTAGAGCTAACGGCCCGCATTCAAGATTGGGGGTCCATAGGCCGGGTGTGAATGTGCATGAAGATGCTGTCACAGAGTGGGAAACTTGCTGTTAGTTTTATACAGCTCTTGACATTCTGAAAGTGCTGTGCAAAAATTAACTAATTAATCAGGGTAATTTACAATTTGACTGCATCGTGCTTGAAGAATTACCAAATGTAAAAACAGTCCTCTCTAATTAGAAAATTAAGAATTCACAGAAATCAAAATACCAATTATGGGAGCCATTAAAATTGCCTAGAGTTGACAGAAAAATAAACATTTGTGTCAGGTGTACACCAGTTCTATTAAATGTACAAATGTGAGTGGGTGCAGTGGGTTTACTCACTAATTGCTGCTCCAGCAATGATCAACAGCAGTTTCACCGGCTAGAGGAGAACTTTATGCCCTTTTAAACATGGAAGGAGATGAAGTGGGACAAACAATTTTTAGTGTACACTAAAGGCTCATTGACACAACAGCCGTTGCAATCTCACCACTTCTTGTTTCTTATGTGTGGTGGTGTTCTCCCAACTGCTGATTGCTTTCTATTCCGATGACCTCTCCCTGCTCCGTCCTTCTGGTGGTATTTTCCATAATGTAAAGGGCATGCAGGAACATCCTTGTGATATCCCTGCAGCCAATTTTCTGGAAGTAATATAGAGTTCTTGCTCCAGGAATCTTTAGCCATAATTCTACGGTCACTCAGATACGGTCACTCCAGGCGTAGGAAGTGACAAACAGGAAATGATGTATGGGGAACTGAAGCTTTGCTCTAGGTCAGTCAAATCACACAGCACAACTGCTACCTGATAAATTTAGATCCTTGCCAGTAAACCCTTTGCACTGGGTGGCAAAGAACAAACGATCATCAAGGTGTGGAAGGAAGTGATAAGAATTTTACATAACTCTCAGAACGTGAGTTTATGCCACTAACCACTCCAAAAGAGCAAAGCCCTTCCCCCACTCCAGTAGTCCCACCCAGCTTGGCATAGCAGCACTGAGGGACCCTCAGGCTGCTCCTTATGTGGGCGAGTCCCATGCTATTGCTTTAATGACAAAGCAGTGATTGTGATGGAGCTGCTGTCGGAGTGTTAGTGACCTAAAAGATGAAAATCTTGGCGTAGGTGGAAGTAGGAACACTCGGTCTAAGGGGGAATCATGACCTCTGACCCCTGAAGGCACACATTTCCTGTCCCTCTGCTGCATCCCTGCAGCTGCGGTTTGCATCCCAAAGATGGTGTGCATCACAGGGGAAGGGATAGGGAGTGTATGTGTCTGGGGGAAAGCCCCAGGACATGACCAAGGGGAAGAGTCAGGGGGGCAAGCGCTTCCCTCCTCCTCCAAACTATACTGATTGCACCCCTGTCTATAAGCCACCTCTTCCCCTTCCCAAACATGGGTCCTCTCTAAAGGTATTTCATACACAACAATTTAAAGAGGCAAAACCCATGGAAAAATCGGTAAAGCATGGTGTGGTGATCCATCACATATTTACTTTGTCATGTGTGAACACTTCTGCCACCTGGTAAATCTGTGGTGTATCAGGGAAACTCCATGGATCACCGCATATTTTCCAAGAGGCAGATGTGTTCATCTATGAGGAATGAGCACTGAGTCGTAATTAACCATGGGGCCTTTTTGGTAGGCACTGTCATTTGAAAACAGGGTGTCTGTGAAGAGCAGTCATTTGCAATCATCACAAATATAGAATATTATTAAATATTTATATAGTGGAAGCAATATACCTAGCACTGAACAGCCATTAATGAGAGACCGGTCCCTGCCCTGAGGGGCTTACATATTAGATACCATCAAACAATATGTTTTTGGCCAGTACAGTAATGGGCTTTGTTTTATTGTACCACCTTCCCAGCAATGTAAGGTTTGTACTGGGTTCAACAGACAAAGGGGGTCATTAACAGTTCATTAATCCAACTGGAGAGAGAGCTGGCAACTCCCTGCCCTGGCTATTGTTATGGTTCTTCATGGATGAGGGTGGAACACCTTTTCTCACTTTAACAAGCTTGGATAGCAGCACTGTTATAAAAGAATAAAGAAAATTAATGCCAAGGTGTGTCTGGGATCAAGATGAATACTAAAAAAGGCAGGAGGGATGTGAGTGTGTTTGTGAGAAATGATTCATTAACATGCTGGAAGGGACTGCCGCTACTTCCATCTGTGATCGTCCAAGTGTCTTTAAAACTAAAAGTTTAGTACCAAGGTCACTGCAACCATTTGGGAATTTTGACTTTTTAATAGTCAAATGTTTAATTCCAACCATCAGTCCTGCACAATCACATACAATGGGGTCAGATAGACAAAATGTTGGGAGCCTCTGTCTTATAGCCATTCTCCCTGCATTTACTGGGAGAGATCCTTCCCCTGCCAGCAGCAAGGCTTTTGAAGACCATTTATATTGCTTCAGCCCCTTTAACCCAGCATAAAGGAACCAGAGCAGAGTGAGGATTTTAAAGCCACAAGGGTACTTCATCCTAATGAGGCATAACACACCCTGTAGAATTTCATTCCCATAACACTCCCAGGAGAGAGAGAGCGTACCAGGCATGTAGTTTAGCATTCCCCATACTGATTTAACACTTTGCTGAGTCTCTTCTGCAGTTTTATTGCTTGACTCAGGACCCTTACATCCCCTCTCTGTTTCAGAAAGATTCTTTTATCCTTTTGAGTAGAGAACTGAGACAGAAATGGCTAGGATCACCTTAAATACTGGAATGGTCAGAACCTTCCAGGAGAAATCCTCATAAAATCTTTTAAGCCAAGTTATCTCAGCAGTGCATGAATTTTTCTTGTTTTGTGAGCACTGCAGTGAGGCAGGATGAAAGATTGGAACTTGGGAGAGAGGAGCATTGCAGTGGCTTTCAGGTTGGCAACACAAGATATGCAAAGACTCCTCGGGCAGGCTACTGGAGACAGGGACAGAACAGAACCAGTGGCATCGGCAAAGGCAGTAGGGACATTCAACACAATAGAAGTGCCTTTGTGGCAGTTAGCAAGGCAGTGCTGTGTAGTGGATAGTGTGCTCAGGGGGAGCAACCAGTATTTTGCTACAAGCAGGGCCCTTCAGAGGCCCAATTTCACAGACCCAATTTCATTTTATCTTGTGGCTTCTGGTTGGCTGACTTGGACCCCCTTCCCCTTTTGTTAGCAGAGTTGGTTATTGGGAGATCTGAGAGATGAGTCAAGAAGAGTCACTGAGTGTAACAAACAGCAACACAGCTTTACTTAAAACACACTGGATACAAGTATCAAGTTTCATAGAAGTTCAGTGTTATAACTAATATACTGTTGAGCAGAGAGAAGTAAGTTACAGGATGGTTTAAGGGGGAAAAAACGGTTATTGTGACAGGAGCAGTGGACACTTGCATTGTTTTCCTCCTAGTTGCTATGCAACGTGCTCCCCTTCCTTCTCTATAGAACCAGGCCAGGTACTTATCTTAACCCTTATAATGAAGAGCAGAGTGGAAATAACTATCTGCTGTTGCTTTTCTCCAACAACCCTTCTCTATAGCAGATGTGGTATTCCCCCAAATTCATTCCTTTTATGAGGTGGTTGTGGCAATCTCTCAGTAATGGTTTTGTCAGCACATCCGCTATCATCTCTTCTGACGGGCACTACTGAAGTTCAATAATGCCTTGCTCCTGCATTTCCTTGAATAGATGATACTTTACGTCAATGTGCTTAGTGCGTGAGTTCACTCTCTCACTCTGTGCCAATTTTGTGCACCCTTGATTGTCCTCGTAAATGTGAATGGGTTCAGGGTCACTTACACTGATGTCCTTGAGTAGCTGGCAAAGCCAAATTGCCTCTTGGCATGCTTGAGCTGCTGTAATGTATTCTGCCTCAGTTGGCGAGAAGGCCACTGTTACCTGCTTTTTACTAGTCCAGTTTATTGACCCTCCTCCTTATTGGAAAATATGGCCAGTGGTGGGTTTCCTATCGGAGACCTCACCTGCCCAGTCAGCATCAACATAACCAACTAGCTTTGGATTTGGATTTGCAGGTAACCTCAGCTTCTTTTGAACTGTTTCTTTAAGAGATTGCATCACCCTTTTTACAGCATTCTAATCACATTGGGATGGTGCGGCCACCTTCCTACATAAAATCCCGACTGCTACTGCAATATCTGGTCTTGTAACCGTAGTATAGCAATTTACCTATTGCTTTTTGATACTGGCTGTTGTCGGGTAATAAATCCCCCTCCGCCCCATTGTTACCTTTCAGGTAACCTGGCTCCATGGGCATCTTTACCCCTTTTGCTTTTGTCATCCCAAAACAGGTTAGCATTTCATTAATTCTGTTTCTTTGATTAAGTAGGAAGCTTCCATCTTGTTCCCTCTCAACCTGAATCCTGAGATAATGTGTGACATCTCCTAAGTCTTTAATTGCAAAGTTATCATTGAGCCTGTGGACAATACTGTTGTCGCCGCTGCACCCCTCAATGAGACACAGAGACAGTATTTGGTTCAAAACCGGCCACACTGTTTGTTTAGCCAACATTAACTAAAGACCAGTAGGTAATTGCACAAGCAATTCAGGTCCAGTATGCTAGCTACCTAGTATAACTTGTTAACTCAGGTACTGATGAGGATGTGCCCTCCGGTATCAGTACCACAAACTGAACACCTCCCCCTCTCCCCCAAAAGCACCCTGGCTCTGGCTGAACAGGGGGGACAAGCCAAACTCTGGGCAGGAGTAAGGAGGTAAACGCCCGCAAGGCATGAGGACAGCGCATGTCCTTACTACCCTTGCGAAGGCGCTCCTCCCAGGGTCATGAGCTCAGTGCATGCTGTGCCCCGCATTACACTAGGTATCACCACCCCATCTCTTAAGAAGATGACTCTTAACATCCTATTCTTATCCTAGTTATCCTACCTTAGCATACTGGATCCCTGTAGAGTGCGACAAATATTCCCACTTATACTTCCTTGTAACATCCATATCAGTCAAATTCTCATCTGTTTTTCTCCAATTGATGATTCCCTAGTTAAACAGTCAAATTATTTAGTCGATAACTCAATTAATATTGCCAATTAAATTTCTTAACCAAATTAATGCATTGTTAATCTGTCCAAATTAGCCACATCAAAACCTATTTACCCTACTCTACACTGATAAGGAGGCAAAACAAGCGACCCTTGCTAAGAAGGCTATCCACCAAAATTCCTCCTTGGCTCCTCTAACGGCAACCGGTCATGACACCACAGTGCTAGAGGGGAGGTGGGTGGGGCTGCCTCACTGCTTCGGCCCCTTGAACTGCTGCTTCACGTGGCTACAGCGGACTCGCCCCTCCTAAAAGGGGCGGGGTCCGTTCCAAGTTGCCCGCGCGGCACCCTCTGTGCCTGCGCCTCTGGGCTGGTTGCCCCCTAGCAACCCATTCTCTGCACACGAGGCTTTCTAGAAGGCCCCGTAACTGCGGCCCTACCCCCGCTCTGTGCCTCCATTTTGCAACAGGGGCTCAACAAATTCCCCGTCGCCGCCATATCAGCGGTGAAGGGGACTAATCCCCTTCTTGCTCATAACACAGCAAGATATCATCTACATAGATCAGGGCATATGTCCATCTTTTGTCTTTTTCCTTGTAGTAAAGGCAAGGGTCTGCTTTGTTTTTTTGTAAGCCCTTCTTCCATAAGGACCTTGTTAATTTCTCATTCCAGGCCCTAGCAGCTTGTTTGAGTCCATAAATGCTCTTTTTAAGTTTGCACACTAGCCCCTGGTTTTGTGGATCTATGAATCCAGGTGACTGTTCCATGTGTAAATCCTCATTAATGTCACCAGGCAGAAAGGCTGTCTTTATGTCTAGGTGTTTCATGTTCAATCTCTTCGTGGCTGCTATGCACAGGAGTAGTCTTACTATAGTGTATTTCACAACTGGGGCAAATGTGTCATCATAAGCCTGATCAATTTTTTGTGAATATCCTTTTACCACCAGTCTGGCTTTGTAGCGTTCAGCTTCTCCATGTGCATTGTATTTCACCTTAAAAGTCCACTTGCATCTCACCTTTTTACGATCTGGTGGTAGCTTTGTGAGTACCCAAGTCCCATTTTCATGGAGAGCTTCTATCTCTTTGTGTGCAGTTCTTTTCCATTTGTCTGACTCGCTCTTGGGCAGTCTCTCAATGTCTTCCCAAGTTGTCGGCTCTGGCACTTCACATCATTTTACCATATACGAGAGCCTACGAGGTGGTATGTTTCTACTTGTCCTGCTTGACCTTCGGGGTCCAGACTCCTCTGTGCTTTCCCTCTCTGCCACATCATTGATGCTGTCCAGATTGATCTCCAACTCTCTTTGGTTGTTTTTCCGGTTTGTTTTGCCCTATATCTGTTGCTTCATTCTCATGTATGTCATGCTCAGTGTTTATTCGTTTCAATATATTTGGTGAGGGTGGCTCATCAAAATACACGCTGCAACTTATTACCCTATGTGTCTTTGGATCAAGGATTCTGTGTCCTTTGCTTAGTTCACTGTATCCCGCCATCATGCCCTGCACAGCTCTGTCCCCAAACTTTGATGATTTCTCACTTGGGACGTGCATGCAAGCTTTACAGCCAAACACTCTGAGATGATTCACAAGTGACTTTACACCATGCCACATTTCGTATGGGGTACCATTAGTAGCCTTGGTTGGCAACAAGCTCTGCAAATAGGTAGCTGTAATTACTGCCTTTTCCCAGAACTTACTGGCAAGATTGGCATCCAACAACATACTTTGAGCCATCTCTACTAGAGTACGATTCTTTCTCTCTGCTACTCCATTTTGCTCTGGGCCATAGGGTACAGTGGTCTGGTGTTGAATGCCTGCTCTTTGAAGTAAGTACAGATTGTCACTGGCTTGTGTTGGAACTTGTTGCTAGCTGCTGCAACAAACTCTTTAAGTTTCTCCAGTGTTTCACTCTTTTGTGTCATAAGAAATGTTCTGATGTATCTGGAAAAATCATCTATAAAAGTCATGAAGTATTTATTTCCTGCTGGAGTCTGAGTCCTCATTGGACCACATACGTCACTGTGGATCAGCTCCAGCAGATGGGTTGTCCTGCTCAGACTGACTTTGGGCATTGGTGCTCGCGTGGCCTTCGCTCTGATACAGCATGTGCATTTCATTTGCATGGAACATGGCTGTACAATCAAATTAGCAGTCAAGCCTTTATTCACCAGATCCTTTATTGCCTCTGGATGTCTGTGTCCTAGGTGTCTGTGCCACAGGTGAATGCACTTCTGGTTGACAGTCTTTGGTGACTGTTTTAACTGATTCATTTACACAGTTAAATGAATCAGTTTTCTCAGCTATGACCTCTGCCCCCATCTGAATGGTACATTTTTCCCCTTTGAAGAGCACATTGATACCTTTCCTGGTTAGGCATCTGGCTGAGAGTAAACTCCCTTCTACAAAACGTCCTTCATAGGGATTTTCCGTTTGATTCCAGGAATGGTTGTGCAGTTCAGGAACCCTTCCCTGGCCCCCTTGATGCTTACACTTTTCCCATTTGTGAGGAAAACCTTGTCTTTTATGTTATAGTCCATTCTAGTGAAGAATCCCTTGTCACTGGTCATGTGACTTGTCGCCCCTGAATCAATGCACCAGCCCGTCTTGCCCACTTCTTGAGTGACTTTTAATGTTCCTTTCCAGGAGTCCTCATCTTTGCTTTCAAAGTCTCCGCTGTCTTAGCTGACGCTTTCCCAGCCGATTTCTTTCGTAGTTCTGCCTTCCATATTGAGCAATTTCTCATTATGTGCCCAGGCTTTTTACAATGGAAACAGTCTGTATATTAGGGAAACACGCTCTCTGTTGAGCAGAGAGAAGTAAGTTACAGGATGGTATAAGGAAAAAATGGTGGACACTCTCTCCTTGTTTTCCTCCTAGTTGCTATGTAACGTGCCCCCCTCCCTTCTCTATAGAACCAGGCCAGGTACTTAGCTTAACCCGTATATTGAAGAGCAGAGTGGAAATAACTATCTGCTGTTGCTTTTCTCTAACACCCTTGTTGTCCTACCCTTGTCTCTGTGTCTTTCTCCTTGTCCTCTTTCCCCCTCTGGCTACCTCACTATTTTGGAAAATCTTCCTATCTTTAGTGGAGCTCAGGGTTTGGCAGTTGTGCTTCTTCTCATGCCATCCCTCCCCAGGATATTTTCTGCCTCTCTACCCCCCAAGAGAGGCCATGCCCCCCCAGTTTGAGAACCATGGCACTAGACCAAACTGCCTTTATCCACTAGGGATGGGAGTTCAGATCAAAATCCAGATTGGGTTCTAAACCGAACTGAACTGGGTTTTGTTTGGATTTAGGTTTGTGTTGTTTGAATCCGGATTTGGATCAGAATAATGCATGCCCGTTCCCTCGCTCCGTCGAGGGTAAAGTGCATCGGGTGATGGGCTAGGTGGGGAGGGTCTGGAGGAGGCAGAATTTAGGGAAGATGGGTGGGCTGAGGGGGGGTTAAGCCTTCTCTGGCTGTGCCAGGAAGAAAATACAATAAAAATTAATGTGCATGTGCAAAATGTCCACCATGGCTGTCCCGCACATGTGCACCCATTTCCAAAATGGTGCCGGTAGTGTCCAGAGCTGTACCCTACACGTCCGAAAAGTAAGTAAAGCACCACCTACCAACCCTCTCCCCGCCCCTGAATCCCTGCCTGCCCCCACCCCCCAAGACCGTAAAGCTCCTTGGAGCGGTGCCAGTGCTGCTCCAAGGAGCTTTGATAGTTCTGTAAGGGGGTATACAAACCAAGAATTTTGATTTGTATTCCCCCCTGCCCCTGGTTCATTTAGTCAGTACTAACCATCCAAATTTGGATGATTCGTATTGATCTGAGTCTGAACGTCACACCCCGCCACCCACTGCTTACCATTCCAACTGTCTTCCCGCCTCCGAGTTCCTCGCTTTTTATCATGCGAGTGTTGCTTGTTCTGGACCCATATTTCATTGCTCCCAACAGCAGCTGATGGTCTCTCAATTTCATTATTGACAGTCACAGAAATAAATGTTAAAGTAGGAATCAGACTCTCCAAATAAATACACTTCTGGGTTTATCCGAGACATCAGAAATTACCTTTATGTTTATGACAAGTTCAGCATAAAACAGGAAGCGCCCGAGAGACCCAACCCTAAAAGGTGGTGGATAACTGTGTCCACTGTACTCGGAAAGATTGGGCCTTCAGGTCAACAGAATTGTGGTTTGGTTGCGTTGAAATGATTCACTTTAAGTAAAATTCACAATTACTGAGTTCACTATTACTCAGTTATTCCTGTTAATTTTTTTTAACCAGAAACGTGCCTGGTGCTGACCAGTTGTGATTATAGACACAGGTTGTGATTGTAGAGACAGGTCTCTGCCCCAAGGGGCTTACAATCTGAAATGAACAAGGGGAAGGGAACATGAGGGACAGGGGATACGTTCATGAAGATGAGAAGTTGCAAGCATGGGGCCACAGGTGAGGAGCCATTAGGCAGGCCTGAAGTGGCCCCCTTTTTCACCAGGCCAAGGTACAGGGTAGGGGATGTGCACCAGACTCTCTTTGTTTTTTATTTCGTTATTACGGCACTTCGTTTCTCATTATTTCATTATATATAATTCATTATATTGTTTTAAAATTTCATTATTTTACCCATTGATTTCTATGGAAAATTGATATATGGCTGTAACTTCTTCATACTCAGGGGATTGTCCCTGCAACATTTCATGAAGCTTGGATAAAGGGACCTATAACATCTTTGTTTTCCATGCAATTTGGGTGACATTTGTACTCATTATACCCCTCCTGAAAGGAATCATCCCTGCCAAATTTCAGGAAGATTGGATAAAGGGTTCTTTCTGATTATATAAGCAATTGAGTCATTTCATGGTTTGTGCACATATTTCCAGCTGTAGCATCTTTTGTTTTCCATCCAATTTGGATGACCTTTGGACAGATTGTTCCCCTCACCCAAGGGATCATCCCTGCCAAAGTTCAGAAAGATTGGATAAAGGGTCCCAATTTTATAAACAAATATAAGTTTTGTGATCTCAACAGAAGTGTGCAGTTATTAGTTCTGAAAATTTGGGGTAGAAAATCAGAATTCCAGGATATAACTGGGAACAGAGAGTAAGGCCGGGGTGGGGGGGGGAGTAGCCTAGCAATCCGGATACTTGATGGATGCACAATTGGCCAAGTACATGCTACAGCATTGTTGTATCATATATTTATTTATATCCCGCACTCATTTCCGGAGACTCGAGGCGGCCTACAACAAAATAATACATTGTGACAAAAGACAATCTCATAGAGGCTCTTTCCTAAGCAGATGCATCCAACTTCCCAGTAACAAGAAGGGGGTGGTAGCAGCACAGGAAGAGGATACGTGATTGACATTTCTGCTGGCCAACGGGCATCACAAACTCAGGCAGGCAGGCATGGGCATTGGTACCCTAAGATGTGACGGGTATCTCAACTTGCAGACAGTACCCCAGGGGGGCAGGACTTCTCAGAGGGAGAGAGAGATGCACTGGCAGAAACAGCAGCAGTGGGCAGGTGGCGGTGGAGGAGCAGGGCAGGCAGGCATGGGCATTGGTGCCTCAAGACATGACAGGGTATCAGACAGTACCCCAGGGGGCAAGTTTTGTATGCGAGAGGGAGACATGCACTGGCAGGAGCAGAAGCAGCAGGCAGGTGGTGGTGGAGGAGGAACAGGGCAGGCAGGGAGGCATGAAGACACCACCTGACAAGTCAGAGACTAACCCAGAACAAGAGGAAAAGACTGGCTGTGGCAATATAAATCTTTGCAGTGCACTGCCTGCAGCCCCCGTGATTGGTTCTAGGAGGCTGGAAGCCTTGAGCAATCACAGGGTGCCATGCGAGTGTCTGGGACAAGCTTGCAATGCTCGTTGGCCAGCAGAGACATCAATCATGTCTCCTGACTCTGTGCTGTCTGCTCCCCCTCCCTTCCCAGGACTGTAAACTAGTTTCCCCCCTCCTAAATGGCTGTCTGAGGGTCAAGAATATTTGGCAGGGATGATCCCTTGCATGAGGGGTACACTGAGTCCAAATTTCATCCATATTGGATGGACAACAAAGATGCTACAGCTGGAAATGTGTGCGCAAACCACAAAACGTAAATTGCTTATACAATTGGGACCTGTTATCCAGTCTTTCTGAAACTTGGCACAGATTATCTCTTGTGTGAGGAGTACAAACTGCCCAATTCCCATCCAAATTGGATGGGCAGAAGTTGCAGCCAGAAATGCATCACAAACCCTAATGCTTATAAAATCTGGACCTTTCATCCAATCCTTCTGGAATTTGTCGGGCATGTTGCCTTGGGTGAAGGGTATGATTGTTCAGAATGTTATTAAAATCAGATACAAAACAGAAAAGGTACAGCCTAAATTGTGTGTCCCAAGGTCAGGAAATAACAAAATAATGAATATAACGTTTATAATTGATTAATTATCTTTTCGTTATCGTTATTGCAAAAACAATAACAAAAATGCACACCCCTAGTACAGGACTTCCACTTCCTCCCAGCAAGTCCCTAAACATGACCACCTCTAGGGCCCTGCAGAAGTTTCCCCTGAGGGTATGGGGCCACGGCAGAGGGGCCATTAGGGCCCTGACAATTCTAAGGCTGGCCCAGCTACTGGGGTGTTGCAAACAGTGCAAAAGAGACAGTTTGGCTCTGTGTAATAACTACCCTGAGGAGGGGGAAATAGTGAAGAAGCTAGACAGCCTGTTGTCTTCAGGAATCTGGGCCGCAGATCTGGGTTGGCAGCTGAAGGGGCACGCTAGCAGCTTAAAAGCACTTTTTATTTATTTATTTATTTATTTATTTAAATGTATACCCCGCCCCCCCTGCCACAGGCAGTATGTTACACAACTGTGAAAGAACTTTTAATGTTCTTTAAAATGTCCCATGTATTAAATGATCTAAAAACTTTGTATAATACGGTGTCTCCTAGACTGCTTATTATGTTTCTCAAAGTCATCACCAAAGAAAGCCAAGGCTCCTTCCACTTGCAAGTAACTGGATGAATACTGGGTAACTTTGTTTGATTCTCTGAGGAGCCTTCATGTTTGAATAACATTTCTAACCAAACAATTAGTTTTTCTATTTAGTCTTCTTTTCAATCCAACTCCTTTCTTTTCAGACTCTGCCATCTGCTGTTGAAATGCCAAAAGGTCCCGTGAACTGTAACTGTATAGTAATTCCAGACCAGGCAGCCTGGCAGTAGAAGTACTAATGCTTGTTCCTTTGTGTCAAGAATGAGTCACTCTAGGCTTTTTGATTTTCTGGGGGGCCTTGAATATTCCCCAAACATTTGGCGCAGTTACACTACAATCCTGCTGCTGCTTGAATGAAAGAATCCTGTACTTTGTCCTTGGGATCAAATTGTTTCAGTGATGGTTTTGCTTGAGACAGGGGAGGGTTTTTTAGACCGCCGCAGTGACAGCCTGCCCCTGGAGCTGCTCTGGGGGTGCACCCATGTCCACCCACTTCCAGCCCTGCCTGGGTCCGCAACAGATGGACGCCAGTGGGTTCCTTCAGCTCTGGTCTGCCCATGTGGCAACCCCTATCCACACACCATAAAGTTGAGGGCTATCGTCCGATGCGCTAAACTGACACCTGTAACTCTATGGTGTTGCCGGGACAACAGCTGGCCAAGAGTGGAGCTGCAGCACGAGTCCGCCAAGCAGACAGACAGCAGCTTCACTTCGGGCTAGTGCCATGGATTTGGCCAGCCCGGTCTACTGGCGGCACTCTGGGATGTTCTGGAGCTCCACCAGCAGGGCTGCCCCAGAGGAGGCACAGCCTACTCCAGTGCAACATCTGGTGGGCCACCACACACAGACCGGCCAGTCTGAGGGGGAAGCAGGCTGGCACGGCCACCCCTGGAGCTGTCATCCGTCTGTTTACAGCCAGTAACGTGCAGGAACACACCATGGGTTGAAAAACCAAGAGCCTCATGCAGGTGTTTTATTTTACCCTCCACTACAATGAGCAGAGGAAAGCTAAACCCAGCAGCATCCAGCCGTACACCATTGCCCTTGTCTGGCCCTGTTTCCCCAGCAGTCAGGCACCAGACATGCCGTTCTCCTTCATATCAGCGCCTTTATTCCACAACCTTCCAACTTGGGTTACCAGCTCCCTCTGGACTTTCACGCCGCTTATGGAGTGTCATGATGTCACAACACTCTGCAGGGGCAGGGCGATATTGGAAAAATGGGCAGGACAACAGCCGTTATGGAGCCGGGTTTCCCCCCCGTCCCTCAGTCCACATCCTCAAAGGAAGCTTAAACAGCAGCTTTCAAAGACAGGCCTGGGAACTAACATTCATCATTTTATTAGATACCAAAAATAATGGACTTGGAGGGAGAACTAAGCTTTTCAAGACAGTGTACAAACCTGTAGTAACTGACAGTCAGCTGTATAATCAACCTTTGTGTTACTGCTGTGAACGCAGTTCCTTTCATATGCAAATTTCCTTTACCTGATATGCTGAATTCCTACATCTTCAACCATATGTTTGCTTTAGCTTTGTCCTCTCTATGCGTTTACCACGACCTATTGTTTCTTTGTCGCCTATATTTTTTACAGCTCTGCTTTTAAATGTCTGGCATCTCTCTCTCTCCCTATCTTCGTAAAGCACCAGGTTCATTCCTTGCGCTATATAAATGCTCATAATAATACTACCCCCACCCACCCGAGTTACCTTGCCTTATCCGTCCCACCCATGCCATTCCATGTCTCCTCATGCCACTTATCTGAAGGATCGCCTCACTCCTCAGGCCCCTGGGCGGCCGCTGCAGTCGTCCGGGAGCACCCTCCTGGGGGGGGGTCCCACATTATAGGCTGGTGCGTAGAGGCAGGCGTTCTCAGGCCCCTGGGCGGCCGCTGCAGTCGTCCGGGAGCACCCTCCTGGGGGGGGGGTCCCACATTATAGGCTGGTGCGTAGAGGCAGGCGTTCTCAGGGGCCGCACCGTCGCTGTGGAATGCTCTCCCGGCGCAGTTCCGTCTCAGCCCGAATCTTCTCCCCTTCTTCTGGCAGTGTAGAACCTGGCTCTTCCTTCCATCAGGCATTTGGCGAGGGAGGGAGGGAGGGATGGGTTAGTGAGGGGGGGTTGGGTATTTATTTTCTGGCCTTAGAACTAGTTATATTTTATAATGTATATTTATACTATATATTATGACGATGATTTTATTTTAATATTTTATTGGTTTACATGTTTGTAAGCCGCCCCGAGTCGCCTCTGGGCGAGAGGGGTGGGGTAAAAGTGAAAATAATAAATAAATAGATACCTGCCCTCCATTTGCTCACTTATATTTCTGACTGGCTACGCTACCTGCCAGAGGAAGGGCCCTGTGGGGCCCGAAAGCTTTCACATTCTCACCAACAAAAGTCGGTCCAATAGAAGATCTCATTCGAACTCCCTTGTCTCCATCTCTTACATTTGGGACCAACAGGGCAACTACACTCTCTCTCTCGCAACTAAAACCCCACCTCTTCTGTCAGACTTTCCCTAGCTCTTCACCCCCACAGATGGCTCATTTGTGCGTTTCCTTAGAGCATTTTACCTTTTGGGGATCTCCACTCCAATTGTACCGAAACTAACCACTTGCTCCATGGGGCGTAGCTAGGATGGAATGTTCTCTACTCCCAGTGGCAGGGGATGCAGCGCCACCAGGGAGAGTGGGCCCCGGTGGAGCTACACCATCTGTCCCTATTATACCTATGCCTCAGCAACTTCTTGAATGTATCCCTGTCTCTCCCTGTGTTTTGGGAGACAGGCTGTTACAGATTAATCCAAGCCCGTCATTGACATCCCTAGTGCTCGTATTTCTGTGCGAGTTCGTTCACTGGTGTAAGGGTTGCCGGGTTTCACTGACATAGGGTGAAAACAGACATGCACCCTAACTCTGCTTTAAGACTGCTTTAGCAATTCTTATGCATGTTGCACAGACCTGCAACATGCATAAGAAATGTCAAAGTGGTGTTAAAGCGGAGTTACACGCACATGTCTGTTTTCCCCCATAGTTTTCCAAGGGGACATTTCATGCACTGAATAAAATACACTATGTTTTTGGATTTGCATGTGTAGTTCCCTTGTATTTTGAATGGTTGTCCGTGGGGGGTGTTGACATTGGTTGTGGTAGAAATGTGTTGGCAAATTTTGCACTTTGCTGTTCTAGCAAGGTCGTCTTGTTCCCGTCGAGGTTGGGCTGTCCTGGGTGACAGGGAGTTTGCTTCTGGTGATCGGTTGCAAGAGGTTGAGGGGTTGCTTGAAAGCCAGAAGAGGTAGTTGAGGAAAGATTTTTCTTAAGGTCTTGTCCCCATCAAGTAGAGGTTGTAGCTGTTTGATGATGCCAGGTTCCAGTGTGGGGTGGTAGGTGACAACGAGAGGTATGTGGTTAGAGGGTTATTTCTTTCTTTAATGTAGCAGATTCTCTTGAGGGATTTGGGTACCTCATTGTATTATATGGTCTACTTCTCTACTGAAATACCCTTGTTTCATGAAAGCAGTTTTTAGTGTGGCGAGGTGTGCACCACAGGCATGCTCTTTAGGTCAGATTCTGTAGTGTCTCAGTGCTTAGCTGTAGAGAACTGATTTTTAATGTGTCTTGGGTGGTTGCTAGATTGGTGGAGGTAAGTATGAAGGTCTGTATATTGCTTTCTGTAGGGTGCCATTGTGCATGCTGACACTGGTGTCCATCAGGAAGTCCAGTTGTGGGAATATTCCAAGGTTAGTTTGATAGCGTGATGGTGATAGTTGAAGTTAGAGTGGAATTCTAAAAATTGTTATTAGGAGAGATTTGAAGACTGGGAGGGAAGGAGCAGAGCAAACATCAACCTACTAAAGCATGTGCTTAATTTTGTCAGAGAGCATTCATATACTCAAAAGTTAAACATGTCCGTAAGTGTTGGGGACTAGTGTAGTAGAGTTAAATCATAGGAGCGTCACAGATTTGAATATGATAGGTACGCAAGATAAGTTTACAAATTGGGTGGTGGTGTTGCCTTTGCTTACTGAAGAAAAGTCAAGAACAGAATAATCTTGGCCATTTGAGAGTTGCTGTTTGCCTCACCTGTCACATGTGACTAAAAATGGCAGATGAGGAGAGGAGGCTGATGCCATGGTCCTGTTTTCTCCTCCCTAATCTCCCCTGCAAAGTCACATTAAAAGAAGCTAAACACATCAGATGCTGCCATTGCTCTTCTCTTAAATGTAGTAGGCCACCATCAGTCATATACAGCTTTGGAACCTTTAGCAAATCCTTGCCACTTGAACTAATTTATGGGAGTAATTTACCAACGATGGCAGGCTATCAACTTCTCTGTGGACTAACTAATAGAATGAGGCAAAATCTACTTCACAAGTGTGCTACATGAGCAGTCCAGATTGTGTGTGTGTGTGTGTCCCCTTTTGGCCCTTTTAAAGTCCTGTATCCTTACTCTCTCTCACGTACTCCCTGCCCATGGTTTGTGAATGGGAGGGAAGTTGGGTTCACATAAAATCACAGAATTGTAAGGTTGAAATGGGTCCCAAGGGGCCTCTAGTCATACACCTTGCTCATGGACAGATGCTTGTCAAGCCCAAGTTTTGATTCCTTTGAATCCAAGGAGATTCCTCAACCTCCCTGTGGAAGGGAGGCTCCACAACCTCCCTGGGCAACTTATTCCATTGCCCAACAGTTTGTACAGTTGGGAAGTTTTCCCCAATATCTAACAAAAATCCACCTTGATGCAAATTAAGCCCATTCCCTCTTGTTCTGTCTTTTGTGGCAGTAGAGAACAAATGTTCACTGTAATTTTTGTAGCATCCTTCTAGATACTTGAAGACTATCATGTCACCCGTACCCTTACTCTTATTTCCTCTAGGCTAAACATACCCAGTTCCTTAAGCCTGTCATAATTAAAGTCTTCCGGCCCCTTCGTTATCTTAGCTGTTCTCTCTGAATCTTCTCCAGTTTGTCAACATCCTTGAAGTGAAATGCCCCAAACTGGACACAATATTCCAGGTGAGGTCTCACCAGCACTGAGTAAATCACTACTTCCCGTGCCTTAGAAACAATGAAACCATTTCTCTATAATGTGTAGTCTGCACTATGAAAAAGTATAAGGACTCCTGTTCTACACAAAGCTAACAATTATTTTAAAAATTTCCCATTGACTTCAATGGAGTAATATTGATTCTTCTTTCCCTGAAACTTCTTGATTGGACAGAGCTTATCCCATACGCCCTGTAACTCTGCAGATTTGAACGGAATTACACCTTCAGCTTTTCATTGGTTAAAAAGCTCGTTTCATCTCGAACTATAACTTATGCATGCAAAAAGTGGAACCTGGCTGCCTGGTATTTCTACAGTGCATTTAAACACACACGATGTGCAGCACATCACTCACAATTATACTAGCACACTTTCAGGATTTGGGTTTCCTGCCACACAAGCCTAAAACCATACACACAACTATAATTCCTTTGGAATTTGTTCTAGACCCACTTTGCACCAATATAAACCACCTGATCTCACTGACCAAGCCCTCCTGGAGTGGCATGACCTCCATACCTAGTCTACAATAAGATTCCTTTAAATCAGATACATGACAACCATTAGGGGTGTAACTACCGGGTGTTTTTACACAAGCAAGGCACCTCAGCAGGTGCCTCACACTCCACTGCCACAGACCATGGGGGGAGGGGAGAAGTGCACCAGGCTGACCTTTGAAATTGACATGTCCCGGTTAGAGTGCTGTGGAACCAGGCTCCCCAGCCTGAGCGGGTAACCTGTCTGCTGGCGTGGGTGGCTGCCCCAGTTCATACAGGCAGGGGATGCATGGGCGCCCATTGCCCAGTGATGTGGGTTTTCTGGAAAAATTTCCCATGCAAATTTTCTTATTTGTATTAACATAATTTGCATGAAATTTGCATTAAAAAATTTGGAATCGGAACATTTTCCTGTGCAAAATTTCCTATAACCCTGGAAAATGTTCCACAGAAAATTTTTCCGCCCCACATCACTGCCATTGACATGCACTTTTTTGGCTTTCCCCGCATGGGGCACTCTGGATTTCTCAGCCGTGCCCCATGAGTGGCCACTTCATGGCTCACAGGAGCGTGCATCCCTCGGCTCCACCTTCAGACAGGCGGTCGGATGAGTGGTTACTAGGTGGCTATGTATGGTAGCATCTTGTTTGAAAAACACCCAAGTGGAGCAAGTGGGACCACTGCCCCAGGCCTTCAGTGGGGCCTGTAGGGCCAGCCCCAGTGGGCATCAAATTGTCTTGCTTTCTCTTTGTAGGAGCTGCTTGTACCTTCCCCAGTGAGTCAGGAGCTGGTACCATGTCTGTTAATGGCTGCCAGTGCCACCCCACCTCCAGCAGAGCTTCAATCCCCCTACCCAGCACCCCTCAAGCCTCACTCTGCTCGGTGCCTCACTTTCTCTCCTTACACCAACGCCCGCCAGGCCTAACTCCCTTGCCCCTGCCTCCCCATCCCAGTTGGTACTGGGCCCGGGCATTTGACTTGCCCTGGGGCCTTATTAAATGTCTCAATGGCCTGTTCAATCCCTCTTTCCCCCCAACATATACACACCCTTTACATATACAGACATATCCAGCTGACCTGAATATTTTTATCGGTCACTCAAATTGCATCGGAGCACATTTCTCCAATGCCAGTTTTTAAAATATGGAGAAAAACTAGATGGGCCCCTTCCATCATGACGGCATCTTTCTGTGTCCTAGCTCAAAAACCTCACCACAGTGCACATGATGGGGGAATCCTAGAAGCTGGTGGGTAGTTGTGTGCAATGCATTCTAGAAGGTGGACACTAAATCTTTCATATTCATGAGAAGGAGCCAGTTCTTGAAAGTTGGTTACTGGCACCCCCTGCTGGGTGCCAGGGGGTGGACGAAGGAGGAGACCAGGTTCAAGGCACTAATCCTATTTCTAAATTCAGTGGCACTCTAGACGAGAGCCAGGGCTCCCATTTTAGGATCTAGCGGGGGGGGGGGGGGGGGNGGGGGGGGGAAGAGCAAGTGTGGGGTTTGCATTCTAGAACCGGACCGCAAGAAGGAAGTTTGATAGCTTGGGCTATTAGGTGAGAGCCAGCGTGTAGTGGTTAAGCTGCAGTACTGGAACTAGCTAATGGGGGGAGCCCCTGGTTCAAAACTCACCTTAGCCTGAATTCACTGGGTGACCTTGGGCCTTTCACAGATCTCTCAGCCTAACCTACCTCACTGGATTGTTGTGATTACTAGAGTTAATTCGTTTAAAGTTAATGGTTAAGGATTAATTGTTAAAAGTTAATAAGTTGAAATGTGAGGGAAAGGGAAAGAGGAAAGTTGAAATGTAAGGGAAAGAGTGGGCTAGAAACAGAAATAAATAAAAACATCCCCATAGGGGGTCTAGATTCTAGAAGCATGACAAGAGTTAATTTGGTTTGACATTCTAGATCTGGTCAATGGTCCTAGAAGCAAGGGTGAGGCTTCAGTGTCCCAGGTTGTGCTGGAATGTGCAACCTTGAAGCCTTTCTGAGCCAAGCTGGCACATTTTAAAAGAGAACAGGTCCCTCTAGAACACAAAGTGATGGTTGTTCTAGACTGGACAAGGGTCTCCAACCAAGGCTGAGTGGGATCTGCCCTCTAGAAGAGAAGCAGAGGCCCTGAAGCCTAGTGACAAAATAACATTCTAGAGGGACGAGAGGTTTTAGAAGCCAGGGTGGTGCAGGCAAAGTTGGTCAAATGTGTGTATTCTAAATGCACGTTCTGGAAAGGAAGAGGGGGGCTCTGGACTCCGGGGAGGGGGCGTCCTAGAGCGCCTTTGGAACTGGGCGGGTCCCACTGCTCGAATCTCTGAGTTCCAGAGGCCCCAGACAGAAGAGGGCGGCGCGAGAACCCAGAGAGCGGCGTTCTAGAGCAGGCGGCCCTAGAACCCGGCTTCACCGCGCCGATCTGTGTCTCGCGGCAGGGAGTCCGCTGCTCTAGAACCCGGGAGGGTTCCCGAAGGCGCGCGCCGCCGGGCCCCGCCCGGTGCTGCCATGCTGGAGTCGGCGGTGCGGCTGGCTCTGGGAGCGGGCGAACTGGTGTCTCCGGGGCCGCAGCTTTCGGAGCAGCTGGCCCTGCTGCAGGTGCAGCTGCTCGGCTCTCTCTGGCCCATGCTGCTTTGGGGAGGGGCCGTGGCGCTGGGGCTCGCCCTGCTAGGGATGCTCCGCAGCCGCCGGGGCTGGGCGCGGCCGGGCTGCCAGCCCAGCGCCGCCCGGGAGGAGGATGATGCGGGGACTGTCATTCGGGGCAGCTGCTGCAAGGCCGAGCGGCCGCCAGCGCTTCCAGGCAACGGGAAAGCCGGCCAGGAGGCGGGGGAACAACAAAGCGCTGCTGCGCGGAGCCACAAAGCCAAGGTAAGGACCGGCCATGCCATGTCCCTGTCCCGTCCCCAGCCCCTCGTCTCAGCACAGCCAGCTCCTCCAGCCCAGTGAGTGTCCTCCCGTGCAGCCCCCTATTCCAGCGCACAGCACAGGGGTCTCTCTCCACCGACCAACTTGGTCACCCCACTCCCTGTTTCTCCTGCCCAGCAGAGTTCCTCCCAGCCAGATCTCCCCTCTTCCTCACATTCCAGCCTTCCCTTTCCCCTCAACCAGGATGACTCAGCCCATCTCTCCTACTCTTCCCCTATTCTAGGGCCAGCTTCACCCCCAGGGTGACATGGGGCGATTGCCCCAGGCTCAGCTATTTTCTCTACTTCCGGGGTCCCGCAGCGGCCCCCGTTATCACCAGGGCAAGGTGTGGGGGGCCCACTCCTTCCCAACAGGACCCCAACCATCTCTAGGGCCCTGCAGAGGGTACTCCCAAAAGGGGGGGGGGGGACCAGCCCTGCAAATTTTAAAGCGGGCCGTATCCCCCCTGGCACGCGTGTGGGGGGCGCCCACGGGAATGCCACGGATGGTGGGTGGGGGTTCCTGTGTGCTCCCACGCACGGAGCAACGGGTGCGAATGCCGGATGCTCCATGCGTGCAGATGAGTGGGGGTCTGTGGGAATATACCCCCACACACCCCTGCCTGTTTGAAAAGGGCTTAGGAGGGACAAGGAGCTAGGGAAAGTCTGATGGGAGAGGTGGGTTTTTAGGAGGGATTTAGAAGGTCATGAGGGTGGGCTCAGAATGTACGTGCTCAGGAGGCAGCATAGGAGACAGGGTGATGGTGGCCTAGGAAGCAGGAGACCAGGTTGGGTGAGGGTGTTGGCAGAGGATCAGTGAAGTTTCCAGGTGTGCAAAGCATAGTAGGAAATGAGGGCAGAGAAATAGGAAGGAGCAGGTTTATGAAGATCCTTGAAGGTGGGGACAAAAAGTTTGTTTGGGATGAAAAGGAAAGTAGGGGCCCAATGGAGAGCGGAGAGAAGGAGCTGAACATGATCAAAGCGATGGGCAAGGTGGATTGACTTTGACAGCGGAGTATTGAACAGCAGTGAGAGGGGCAAGGCGGGAGCAGGCGTGTCCAGTACAAAGGAGGTTGCCGTAGTCAAGACAAGAGATGACTAGAGGTTTTGATAATCGGGAGCAGTAAAGGAGGGACCATATTTTAGCAGTGTAATGCATGGAGAAACAACAGCCCTTACCATCTGTCTTGATGTTCTTTGAATTCTCCTTAATCTTGCTTAGAAAGAAATAGTTAAATCTCCATTGACTTTGGATGGGTACCTAGGGATTTAATATTACTGTGATTTATTAATTATTCACTCTGAATCAGTTTCAGCACTTTGCTTCCAAATGTGATTGTGTTTGCGTCACAATGACGTTTGGAAGCATTTCCTGAGCATCTCTATCTAGTGGCCTGGGACTATGCTCTGACACATTGCCATGACATTTTTGACATGACCTTGTCATATTTTGTTGTCACAAGCCCTGAGCTCACTCCATTAGGGAGCTGTCAAAACTGCAAACCCTTGCAGCAAACAGTTGTGTGGAAATATTAGTGTGCTGAAGAAAAAAAATTAATCTGTCATGATAGTGCATTGTATGTAACTAATAAAACAAATACATAAATCTTGACTAGCTTGATCCATTAACATTAGGTGTCAGCAGCCCTATGATTTCAGTCAGGGAGATGAGCGAGGAGGCTAAGCATGTTTGCGGTACTTGTGTTTCAGTATTATAATGTGAATACCATGTCCTAATCCTGCAGGCACACACACAAGCTGGGAACACTTATGCACACATAGTCCCACTGAAGGTAGTGGTTGTGGTGGTTATAAAGGTGCAGTTGTACCTCTATTAGTTAAGGTGAGACACAGTTTCAATGTAATCTCTGTCTGTCTCTGAGAGGATTTCTTTGCTGCAGTTCTGGCTTGCGACCGAACATTGTTGTAGACTATTTCATTAGTTATTTCAGGTCCTTAGTAAACTGATTGGAATAGAACAGTAAAGTTGACGTTCAGGTATTTCCTCGTGAATTTTGGAACGTTATGGTGTTCTAAATAAAAAGTTAGAAAGAATAAACGACCGCGTTAAAATGAATGGAAGAAATCCTTAAGTGGCTCATGCATACCGTAGCTCTCCTACCGTTGTATATACAATGTTAATCTTTTGTAGGCGATTATTCTTTAGTTAGGGATCTTAACAAAAAGTAAATAATGTTCTAGATGGTTAATGTTCTGGGTGAAGGAATCGCTGATAGTTTTGTGTCGAGAATGGTGCTTTTAATAAAAACGTTCTTGTTGAAAAAACGACACGTTGAAGAGAACAGAAGAAATCGCGACGTTGCGCATGCATATTGTAGTTCTCTTAGCGTTGTATATACAACGTAAATCTTTGGCAGGCGATTATTCTTTAGTTAGGGATCTTAACAAAAAGTAAATATTCTAGACAGTTAAAGTTGTGGGTGAAGGAATCGCTGATAGTTTTGTGTAGAGAATGGGGCTTTTAATAAAAAGTTATTGTTGAAAAAATGACACATTGAAGCAGTCCTCTCCACTGTCCCGGAGTGAGCGGGACAGCATGGGATGCAGCGATTTTTAGCTGCTGTTCCGTCTGCCCTGTCTAGCACTTTAAATGTCCCGAATTCAGGTTTGTGGTGAGCCATTGTAGCTTGAGTGAGTGGCGCAGTGTGCACCAGGAACCTGCAGGGGGAGATGGTGGTGCGGTGCCATGGAATGCAAAGGAAAGAGGGGGTGGAGGGTTTTAGACCCGCGGTGTGTAACCCATGGTTTGCTGCTGCTGCCACCTCCATTGTGCTGCTAGCTGCTCTCTCTGCCTGGCCTGCCTTCCTGCTTGTTCTGTCCTGTGTGCTTGGGATCAGGTAAATGGAGCAGAGGGAGAGGATTGTACAGTGGGGAGAAGGGGAATCAGGGAGAAAGGAGCAGTGGGTGGGGGAGCCCCTTGGACTTTGGGGGCTGTTGTATGAGTGGTGGGGAGGTCAGGTTAGCCGGGGCAGGGGTAAATATGATTGGCGGGAGGCGGAGTGTCAGGCTAGCTGGGGCGAGGGCAAGCATGGCTAGCGGGGTGGTTTGGGTTAGCCTGGACGGGGGTAAGTATGGTTGGCGAGCGCCGCAGAGTGGTGGGGGGAGGGGGACACGTCGGGGGAGGACGAGGGGGATAGTGGGGGGGGTAGTTGAACAGGAGGAGGGAGTTAGGGGGTGGGACGGGTGAGCTGGGACTGGGTGGGTAGAGGAGAGTGAGGGAGGGAGGAGGACAAGCTGCGGGGGGTGGAGAGGGAGATGAATTGGAATGCACTGGGGCAGGGAAGCCAGTTTAAATGTCCCCCAGGCGGCTGGATCCACTAGAGTGGAGGTGGCTGCTTGAGGGAGGTTTCAACCCATCACCACTTCCCTACACCAGCGTATCTCAGTCGGAATGCACTGGGGAAGGGAAGCCGGTTTAAATGTCCCCCAGGCGGTTGGATCCATCTGCCTCGGGGAGGATTAAACCTTTGGCCTCACTTCCCTGCATCCCAGCTGGAGTGTGATGGGGCAAATCCCCCTTTCCCACTGGGCCCCAGCCATTCCACATAGCCTCCCTCCCCACTAACCCCCAGCCTCCAATCACAACACCCCTTTTCTCCCCATTCAGCTCCAGCCCCCCACCTGTCTCTCTATTAACCCCAGATACTCCTTCCCCATTCACCCCATCCCCCACACCCATTTCCCCAATAACTTCCAGACACTCTTCCCTTCCCTATGCACCCCAAACACTCTTCCCCACTCAAGACAACATTTTAAAAACCTCATTAAATACCAACATTTAAAAAACAAGGTTTTAAATTTATAGTTAAGGTGAATTAATTATTTGTAATATTTTTGCATTTCCCCAATCTAATAATATCAGCATACCTTAAGTCCTATGCTTTCAGCTTATTACTTCACCACATCACATCACAATTTTTCACCCTCTCTATATCCTTCCCCCTCAAAATTATCACCCCCCTCATCTTTAAAGAACATGACAATTCTGTCGTAACAACACATATTACATCACTTCATACACTCTAAAATTAAATAAATTAATTACTTATTATTCACATGCCTTAATGAATTAATCTATACATAGTACATATCACACTAATATTAACTTTTAAATTTCAGATACAGAGTAAAAAACATTAATACATTGATCAACTCGTTAAGGCATGTGAATAAGATGTAATTAATTTATTTAATTTTAGAGTGTGTGAAGTTGTTACGACAGAATTGTCATGTTCTTTAAAGATGAGGGGGTGATAATTTTGAGGGGGGAAGGATATAGAGAGGGTGAAAATGGTGATGTGATGTGGTGAAGTAATAAGTTGAAAGCATAGGACTTAAGGTATGGTGATATTATTAGATTGGAGAAATGCAAAAATATTACGAATAAATTAATTTACCTTAACTATGAAATTAAAACCTTTGTTTTTAAATGTTGGAATCTGACTTATATCCTGCCCTATCCCAAAAATGGGCACAGGGAGGCTTACAATTGAAAAAAACACACAAATATGTAAAACATATTAAATAAATCCCACCCCCAAACAGTTTACAGCAGTTTACAATAATTAAAACAATAAATCATATATACAGCACCCATCCCACTCATACCCACTCGCTTGCCTCTCACACAAGGGAGTTCCCACTATCCCCAGGCACTCCCCCGTCTCACTGGGGAGAGCACCCACCTTATGTAGGTATAAGCATTTGCAGTCCATAATTGTTTGCATGAGCAGGATTTACGGTGGCCTCATCTGTTCTTACAGATACAGATAAGTCAAGACTTCCATCATAATCCTTATTTCCAGGGATTGAATGCTTGGCTATTATAAATGCCATCTTCAAGCTGAATCTTGGTTGACTTATAATTTTTATTGGTTGGTTTATTTTTTCAAGCCATTATTATTTTTTTACTAAGGAAAATGGAACCCTGGTCTAATAATACAAAGCAGTAGATTAGTTTCTGTTTACCATGAATACGTTGCTGAAATAATTTGAAAAGAAATGCTTGTCTAAACAAAGTGAGAGGGAATATTAGCCATTATGGTGTTTGGGTTTCCTTTTACCCTGTTGTTCAGGTTAAGAAAGTGTAGCTCTTGTGCTCCTGTATTTCATGCTTCAGCGGGAGTTTTTAGACGGGCTGCGCCAGCGCAGTTCACCCACAGGTGGACCCATCCATCTAAGGCGCCCAGCCAGATGTGCAGGTGGCAGCCCAAACCTGGGGCACCGACCAGTCCGAAGTGGAGCAGCCGATCCGTCTAATGTGCGGACCCATGCTGCTGCTCTGCTTCTAGCCAGCTGTTGCCATAGGCACTGAGGACACTCTAGCCCACAACTCTATGAGGTGAGGGGCACCGCACAAGCAGAACACGGGCCGGGGAACCCGCAAGGGTCCATCTGATCCGGACCCCGGCGGGGCTGGTAGCAGGCAGACGCGTGGGTGTACCCCTAGAGCAGCTCCCGGGATGGGCAGCCCTGTGTTGATCTGAAAACACCCTGTGAGTCATCCCAGACTGCACCGTTCTGGTGATGTCGTCTCGAGGAATGTAGTTCTCCCTAATGCAAAGTAGTATACTTATTTTCTCATCGTTGGTACCCAGGAGCTGGCTCTGGATGTAAAACGACATGGGAAAAAAGTATTGCGAGAGAAAAGAGAACTTATTCCTATAGCTAGATTGCATTATTTAAAATGATGTTTGTGTTAGTACTGCAGTTCATAGTGGGGTAATGTTGTGTGAGCTGAAAAATATGCGACCAGGGAGGCTGCAAATCACAGGTCTGATGCAGAAGAAAGAAAAAAGAGCTAAATTAAAATGACACATTTGCTTGCATGCTGTCATTGGTTTTTGGTATATGAACAGGGAAAGGTGGCAAGACATGTCCCCTTCCCTTGGTGTTTGGACATGGGTAACAGTTCCTCCTTAATTTCTGTGGCTGCGCTAGTCGCATACATCACTTTGAGGAGGTGGTGGAAAAAGGAGAGAGAGGGGGAAAAGACTCCAACTGTACATCATCATTAGTCTGGGGAAAAACTCCCCATACTGGAGTGCAGATGATTGTGAGGTTAAATCTCACTTCTGCTGACTGTGCTTTTTATAAACCTCACCTTTTTTCTTAAACCAGCCACCCTCTTCTGCAAGTGATGGAACTAAAAACTGCTCTCTTATTTTTAAATAAATCAACAGAGAATGAGACAAAGGTGTGAGGAATAGAACTCAGGACTCTTTAGCATGGTTGCCTCAAAGCTTAGCTACCCAGCCATACTGCTGTTGCACCAGCCTAACAAATAGCTATTTAATGACTGAGCAGAGCAATACTGGAGGTTCTCCTCTAGTGGCTGAATTGAGGATGTAAGCCTCCATCTGGTAAATTGATTGGAATTGGCCACTGACTTTAAAGTGTAGAGGATTATGCCCTGGGAGGTCAGTAGATCGGGTTCAAGTCTGGTTTACGTGAGATGAGGTCATATTTTTAAAGCAGAGTTCCCAAACTGTAGGTCCTATCCCCAAGTTTGTTTGTTTGTTTATTTATTTATTTAAAATGTATATCCTGCCCCTCCTGCCCACAGGGCAGCCCGGGGTGACGAACAACACTCAGTAAAACAATATAAAAATGTTAAAACAATTTTTAAAATACAATATATGGGGAAACCCCCCCCCCACAGGGCAGCCCGGGGTGACGAACAACACTC
>QEPC01009174.1:3141077-3186001 GCA_003113815.1 Sphenodon punctatus | reverse complement strand
GCACGGGCACATGGGGAGTGAGGCGGTCCCGCAGATAAGCAGGGCCCAGTTGTCCCATTGGGAATGGGGTTTTGTCCCATTCAATCTACTTGGCGTATCTTTGTTGCTGTCCGGGGTCATGGGATTATATTAAAATCTCAAAATTGGGTTACACGGGAAGATTTTTGAACCGAGGCTTTGAAGCTTGCTTTTTCATGATTAGAGGGTTATGCTTCAGAGAACAGCATTAGTGGGGGGAGGAGACATGGGTCAGAACTGTGCCCCTCTCAGTTTGGACTGCTGGTGAGAATCTGGGGCCAACAGGATTTTTTTCTTTGGTGTTTCTGGTTTCACACCTGGTTTCCTGCCTCTGTAAGCTGCATTGAAACTGATTTGAGTGTAACACCCTGCTCCTCAGTGCCCTGCAGGGACACAGGCCGCACTGAAGTGAATTGGGCTTTCGCTGGTGCTGTGCTTCAAAGATCAGTGCTTCAAAGATCTTTGCGTGTGGCAAAGACTGGCCCTACGGGAAAAATCAGAACAGTAAGAATAACCTAAGGAAGGATAAAAACCCATCTGACATGCTCAATTAAATGGAAAATAAGGTTTCTCTCAAAGCTGTATTCTACTCATTCTGGTTCTCCTTTGGCCCATTCCCTCTCCTCCCCACTGTCTGTTGTAATTGTTTTGTTGTATCACTAAAATTGAGAATGTAATATCCTTGGGGCAGGGACCTTTATCTGCTAACATGCATGTAAAATGGACTGTTCATCTATGGCAAAATGAATAGTAATAATCCCATGTAATTTAGAATTCACTAACGCAGGCCCCCAAGTTGCATAACACTCCTTTCAATATTCCCAAATTAGCATATCTTGAATTTATATTAAAATATAAGGACAGAGATAATGAAAAGCTAAAAAGCATTTCACAAGAAATAATGAAACCCCAAGTACCTAGATGTGAGGAATAGCATCAGCTGGAGTGTGCAGCTATTAGGTGATATTGCCACATCTCTAGTGAGCAGTGAGCTATGAAGCCAAGCTGCCTGGAGCGCTCAGGTATGTTGCGCAGCAGCCAAACATCTGCCTATTTTTTAATTAAGAGCAAGATGGGGTTTAATTATCCCCCCCCTATTTTGGAACATAATCAAATCAGTAATTTCCAGGCTGTACCCCTCGGGGTGCTGTGATACTGCTTGCTCAGGGAATCTGCCAGTGGAGTCCTGTATTCACACCTTGGGCTGATGCCCTGCAAGTTGGACAGTTCCTTCTATGCTGGGTGGTCTGCCTGTTCATCACATGATGCTAACTTACTTCATTCTGCCACTGTGCTCATCACAGAAAGCAACCGTGCCCTTCACAGGCCCCTATGGTTCTCTGCTGGGGTACTATATACTGCTGCGCCCTGTATTGCCACTGGCCAACGCCTGCTTCTCCTCAAAGATTTTGTCCTGGCTGCTGGATTCAATTTCAGTTTATTTATTTGAGGCATGATCTTTCGCTACAGCCCAGCTGCTGGATTCTTGGCATGCATGGCCTCACCTTTTCCAGCAACACCCCCCTTAGGCAGTGCAACACCAGTGATAGTACTGTAGTGCCCCTGTACTTGTGCTTTCTCTCTGCCCTGTCTGCTATTGTGTAAACCTGCTAATGATCAACACAACCAGGAGCCTGAGTACCTGCTGAAGCACATCTTAAGAGTCTACAGATGTTACAGTCCTTACTCTGTCTCTGACTAGTCACAAGCCTGAGGTAGCCACACACACGCACCCCGTCCCGGTAGCCCAAAAGCTTGCATAGTCTCACCGACCGTACTTGGTCTAATAAAAAAAAATCTCACCTGAATTACTTTGTCTCTGTCTCTTACGTTTGGGATCAATACAGCAACCACCATCTCTTCTAGATTACAAATGTAATGTCAGCCTGATTAGGTGCTTAATGCCTTCGCTGCGATCACAAACTAAAGTAAAATGTGGCTGGCTGTAGTGTCAATCACACATCATTGGTTGCGCTGTGGGGATTTTGTTACTGCTGTTCTATTTGTAACGGACCATAAATAATGAGAGTGAGTTTACTCTCTTTCACAATCCTCTTTCCCCTTATTATAAGGGCTTATTCTCATGAGCAAGGTAATTACTCTGGTGCAGTTATTCTGGAATGACTACCTCTCTCTGCCTTTGTTCCCACAAACACAGAGAAGAGGAGGTTAAGTTACTCTTCCTCACGAGTGATGTCCCTACTTGGGAACTTGAAGGGAGCTACGAGCAGGGAAAGCTGGAATAAGAAGCATTCACTAAGGCAGTGCTGATACTAGGAGAACATACCAGAAGGGAGTGCTGAGATTTTCTGGGATTAGAGAGGACTCTGGCAGGAGTGTAATAATTGCCTCATTCCTGTACAGAAAGTTTCCTTCTCTGCTCACTCATCCAGAGAGCTGAGTATTGTCCTGTTTATCCTTACTTCAACCCCACTGCTCATGGGAACACAGGGGAGGATAAAATGTGTTAGGAAGTACTTGCCTACCAAAAAAGTGCTTGTGATAACAAGACCAAATAGTCTTTTAAGAATAATAACCAGAGGTGGCAAGGGCCAACAATGCTGGACTAGCTTGTTGGATTTTTAAAATGATTATTGTTAATTATTTATATAGCGCCAGCAATGTGTTGGGACCAACACAGCAACCAGACACTAACTCCTGGCATTGAAGAGTCATAATTAGAGACAGGTCCCTGCCCCAAGGAACTTACAATCTAGAATGGACAAAGGGAGGTGCGCAGAGAGAGGGACGGGTACATTCATGAAGCTGAGAAGCTGTAGGGGCATATGCTTACCTTAGTTACAAGGGAGGAGGAGGATCCCAAAGAATGCAGCAGTATAAGGAGAAGTACGAAGGAGCAATCTATGGGAATGAGGAGTTAGAGAAGGCCTTAACTCAGTTTAAGTTTTTCTGGATCCATTTTCTAACTGGTCACTTTGAGGGGCTTTTACTGGGGATAATCTCTCCCTTGGTGATTTTTCTTTTAAAATAAAAAGTATATGCATGAATTGGTGCAATCAGGTATATTGCAAAAGGAAAGCGTTTGCTCTTCTGGAGCATCTTTATAAACCGGATTCCCTTACTGAGATGATTGAGCGGTGCCCAGAAATAAGAGATTTCTCATTCCAGCTCCAGAAGAAAAGAAATACTCCCCTTTCCCGTACTCTTCTATTTATAGAGCAACACCAGTGAAGCTGGCGCTGTAAAATCATTAATTACAGACAGGTCCCTGCACATTGATGAAGATCAAATACAGTTGCCTGGTAATTATTATCATATTATCTAACTTAAATGCTAATTGCACCTTGAGTGGTAGGTGAAATGAATATATATATAAAAACACACACACACAATAGATTCCTTTCTTTTTCCTAAAGCAATGGCTTGCAGGAAGGGCAACTCTACCTCTTTACCAGCTCACGGGTGAGGTCTTAGTGTGCAGAAAGGCCAAGATTTTCAAGCCACTTACTCCAGAAATGAAGCTGTTTCAAGGTGGTTACTCTGGAGCAAGCGGTTTGAGGATCATGTCCTAACTCTGAGGACTCCCCTTGCTTGCCCTGGGCTTGACCCTGCCCGCGTCTAAATGTTCTGGCCTGATTCAGCAAAATAATCCGCTGATTAATGGCTCATTCCCATGAGTACCTTTAAAAATGAACATTTTTAAATTTCCTTGGGAGAGAACAGTTGCACCGTATGGTTTTTCCGATGTTGCTTCCCCCACTTTCTCCACATGGTTTTGCCTTGGGTGTTGCCCCTAGTGCTGCTGGCAATCCCATGATGCTGCACAGCTGTCTGGTGTCCCTAGGAGGCTGAGAACTGAGAGTGGGAAGTAATGGTTCCCACGTTATGAGGGATGTCCAAGACGTATCTAAACATGATCGTTAAACCGTGGTTTGCACTCTCATGCTTGCAGGTCATTTCCCACATTGCAATCTAATCTATTCTCATGATTAAAAAAACAAAAAAAACACTTCCAAGGTGGAACTGGTTTTGGTGCTTTTTTCATCTTGTGAGAATACACCCTTAGTCTTGTTGACTTAAACGGGGACTCAAATGCTTCATTTCAAGCGATTGTGTGTTTGCGGAACTGAGCCTCATAGCTCTTTGTGGACTGCCCTACAAACAAACTCGAGCTAAAATAACAGAAGCTGGTTTAAAATCACCAAATAAACAAATGGTGTGAAGTCTCTGTGTTGCTAATATTTTGGTGCTTTTTTCATCTTGAACAACCGTGGGTGCAACCACCAAAGCTAGGCAGCCTACACAAGCTAGGCGGGCGTGATCCTACACCCTGTGGTGAGCAAGTGCCGCTGCTACACTGCGGGACCAGCACAGAGACCGGGGTCGATGGTCCTCCCACCAGTCCCCACAAGGAAAGAGGGTGGGGCGCTGTCAGAAGTTCAGCCATGCCCCAGGGCGGGCAGGCAGACGCCAGCCAACGCTGCGACCCCCACCGCCTGCCCATCCTCTATCCCGCCCCTGTCCATGACATGGGTGCACATGCTTGGTGACAGCACCTGCCACTCAAAGCCATGTGACGGACCTCCCCATGTGGTGGAGCAGACTGGGACCGGCCCCACCAGCCGCGCACTACTCCACATCGGGCAGCCTTACCCCACTTTGGGTACAGCTGCTACACGCTGTGTCCCAGGCCTTTTTCAGATGATGCAGGGCGTAGCCAGCTGCATATGCCCCCATCATGCAGCAGGGTGAATATCTGGTAGCTGCCAGGCAAATGATGAACCGCATCACAGGACAATGGTGTGGGGTAAGGCTGCCCAAACTGCGGTAACAGTCTCGTGTGGCTGGACCCAGTGACATTTGTATTCCAAATGGCTTTAGCAAATTAGAAATGGGATGCGTATGGTTGAAATAAGAGTGCCCACACATAGCTGGGGTAATCAAAGTAGTGATTTAAAACAGATCTGATTATGCCACTGCAAGCTTGTGTGCAGAGTTGGGAGGGGGCGCAGCAAAAACTCTTGGGCAGGGACCGTGTCTATCTTATTCTCTGTAAAGTGCCAGGTACATTGCTGGCACTATATAAAAGCTTATAACAAATAAAAAAAAAAAAAAAAGGAAACTGCAGCTGGGGAACACAGGTATCATCTGGACCCTCATCCCCAGCAGAACCACAGAGTTTTTCATTAGGTTTTCCTTCAGGAATTAATCCTGCCAATGACAGCATTCATTCTCACTGTTTGCCTTGTATTCCTCATTCTCCTCCCCCTCCCCCCATTCATCACTGCCTTTTATCCCCGAGAGAGACAAAATAGTTCAAATTGGGGGGCTTGGATTGAGTGCAATGATGGGTAGTTGGTCTCCAGGAGCAGCTGACATAACAGAGAATGACAGGGTATGAGTCGACCGGGGAACAACTGAAATGGCAGGAGGAAGGGTGGAATGACAGGTACGAGGCTATTGGGAGTGGCTGAAATAACGGGGCAGGGTGGAATCATGGTTAAGAGGACATCAGGCGGTGGAATGACAGGTATGAGGACACCAGGAGCGACTGGAATCGGGGGCAGAGTGGAATGACGGGTAGGAGTTGTCCAGGAGCAGCTGAAATGACAGGGACTGGTTGGAATGACGGGTACGAGGTCATCAAGAGCAACTGAAATGATGGGGGCAGAGTGGAATTATCATTATTTTTGTTATTATTAGCAAGCATTTATATAGCGCAAGCAATGTACCTGGTGCTTTACAAAGTAATGGAATAGACATGGTCCCTGCCCTAGGGCTTACAATCAGGTGCACGTGCTTGGCTTGGTTACATCAAGAATGATGGCTGGTTGGTCCATGTGGTGAGGATATGAGTACACAGACCTCAGGTAAGAGATTGTACTAGATGGTAGGTCTCATCAGGAGTTGGGAGCGGGGAGTCGGGGAGGGCAGAATGGAAGAGGTGGGTCTTGAGGGATTTGAAGGTACAAAGAGAGGGGGTGAGGTGGATATGGGCAGGGAGGGAGTTCCAGGTGTGTGTGGGGGCAGCTAGGCAGATGGAATGAAGGCAGTTAGGGGAGCAGGGGAGGTGTGGGAGGAGACCGAGGAGGACCGGCGTTCACTGTCTCGAGTATGGAGGGAAATTAGCGCAGAGAGGTAGGGGGGAGCAAGGTTGTAAAGAGCTCTATAGGTGAAGACTAGGAGCTCGTGCAGGATTTGTTCAGGAAGGGGGAGCCAGTGAAGAGAGGAGAGGAAGGACTGGCGAGGTGGATGACCCCGGCAGCAGAGTTTTGGATGGAGATAAGGGGAGAAAAGTGAGAGCCGGGGAGGCCAGTGAGAAGGAGGTTATAGTAATCGAGGTTAGAGATTACCAGGGTGTGAACAAGAGTTTTGGCAGAGGAGACAGAGAGAAAAGGGCGAATCTTAGCAATGCTATGGAGGGAGAAGCGACAGGATTTGGCAACAGAGTCGATGTAGGGTTTAAAAGAAAGGGGTGAGTCAAAGATAAAGCCTAAACTATGGCCTTGGGGGACGGGAAAGATGGTGATCCCGTTGATAAGGATCGACGAGAGGAAGGATGAGGGGGAAGAGAAGTAGTTCAGTTTTAGCCATGTTGAGTTTGAGTTGACGTTGAGACATCCAGGTAAAGATATCAAGAGACAGCTGGTGAGGCGAGCTTGAACAGATAAGATAGAGTTGAGTGTCATCAGCGTAGAGGTGATATTGGAAGCCATGGGAGGCAATGAGTTTGCCTAGGGACAGGATGTAGCTAAAGAAGAGGAAAGGGCCGAGGACAGAGCCTTGGGGAACACCAACCAAGAGGGGAAAGGAGGAGGAGTTGGAGTTGGCAAGAGACACACTGAAGGAGGTAGGAGAAGAACCAGTCGAGGACGGAGCCACGGAAGCCAAGGGAGTGAAGTGATTCCAGCAAGAGTGAGTGGTCAACAGTATTGAAGGCAGCAGAGAGGTCAAGGAGGACAAGAATGGAGTAGAGGTGATTAGACTTAGCCACAAGAAGATCGTTGGTGATCTTAGCAAGAGCATTTCAATAGAGTGAAGGGGGCGGAAGCCAGATTGGAGGGGGTTAAGGGAGGAGTTGGTGGAGAGGAAGTCAAGGCAGCAGGAGTAGACAACACATTCAAGAAGCAGCTAGAATAAAGGGGGTTTGGGTGGAATGACATGTAAGAGGCAATTGGGAGCAGTTGAAATGACGGTGAACTGGGTGGAATTGTGGGTACAAGGATGGTTGGAGCTCCTGGAATGACTGGGGGCTGGGTGGAATGAGTATAAGGACATCGGAAGGAATGACAGGTAAGAGGCCATTGGGAGTGGATAAAATGACAAAAGAAGTGGGTAGAATGATGAGTACATGGGAGCATCTGAAATGATGGGGAACTGGGTGAAATGATACATGAGTGGTCACTGGGAGTGACTGGAATGAGTGGGGGCTGGGGTGGAATGACGTATACGAGGACACTGGGAGAAGCCAGAATGGCGGGATTGGGTGGAATGACGAGTATGAATCCACTTGGAGCAGCTGGAACGATGGGGAGCAGGGTGGAATGACATGTAAGAGGCAATCGGAAGCAGCTGAAACGGTGAGCTTGGTGGAATGGCAGGTACAAGGAGGATGGTTGGAGCTGCTGGAATGATGGGACTGGGTGGAATGATGAGTAGGAGGACACCGTGCACTGAGGAATTTAAAAAGAGTTGGATAGAATTCCTTTAGGCACATAACGGACAACAATTGTGGCTGCAAGGGAAATGCTTCAATGAGGAAGGCTCTGCAAAACGATATCCCCCTGTAGTCCCTCCTCCTTCTGCTGGTGAAATGGATGAGGTTGCTTCCAGGTGCAATAAATAAATAAATAAAATAAAATAAAATAAAAATCCCACTGGTGAAACTGACAAAGTTTGAGCTGAAAGGGAAATTTGCTGACTGGCTGCCAATAAAACTCAAGTTGGTACTGCAGTAGCAGAGGGAATTTAGGTGCTTCCCCTTTCAAAAACTAGAAGTTCTTAGATCAAAAAACCTTCAGCTTAAGAGAAGGATTAAGGCTAGACCTGAAATAAAAAATCTCAGCAGAATGCTGCTTCTGTTGGAAGCAGGGCATTCACCAAGATTCACACAACACGGAAAACTTACCAGCTTTCCTGCTGTTTTTGCTATTTCCCAATACTTTTTGCACATTTGCCAAGGGCCAGTCCAAAGCCCTGTGTGTACCCCACGCACACCCCCGGTGGCTGTGGAGATGAAAACCTACCGGAGAAGTTCTGGAAATTGCCAAAAGTACTATAAAACTTGTCATAAAATTCCTGAAAAGTGACGAAAAAGTCCCGGAAAGTGATGAAAATATGAAAGAAGAGTGGAGTCACCGGAAACTGTCAAAGTACTGACGGACACTCGCAAGCACTCCTAAAATGTTGGTATTTCCCTTCGTAACAGGAACACTTGCTCTCGTCTCAGTCCTAGTTAAGGATCTTACAAATTCAGCCATGCTCTAAAAAGCATGGAAATTGTAAGTTAAGACTCCTGCCTTAACTTGCACACCATGTAGGCAGTAAATACATTCAGTCTCGCATACTGTGCTCGCTGGCAACTTAGGCTCCATGCACCCATACTTTGCCTTGGTCTTTCAGCACCAGTTCTCTACCTCTGCAGGTTGGGGGCAACAAGCTCCTGCCTGCCCCAGCATTATGTACTTGATCTTCGTCTTCACTATGGCCACAATTCCTCCTTCATTCATAGCTCCTTCCTTAGGCAGCAGCTCAAGTGCATCTGCTCACTGCACAGGTGATTACGGGCAGGCGAATATTTGTCCTTCTATGTCATGAACTGGAGTACTAGACTGTATTATGGGTGTGGGAGAACTGATGGTAATACTGCTGCTTACAGTCAGATAAGGATTCTGTTTCCCTGCTTCTGCACTAACTCTGCTTCGTTCCATAGCCCCCTTTGCTCAGTGCTCAGAAAAACCATCCAATAGACTCAATACAGCTGTTGATTTTGGAATGGCCTTTCTTGCTACATATTTTTAAGTGGACCATTGTTACAACGCAGCAAACTCTCATTTCAGTAGATCTGCTTTTTCAGCAAGTCTAAAGGTGAGTGAGCACTCTTGAGCAATAATTGTGGGCACAGCATATTTTGAGCACTCCTACACTACTTCTCCTTGGCTCTCTGCTTCCTGAAGCCTCCTGGCCTGATGCTCTGGTAAGGACGCACCTTAGCTAGCAATTTCTTGTACTGTGTTCATATTGCAACAGTGTAGCAAACGTAGATCAGCATTTCAGACACCTGCACCTGCCCTCTTGCTCCAAGACTCTTACACATGTTGATATCAGTGTTGTTTGTTCTACCTCTACACATCTTTGTGGAGGAGTACTGCTCCAATATTATACGACCACAGCACAACCTCAATCTTACAGACTAGGGACTTCACCAAGGCAGGAAACAGCAAGGTTAGTCCTGCCTCCCAAATCTTTCCAGCCCCAGTATTTAACTGAGTCTGACCAATTCAATTCAATTCCATTTTATTTAAAGAATTAAATGTGGAAATTAAGTAATCACCCATGCCCAAGGTGTTAAGAGTATGTCTAAGAAAAGCCATCCAGGGAGATTGCTTCAAATGCTCCAGGGTCATATCCTTGAGAGGACAAAGTTTTGACAATGATGACGGGGAATTTGCCAGAAGTTTTAACCACAATTTCAGTAAACAAACATGGACTTTGCCGTTTCCAGTCTAAGGAAGGAAACCAGGAATGATGATGGTAAGCCCAGAAAGGAACGCAGAAATCTGTTCTGCAGGACATCAATGTCCTTAGTTATGGCCTGGCCGCAAACCGCTGCACCATACAGCAACGGTGAGTTAACTATGGTCTCATATGCCTTGAGAGGAGCATAGAAATAACGCCTGGCTAATGAAGAATCAAATCGCTTTGTTGCCCATGCAGATTGGATAGCCTTGTTCTTAATATTCCGAAGATGACGGTTCCGTCCCCTATCCACAGATAACCACACACCCAGGTATTCGTAACCACCCTGATCCCTATGATCTGGATGTAAACTGCAAGTAGCCCCTGCTGTCCACATTCTTCCTGTTCTCCCCAACCCAAATTAATGCATATAAGGAAAGCATATATAAGCCCCTTTCCCCCACAGCTTCAGTGTTGCCCCCAATCTGTAGAGGAAGAGGATTGGGGCTGAAAGACAAAGGCAAAGTGTGGGTGCATAGAGACTAAGTTGTAAGCAAAAACAATATGTGAGACTGTCCAACGTCTTTACTGCTTACATGGCACACAAGTTAAGGCAGGACTACATATAAGAAAATAATCTCTAATATAATATAGTTATATATGAAAGCAGTTGCTTGAGAGGGAGCTGTTAGGAGAAAAGGCATTCTGCCCCTGTCTCCTCCTAATCCTCCACACGGGTAGCTTCCGCTTGACCGCCAGGAGGCAGAAGTCCTCAATCTTTTCCAATGCGCATACGTGTCTCCGAGCTACCCCTACATTGTCTCCAGTCCATCTTCTGCCTTCAAACCATCAGGATGGAGTTTGATGGAGCCCCAGGAGCGGGGCCTACGCAGGGCAGGCGGGGCAGATTGAGAGGCGGCGATTGTCCCTGACGCAGTCTAGGGAACCGCCAGGAAAGCCTCAGCCAGCTCCCTTGCAGCGAGCCGGGGAGCGGGGCAGCCGAGCGCACGCGCGAAAAGAAGAATCCTCGCAGCGGCTACCAGCGTCCCCCCACCCTTTCTGATCTAGAGGACTGAGTCAGCGCGGCTGATCTCCGTCCCGCTCGGTTTGCCAGCTAGGGGAACCGAGTGTAGCCCTGCAGGAGAAGCGTAATGCAGGGGTATGCGATATAGCTTCTACACAGTCCTGGAGGCAGATTTATGCCTTCCCCTGCCTCCAAAAACCCGACAAACACCAAGCCATGGTAGGGGAGATTTACAGGCTTCATTCAATTCGTGCGATAGAGAGGGTCCCCACAGGAGAAATCAGAAGGGGTCTCTACTCAATCCTTTTTCTGGTCCCAAAAAAGCAGGGAAATTGGAGGGCAGTGTTAGACTTGAAGGCCCTCAACAAATCTGTCCGAAAACAGAGGTTCAAGATGGAGACAGTGGCCTCCATCTGCAGGAGCCTGAGGAAGGATGACTGGCTTGTGTCTATAGACCTCAGAGAGCGTACCTTCATATCCCAATCAAACCTTCCCACAGGAAATGACTCAGGTTCGTGTATCAGAACTATCACTGGCAATTCGGGGCCATTCCCTTCGGTCTGACCTTGGCCCCAGGACCTTCACGAAGATTCTGATTACCCTAATAGCCAACCTCCGGAGGGAGGGAATTCACATTTATCTATACTTGGATGACCTATTAATAAGGGCACAGTCCAGAGGCCAGCTCCTATTAGATCTGAACAGGATAATTCACCACTTGAATCAGCATGGTTTCTTAGTCAACAAGGACAAGAGCCACCTCTGCCTGACACACAGGCTAGAACACCTTGGAGTAATTCTAGATACCTCCTTAGAGCTCGCCATAATCCCTCCTCGGAGACAGCAAAAGATACAGGCTCTTGTACGACTCCTAAAACAGCGGAGTCGCCTGAGGCTGAAGGTGCGTGCCCAATTACTGGGTCTTCTGGTGTCCTGTACGCAGCAGGTACAGTGGGGTCGTTTTCACATGAGACCCTTGCAGCAGCGGCTCAGGCCTTTACAAAGAGAGCTAACAGCAGGAACCAACCCGTGGGTATCCATCCCCAGAGACCTCAGACGCTCAATGTCCTGGTGGTTAGATCCGGAGGTGTTCAGCGGAGGAACACTCCTGGCGGAGCCATTCAGGGAAATAATAACAGACGCCAGCCTCAGAGGTTGGGGAGCGGTCTCGGGGACACACTCGGTTCAGGGTCTCTGGACCGACAAGGACATAGCCTGGGGAATAAATTTCCTGGAGCTCAAGGCCATCCGTTAGCTCTAATACAACTCCTTCCCCACATCAGCAACACGCATGTCTTGGTCTATACAGACAACATATCGGCCAAGGTGTATGTGAATCACCAGGGAGGTTCCAGGTCGAGACACCTGCAGTTGGAGGCAGTCAAACTGTTCCTGTGGGTGCAAAAGCACCTCAAGTCACTAAAAGCCCTTCACATCAGGGGTCAAGACAGTGTTCAGGCAGACTGGCTCAGCAGGCAGGCCATCGACCCACACGAGTGGCAGCTAAACAGGACAGTTTTCAATGACATAGTGAAAGCATACAGGAGCCTACAGATGGATCTGTACGCAAACCAACAGAATTCCCAACTATCCAGGTTCATGGCCAAAGCTCAGTGTCCCCACGCAGAGGCGATGGATGCACTGAATCAGCCATGGCCTCGGGTCCTCGTGTATGTTTTTCCACCTTTTTCCCTCATTCAGAGGACAATAGCGAAAATTCGCAGGGAACAGGCACAGGTATTGATGATAACACCATGGTGGCCCAGGAGACTTTGGTTCTCAGATTTAATCGTGCTCAGTAGAGCACAGTACACACAACTTCCGTTGATTCCCAACCGCCTATCACAAGGTCCCATACTCTGCAACAGCCTGGGCCTGCTTTGACTGACAGTTTGGAAATTGAACACAGGGCGTTGAGGAGAAAGGGGTACTCTGAGGCGGTCCTTAACACTCTGCAGCTATCTTGGAGACCAGCTACGAGACGAGCATACACGGCCACGTGGAGGACCTTTTCTCGGTGGGCAATAGAACCATGTAAAGCAGGAATTCCTGATAGATTGGAATTTGTACAACAGGGTCTGGACAAAGGTGTCAGACCAAACACGCTGCCACGCCAAACAGCGGCCTTAGACTCAGTCTTCAGGGCGATCTCTAGTACTCCCATTTCTTCCCATAGGCAGGTTAAAAGATTTCTGAGGGCAGCCAGAATCGTCTCACCACCAGTGGTGCATAGGTGCCCATCATGGAATTTGAATCTGGTGCTAGATGCCTTGACAAAGGCACCTTTTGAGCCCTTAAGACACGTATCCCTATGTTTTCTCACACTGAAGGTGTTGTTTCTGATAGCAGTCACCTCCGCCAGAAGAATTTCTGATTTAGGAGCTCTTATCAGTAGAGGAGAATGTTTGCCTTTTTCAGGAACAGTCAGTAGTCCTGAGATTAGATCAGGCAAAGGTAAACACCCCTTTTCACAGGTCCCAGGAAATTGTGCTTTCCTCTTTTTGTCCTAGACCTGCACATCCAAAAGAAAGGGTGTGGCACACCCTCGACGTCCGCAGAGCGCTAAAAATGTACTTGAAGAGGACAGGAGGGTTTAGAAGGTCATCAGCAACGCTGGTGAATATTAGACAGAGTTGTAAGGGGACAAAAGCTTCTAAATCTCTGATTTCTAAATGGGTCAAGCAAGCGATAGTAGAGGCATACAAAGCAAAAGGGAAAACTCCCCCCATGCAGATCTGGGCCCACTCACTAAGGAGTGCAGCTACATCATATGCTTTTAAGGCAAGAGCCTCTTATGAGGAGATCTGTAAGGCGGCTACATGGTTGTCTATCCATACTTTCGTGAGACATTATAAGTTAGATGTCTACAAGTCTGCGGAGGCGGCGTTTGGCAGACGGGTACTACAAGCGGTACTGGAGAATCCCAGTGCTGTTTGTTCCCACCCGTAAGACCAGTCAGGAAAGCGGAGTACATCCTGTGCAGAGGATTGGGAGAAGAGAAAACTGGTCACCTACCTTCGGTGAATTCTCTTTCTCCCCTGTTCTCCGACTAATCATCCGACCCACCCTACAAAACAGCAAAAAAAAAAAAAGAAGCAGCATAGGAGAAGAAGAAAGGAGAGGATAGGATGGATGGATCCCAGCATAATGTTTTCTTTTTTGGATTACAGGGTTAGTATAGGTATTTTTCGAATTGATTACCAGTTGAGAGTGTGTTTTGGCAGTTTTTCAAGTTAGTTACACAGGGGCTGTCCGAGGAATACAATGATCCGTTCCTTGGCTTGGGGACAGACTGGAGACAACGTAGGGGTAGCTCGGAGACACGCATGTGCATTGGAAAAGATTGAGGACTTCTGCCTCCTGGCGGTCAAGCAGAAGCTACCCGTGCGGAGGATTAGTCAGAGAACAGGGGAGAAAGAGAATTCACCGAAGGTAGGTGACCAATTTTCTCTTAGCATTTCAAACATTTAAATACAATGAAGAGAAACAAATAATCAGACAGTAAATGCAGGCTAGGTATATAATCATAATAACAAGCGCTAGGGAAAGAGCTGTGGCAAAAGAGGTTCAAGGTAGAAAGGAGGTTTGTATTTCAATGTTCTGAAATGCTGTTTAGGGAACACAGTAGGTATAGGTGTAAACATTCATTGATTACAAACATTTGCAAACAAATGTTGATTCATTTAGGGTACCCTTCTCCCCTGTAACTAAGCCAAGTACATGCACCTGTGACTTCTCAACTTACATGAACGTATTCGTCCTTTCTCTCCCCATGTTTCCCTCTCCTTTGACTCCCTCTCCCATGCTGCTGCTAGATTATTAGCCACTTGCAGGCGAGACCTGTCTAGAATGAATGATTGCTCAGTGCCAGGTACATTGCTGGCACTATATCAATAAGCAGATATCATCTGAACTACTTTGTCAACATGGCAAACGGGCACACGTTTAACTTTTCTCCTTGGACTCGTGTGACACTAGCTTTTCTATTTTAAGTTTTTCAGGCAAACACATTGTAGTTTACTGTATATTTATTTTTCTATGTAGTTCTATCAGTCCTGGGCGAGAGTAAGCCCTCCCATTTCTGTCTTTTTTTTATGAGGAATCCCTCCCCTTCCCGTGCTAATTAACACAGTATGGTCTTGCTGCTTGTCATTTTCACCCTTGTGGAAACCGCCATTGTGTGATGATTTCCGCCGTGGTTCGATGTGGGTGGATAGTTTCCTTTGAAGCCAGCTCCTGTGTAGCCTTATTGATTGAATCCCAAGCTGCCAACATCCTCTCTCTTGATAGTTCAGCTTGTCACCTCTTTCTCACCTTCCCCCTCAGTTTGGGGAACAGCAGCAGTCTCCTAGGTCTGGCAGGCTATTGTCATGTGATCACACCAGGCTGGCTAGACTGCCTGCTTCCATATGAAAATCTGATTAGTAAATAATTAGACTCCCACCGTTTTGTCTCCCAACAGCCTCTTTGTTGAGAAGAATTGCTCAATGTCTGCTGATGTACCACCACAAACTCTGCTGGACGCTGGCAGTTGTAGCGTTGGGTGTGTTCTTAGAACGCAGAGTTTGTGGGAGAGAAATCCTTATTAGCAGTTTTGCACAGATGCTGTCTTTCTTGGTGTCTGATGGAAACTGTCTTTGCAGGGTACATCTATCCATTCTTCAAGGCTAGACAGAGCAGGTAAATGAGCACTTCTCTTAAAGAGATACCATCCTCTCCCCTTTTCAAAGAGAGAATAAACCAATTTAATGCAATCATTATTAAGCTATGAATACACAAATGAAGAAGCTTTATTTACATATAAACATTCTTCACTCTCTGAAGTGCCCCATGAAGTTTCATGACTCTGCATGGCATCGCTGCGGTCTCCATTCCTGCATTGTGTGTGATCACTGCTGCAGATAAAGGTAGGACTGCCCGTGTATTTTGAAGGGAGGGAGGGACCAACAAATTCCTTGACCAGGAAACCCAAATTCTGTGAATGGAAAATCTTGATTCTGCAAGCAAAGTAAATTATGCAGATTACTTAAATCCTGAAAATTATGCACCTTTTTGAATGCAAATATGTTTCCCAGCATGCTATTCCATTCGTTTTTGGACACCATGTCTTAAAATACAGTGCCACAGCTTGGGTCTTGTTTCTCCAGCAGAGGATTGTGGACTACTCCTTTTCAGCAGTTGTAGTAGCAGCTCCCTGTTTTGGCATCCCATTTGCTACTTACAGTAGTCCCCTCTCAGGCTGTGATTCTGTGATGCCCTGCCAGATGCAGTTTCTGCAACAGATTTGGCCAGGTGACAAATTCTGCAAAAATACTTGTGATCACAGCAGCACAGAATTCACAGGGCCCTGCTCATATGCTTTAGGAGCCTATTCACAAGAGGCCACTGTCTTTTGGTGACCAAGGGTGTATTATATGTTATGTTCCCTCCGTGTTCAGGATGGCCAACATGAACAATCCTGTACATGTTTGGGGATTATGTACATGTAACAACTTGTAGATAGCCAGCAGCTATTCACTGGCTACCCACAAGCTGTTGTGGGGAAATGAGGCTTTATTGGTCCTAGGGAGCAGCTAGCATCAGTGCAACAAGATTGTTACTTAGCAAAGTGTTCTGCAACAACATTGTTGCATGACACTCTCATGGCATGGAACTACCCACCTCCCACCCCCAGGAAGCAACAAGCGGAGGACCCAGAGGAGAGGGATAGGCAGAGAGAGCATATTAATGGTGGTGGGTGGCTTTCTTCTGCTGCCATGCTCTCTCTGCTTGTCCCTCTTTAGACATCACAACATCTGCATGGTAGTTCTTGCCCTGCGCAGTTGGCTCGGATGTCCATTCAGGCCCACTGTGCAGGGCAAATGACTAGCCACCACATGGTTCCAAATTTAGGGTTTAAAATACACGTCACTCTGGATGAGTGTTTCCAGTGTGAAACGCTCACCTAGCCTAACATGTAAAAATACCCCAAGTTTTACCAACCTACATTCCTACGTTTTCATGTAACTGCAATGGCTTGATGTGAAACCCCCCCCCCCCCCCCATCATAATAAAGTTTTTGTTTCTCTTTATTGTTTTTATTACACACATTCAAGTCAGTTGTGTTTGCTACATCAGTTTCAATTAAACTGGGAATTTTCTTTTTAATTTTCCGTTCAGCAGAATCTTTGATGGTGAGAACACTGTCAGGGATGTTCTAGGGCTGTCAGGCCTGGAGATTTATACAGCATCAGCATCCAGATTCAGCAGTAGTGCAGCTTTGGGTTCAACGGTCTGTGTAGAATCGGAGTACAGACTTTAGGGGCAGACTGGAGACCAACATGCAGACCAAGGTAACCAAGCCTGGAGGATACAGGCAAGAAGACCAACAGGACGACTAGTAACAGGCAAGATAGAGCAGACGGGTAGATTTCAGAAGGCAGGTTAGAAGAGCACGTTCCATACAAAGAATAAAGCAGGCTAGAGCAGATTCAAACAATGGGTTGGAGCAGAGACTGTCCAAAGGGGCACAAATGTAGTCGGTAACAGGTCCAGCAGCCAGCATAATACAGAATGAACAGGAAGGAGCAAGCAGGAAAAGGAAACGCATGATCCACTTAGCTTCCTGTGGCTGCAGACCTGCCTTGTATACAGGCAGGTAGGGGTGAAATGGCAAGCAACAGTGACAGGTTTTTTTGTTGGTAATGGCCAATCTGACACCACCTTAATGACATGGCAACCCGAATTGAAGCAGCGGCACTTACCAATATTTGCTGCCGCTGTCCGATCAAGCATGTTGCCCTTTTCAGCCCTTTTGAAAGTGCCAGAGACTCTCGGGGACTTCTGGGAACTGCTGTAAAATTTTGGAAACTGTGGTAAAGTTCTGTCAATGCCGTAAACTTCTGTAAACAGTCAGAAGCTTTATGAAGGACCTGTCGCAACTTTCGCTAAAACTGTCGCAAATTACCGTGAACTGTCGTAAATGCCGCAAAGTGCAGTAAACCGCTACAACTTCTGTAAAATGCCGCAAATTTCCACAAACTTCCGCAAATTGCCATGAAGTATCGTAAATTGCTGTTGGTTGCCGTCGGACTGGTGGCAGACTAGCCGAAAGAGCGGCAGCACAAAGCAGAACGGCAAACACTGCTGCCGCTTCAAGCCTACAAGAAGGCAGCCAACCAACCAGGAAGCTGGGGGCGTGGAACGATGCTATGACTAAGCCTAGTGAAGGAGTGTGGCCTTACTAGCACAGGAGAGACCTTGAGGAAGCACCATTGGCCCTCGCCAGAGCGTACTGCTGGTGCTAGGGAGCCAGTCACGGCCTCCAGGACCCTAAGAATGCCCATTCAAGCTTAGGTTCCTCACAAATACTTGCTCCAAGGGTGCTGTCCTGTTGTTCAGCAGGGCTAAATGGGCCTGCTCTGGAAAGTGGTTTTGAATCATGGCCTCAGGTTCCAGCCACAGTTACTCATAAATAGCCCCACTTGAATCAATGATTAATTACAAACATTCAATGAGTAAAAGCTCTCACTGGTCAGTGATTGATTTCAGTAGGGCTACTCCTGGTGTGTTTTAGGATTGGCAGCCTTGTTAAGTGATGCCAACTCTACTTCTTATTCTACAGGCGCAGAAGTATATCTAAAATAGTGGAAAAACAGAAAGAGTAGAGGCCAGCTGGGAACTTACGAGCATTTCCCTCCTGGTGTATTATAGGAATTTGTGAAAATAAAAGGCAGCCAATTTAAAGCGAGAGCGAGTCATTTTAAAGCAGCATGCACCCGCTGAACTTGCTGCAGTGGAATATCATTAACACACATAGCTTATTTTGAAAGAAAGGCTAGTTTTGTAGGTGAATAAGAATAGAAGCTAGTTAGGGCTAATAAAAATGAGGGCTCTTGGTTTCTTGGTGCTCACCACACGCTGAGCGTAGGCAATTATTTCCTGCATAGATAGCATAGCATACTTAGGGTGAAAACAGACATAACACTAACTCCACTTTAACACTGCTTTAACATTTCTTATGCATGTTGCAGGGCTGCATAGGGCACCAGTACAGCCCTGCAACATGCATAAGAAATGTTAAAGTGGAGTTAGCATTTTGTCTGTTTTCACCCTTAGACATATTACACGGCGGAAGGACAATTGTTGTGTGTTCTGTTAAATCACTTACACTGGCCATCATTGGGAGTTAGGAGAATAGTAATTGTATGCATACTGATTTTGGGTGGGGAGTAAAGTTTTTGCAGGAAAAGTTCTGTCTGACCTTTGCCCAGCTGCCAGGGAAGCCCTGGGTCCAGAGCTTGCATGGTAAGCAGGGGAGAGAACCTTTCTGCTTCTCCAAGAAATTCAGCAGGAAAGCAGCTTTCCCTCCGTCCTCAACCCACCCCACAAACCTTGCAGGGGTGGTGCATGGAAGGAGGAATATTCTGATTCTCCACTAAGTGGTTTTGAATAATTCATTTGAATAGATTCTGGACTATTGCAATGCGCTCTGCGTGGGGCTACCCATGGTGACAGTTTGGAGACTACAGCTGGTGCAGAATGCGGCAGACCAGGGCTCCGTTCTCTGCACTGGCTGCCTATCGCCTTCCAGGCCTGATTCAAGGGGTTGGTTTTGACCTAAGAGCACTACACGGCCTGGGCCCTGCCTACCTGCAGGACTGCCTCACTCCCCGGGCCCTGCATCGGCCCCTGCGGTCATCTGGGAGCGCCCTTCTCGAGGCCCCCCGAGTCTCTCGGGTGGTGATGATAGGGAGGGTGTTCTCAGCAGCCGTGCCCAGGCTGTTGAACTCCCTCCTGACATAGGTCTGCTTGGCCCCAGACCTTCCCTCTTTCTGAAGCCGGTGCAAGACCTGGCTGTTCCACCAGGCTTTTATCAAGGGAGACGGGTTAAGGGGGGGGGGGGGTTGGAGAGGTTTTCTAACTCCACCTTTGTGTGTTTGTTTTCTTATATTATGGATTTTTCCATTTCTATTTCTATTTGTTTCTATTTTATATTTATATATGTATTTTTATATGCTTTTTTTATTGTGAGCCATCCCGAGCTGCTGGTGGCTGGAGGGCGCGGGCTAAAAATGTGATGAAATAAAATAAAATAAATAAATAAACAGCTTATCCGTTGGGAAGCTCTCTCCCCAGCCTGCCCTGCTGATCAATGAAGCAAACTCACATTTTGGCAGGAGAGAGATTCCCTTATGCTAAACATTGCAAATTCAATGGCTTGTGTGAAACACAAGTCACTTACTCTGGGGTAGCTCCAGTGAAGCCGACAGGCTTGTGGATCGTGGCCTCTGCTGTTGTGTCTCTGCGCTTTGGTGGCTTCTACGGAAATATCTACCACTTGCTGATAAAACAAAACAATTTCACGCTCAACAACTCTGCTGAACTTTCAAGATTTCAAAGAGGCAAGAACATGACAATTAACTGTCAGTCATTTATCTCGTTACAGGTCCTTATTATATCAGGTATGTGTTTCTCTCGTCAGTCAATAATGAAAAGATGAATAAGTTAGGGCTCTTTGCCCAGCAGATGAAGTATCACCTGAGTGTGAAATTTTATGTTCATTTGATTTAAAAAATACATTAGATGGGCTGGCAGGAGAATGATGTCACTGCTCCATCCTCTTGTCTTCTTTGAAAGGTGATAAAAGCAAGAGGGTGATAAATGAACATGAGAAAGATAATTGTGTGGGGAAGAAGCTACAGGGCTTGATCCTGCTCCCAGTGAAGTCATCGGCCCCTTTTACACGGGCGGCACCCATGCGTGCACAGCCAGGGATTTGCGTGGGTGAGTCCCGTGTGTGTGCGTGTGCGTTCCCGCGAAACACCCCTACCCACCCACCTCCACCATTACCCACGCACAGAGCAAGCAGGGAGACGACCGGTTGCTCTGTGCGTGGGGATCAGTGGACGATGGGTGTGCACCCATGTACACCCGTCCCCACCCCTCCAGTGGGGCGCACACACCGACTACCCTAGCATGGCTTGTTTAAAAAGGGCCATCCTGTCAGAGCATGGTGAGGCCAGATTCTGCCTTCCTCGCCGCTGCCTTCAGAATCCTTCCTCTCGAGTTTTGCTGAGAACGGGTTTACCCTGGTTTGTGGGGGGAGTACAAGCGATCCCTGAATTGACACCAGCTGCCGTTTGGGTGCACCCTAGGGTACGTGGTGGCATTTCTGCATAACCAGGTGGTAACATTGTCCAGGCAACTGGCTCTTCCCTTCTGTTCATGGATCCTTCAGCCCCCAGTGTCTGGTGTAGCTTCACTGAAGTCAGTGGACTCTTGCAATGGTATCTTCGCTCTGGGATGAGGGATTGGAGCCTTCTACGGTACATCCCCAGCTCATCACAGGAGTTACGTACCTCAGAGAAGGGGACGTTTTGTTTTCTTGCTTGTGAATTTTATTTCTGATCTCTCCGAGGCTGGCCATGCTGGATGGAAGTGTCCGAGGGCACAGGGCTATTTTTCCCCTGTGTTTTTCTCACATAGGGTGTTTTTAAATGGGTGGGGAGGAGGCGGGTTCGCGTGCACTCGGTGGAGCGCACATGCACTTCTGGTGAGTGGAGAAGGGTTTAGATAGCGACGGATGGGTGTGCCATGCCCCTGCACAGTGCAACCTGGGATTTTCTGGGTTGCTCCATGCAGTGGGATGGGTAGAGGTAGGTGGGGGTGCATGGGTCGCGGGAGCACGTGCCCACCCTCTCCCACTTTCACACAGGCACTACCACACATGTCCACTGGGTGGGGCTGTGTGGTAGCATCTTGTGTAAAAATGCCCTTAGTCCTGCTAGTTTTCACATGTATTACTGGGAGAAAATGCCCTCATATGTGTGCCCCCAGACTCTTCTGTCCAGAATGGCCACCCTGGAGGAGACAGTTGATACCTATTAAAGTCTAACATTCTTGGAACTCCCAGAATGATTTAATTTCTCAGATTAGCTACAAGGAGTTGTGTTCTGGCCTTGGACGGACATGTGATTATAATGAGATTTCTGGGCAAACCATTTGCCACCATGTCTTGGTACATAATCCATAACCTAGGATCATCAGTAACGTATATCTATGGATCATTACTCTACAAGGAACAATAGGCCTCTCTGATGCTTATAAGCAGAGAACCGTGTTCACTAGGGTTTTCCCCCTTGTCAGAAAATGTAGTGAACATAGTCCCTGCTTATAAGGGATGGATTGGAGTCTTGTCGCTGTCATAACAAAGGGCCAAGTCTGAACTCCGTAATGTAGGAACAGACTAAGGTCCTGATTCTGCAAAGAGAACCACATGGGCAAACCCACGGCCCAGAAGAACCTCCATGACTTAGGTGAAGCTTTGCCATTTGGTTATACTTATCAGGTTGGGAACTAACCAGTGATAATTCATAGTTGGGCATACATTTTATTTTATTTTATTTTATTTATTTATTAAAATACTTGATCTTCCACCTACGGCAGCTCAGGGCAACTCACAACATAGATAAAAATACATAAATAACAGTAAAATTCAACAACAGTCCAAGGATGAACTACCCCATCTCAACCCATACACACCTTAACCCTGCTCCCTCACCAAGCGCCCGCCAAAACAGCCAGGTTTTACAGCGTTTCCGGAAGGAGAACTATCTATACTATTTGCCTTAGCATATAGCAAAAAATGTCCCTGACATTTGTTTGTTTAGATTTCTAACCCACCCTATCCCCAAGGCTCCGTGCAGGTGTGGTAAAATATCCATTAAAAAAATTCCATTAAAAAATCCATTGTACAAAATATAAAGTACCCTTCAAAACAAGCCCCAAACCCTATCTCTGCTAAAGGCCTTTATCACTCTGCGGGGGAAGCAAAAGGTCCAACATGCCCTGGTGAAGTGCTACAGGAACGAGGCGGTACTCCAGGAGATAGCAGCCCAAATGATTGTAAAATAAATATAAATATAAATAAAGGCCTGGCCAAATAAACGGGTCTTGCATTCTCTCTGGAAGATACTCCGGCTTTGGCAAACCTCTAGGGGAAGGAATTTCCAGAGCTGGGAAGCAGCTGCTGAGAACACCTCTCTGTGTGCCTTTGCCAGATCGACTTGGCACAGTGATGGAGATTGCAAGAGGGCACCCCCAGCTGACAGTAAAGATCTCAATGGAACATTTGGGGAGGAGGAGGTCTTTTAGGTTAGTTGATGCTGAAGAAGTTTCTTCTTTTCTGTTTACTTGCCCGTTCATCATCCTCATCCTCATCCTCAGATCTCTGCAGAGATAATTCCTTATATTCCTCTTGGTTATATGAAAACAGTGCTGATTAATTTCTCAGGAAAGAGAGGCTTCAAATGCTAATTAGGCTTTGAAAAACTTCTGTTGTGTATGGAAAGAGCTGCCTTGTATTGTGGCAATTTACACATCATTTTGATACGGGCTACAAGGGCAGCAAACCTTGAAGCTTTTTTATGTATCTCTAAGGGTTTTTGAGATTTTTTTCTTCCTTTGGACAGGAAGAGCCCTTTAAAAGCAGGTTTATATTTTTAAAACAAAAAATTAGTTGAATGTTGTTTGCAGGGATATGTGTCCACTGTGTTTTCCCCATTGCTGCCAATGGGGAGAGTACAGTGAACATGGCTTCCTGGTTATTTGGAAGGTCTTACAGGGGAGTTGTCACAACTATGCTTTAGTTAGTGCTAGGCTACCCCGTGGCATAAACCACCAAGCATCCAACTCTTATATGCTAATGGTTGCATTTTACACTGGACCATTGGCTACTGAGAGAATGTGACTCCCTCATTCCCTTGTCACAGAAAGAAGGGAGTGGCCAAGGGTATCTATCTCAAGATGCAAATTCAGCTTCATCACAGATAAGACGAAAAGAGAAACTTCAGATATGTAAATCACATGGGGGTCAGGAGAGGGAGGCAAGGGGACCCTTGCAGAGCACCATAATATTACAACACTCCATAAGGGATGGGGCCGTATTAAAAAGGGATAGGGCCATGTTCAGAAGCTGCAGCTAGTGCAGAATGCGGCGGCCCGTCTCCTGACTGGGACGGGCCAACGCGAGCACATTACAACAGTGCTTTGCTCTCTGCACTGGCTGCCGGTAGTCTTCCGGGCCCAATTCAACGTGTTGGTGTTGACCTTTAAGGCCCTAAATGGCTTGGGCCCCACCTATCTGCAGGACCGCCTCACCGTCCGAGACCCGGATTGGCCCCTGCGGTCAGCTGGGGACGCCCTCCTCGGGGTCCCCCGGGTTTCCACCATAAGGAGGGCGTTCTCTGTGACTGCGCCATGGCTGTGGAACTCCCTCCTGTAGGAGGTCTGCTTGATTACCAACCTCCCCTCTTTCCGCAGACAGTGTAAGACCTGGCTGTTCCACCAGGCGTTTATTGAGGGAGATGGGGTGGGTGAGTTGGGTTATGGTGGGTAGGTATGGGCTTTTTAGGTTGTTTTAATTGTAGTTTTATTACTGTGTATTTTAATATGTTTTTTAAATGTTGTTAGCCGCCCCGAGATGCCTGAGGCAGGAGGGGATGGCATATAAGTTTTAATATAAATAAATAATTTGCCCAGGGCAACGGCTGGCTGGAAGTGTAGGTCCACTGAGCAGACGGACCACAGCTTCGCCTTCGGCTGGTGCCCTGGGTTTGGCCAGCCCAGGTGGTGCTCCAGAATGTTCCAGAGCATCCCAAATAGGGCTGGCCAACTCCTTCCACATCTGGCTGTCTGTCTTTAGATGGACAGGCCATCCAGAGCTGGTATGGCCACCCCCGGGGCAGCCAATCCATCTCAAAGCACCTAACTTACCATGAACAAGCATTCATATGTTACAAAATATATCTTACCCCGTAGGGGGAGGAGGTGTTGTTACATGCTACCTCTTAACTCGCTGAATGTTAATTGCTACCTCTTAACTCACGGAAGGGTTATTATCACATACTTTACCCCTTGCTACCCTCTTCGTGTACGCTGCTGAGGTACCGTGCGGGGGTGGGGAGTTCTCATGAGATAGTCATGAATGTCTCAACGAAAAGTTGTAAACAAGCTCTTACTTTATCTGTTTGGATTTTTTTTTTTTTTTAAATTAAAATGATTTTAATTGTTTTATGATTTCAGCCTTGCAAGCCTTGTTTTGGCAGCTGGGTCCTGTACAAATGAAAACACAATAATAGAATGTTAAATCAAAGCTATTGTATGTTCCGTCTAAAGAGCTCGATGGAGTTGTTGACATGTTCCCGTTTCATTTGTCTTGCTCAGATAATACAGCCGCTGATTGGGTTATGCATTGAATAACGCTTTCTAAACAGCATGTGTTCTGGAACTGTGCGTGCTGTACAGTCGCCCCGAGCCCTGTTGGATTCCAGAAGACACTTTTCCCCACCAGTGTTTTGAAATATCAGCAGGCGTAGCGTCTGGATGAGATTTAAACTGTATTCTGTACCAACCACTGGAAGTACCACTGACTGCTTGCGAGTTGTGAGGGGAAACTGGCATTTCACGGGTAGAAAACTGCTCTGTAAAACTTTCTGATGTGCCCCCACACCCTGCGGAGTGTCATGATGTTAAGGTGCTCTGTAACAGCTAGGGCCACATTGCAAAGGGGAATTGGGGGGGTGGGGAGGGGAGGGAATCTCCTGTCCCTTTTTGACTTAGCAACATTACAGAGTTCCAAAAGGATGGATCCACATCAGGAGACTCTCATGGCCCTGCCTCCTCCCCCATTATATGTTCTGATGGTCCCCTTGCTAGTGTGAGTGGCTTTATGCCATTGGCAAGCTGGCTTTTGGTTATAATTTTCAAGGGTTGCTGAATTAGTTACAGTCTAGAAGTTGGGCTCAGGCTACTGATTGTGATTACACATTGTGTGTTAGCAAGCATAGATAACAGGAAGCATATGCAATAGACACATGTTGAATAAGCACATGTTGGAGACATAGCTAGAACAACAAGCGTGATTTGCTGCTTTGTGCTGCTGCCTGTTAGTTGGTCGCGTAGGCAATCCCCTGCTGCACCAGCTGATGTAGTGTTTGGTTTTGCACCCCCAGCTTTGGAAGCAGGGAACAATACGAGCAAGCTCCAGTTCCTGCCAGGGAGAGGCAGAGCCTGATGCAATTTGAAGAGTCCCAGCCAACATCTCCACCCTCTAGGACAGGGGGTCTCACTGCTCTTCCACTACTGGTTTTGTAGAAGCCACCATGTTGTCTTACTCATATTAGTACCAGGGAGAGCACTCCTCCTCACCACAGAGTAAACCATTTCCTGAATCAGCAGAATGGAGCTGGGGCTGGATATGGGGAAGTGATGAACCCAGGGATGTAAGAACCAGGGCACCTAGGTAGTCTCATCTACTTTATCACAAAGCTCTAGAGTGACGAGCGGCACGGTTCAGTAATCTGAATGAAGAATTGGAAGCTTGGTTTCATGAGTTCTAATCCCACTGGATATTTCAGTGACATTTCATAGGTTGCATGGGCTGGAAGTTCTCCTCATGGGAGTAATAATAAATAAGGTTAGGGGCATCATCAGGATCCTGCCAATGATGACAGGTTTTTCATTAAATGGGTGGAAGATTGTGCTGTTAGTTTTGAATACCTTCACTCACTTTGTCCTCTCTTATTGTAAATTTCTTGCTAAGGTCCTTTTAATGTATATTTCTTGTAGTCAAAGAAAAAGAAGAAGACCCAGTGCTCAGGGAAGGGGGCATTGAGGGATCTTGTCTCTGCAGAAAAAGACAAGTTGCAAGAGGAGGAGGAAGGTAAGGAAAATGCTGCTGCTTCAATTAGCAGATTTACCAATGCACTGCTGGGAAGAGGTGAGAATTATAGACAAACAATAATCAAAATTCAAAGTCTAGCCTGAGCCTTGTGACCTGTTGGGTTAGTATGGTGAGTCATGCCAGTTCCTGTGGCTTTGTGTACATGAACCAACATCCTCTCTGACCACTTTTGACTTCCTCAACCCAATAGATCAAGTACCCGTAGATCAGGTTCTCATTTATAGCTGTGAGGACATGAGGTGGCCATCTGGCATAAGCCCAAGTGCAATTTGAACTCACAACCTGCAGGGGTGTAGCAGACCCACTTGGTCACCATGCCATAATCCATGCTCCCTGCATTTCCCCCATTGATGACAATGGGAAAAACACAGGCCCTTTTAAACAGACCTGGGAGACACCGCGATGTGGGGGGGGGGGGGAATGGGTGGAGGCGGTGGGTGTGCAGCATGCGGGTGACCTGTCACACGGATGCACACCCATCTCCATGCACGGAGGCACCTCCGTTTTCCCCAGTGTCTCCGTGCATGGGTGATGGTAGGAGGTGGATGGAGCATGGGAGCATGCACACACCCCCAGCCATCCCCACCAGTGGTTACATAGACACGCCCCCCCTTGCTCATCCAGTCGCCCACATGGGGGGGGGCGGGGCGCACGTCTGGTGTGAAAAGGGCCACAGTGAGCACAAATCCGCAGATATTACACATAGGAACGAATGGTTTGAGAGATGCCCTTGGACCAGATTTTCCTTTCACTGCCCATAACCTTATGGGGAAAGGATCACAGCTCTTCAGCCAGGCCTTTGGTTCCTTTGCAGACCAAAGTGGGGCTGGACAGATGGCAAAAGAACCAGTAGGAAGGAGAGTAGTAGACAGAACTCTCCGGGAATAGAAGAGTTCTGGTCCCATCCTGTGGATATTGTTCTATTCCCATTTCTTTCCAGCTTCCTACTGCAGCTATCCATGACAGCTTTTATCTTTTGCCAGGCTATCATTTGCTGAACTCTTGTCAGGAGCCCTTCCTACTAATGGCACGGTATGGAAAGGGAGGTTCACGTGTGGGAGAGAGCTTCGGATACAAACAAATTTGCAAATAGGGAATATGGAAACCCAACCGAGTCCACAAAGACTGGCAGGAGTCCATTAACTATCATTTTGTTGAAAAATGACATGTTCCCCCTCCCCCTACATATACATTTGAAAATTACCAAACTCAAGGTTCTCTGAGAGGAAAATGTTATAGTTTGGCTTCTATGGCCAACTGAACTGGCATCAACTTTGGGCTGGAGTCCTTTGCAGTTTTGCATGCGTTAGTGGCAAATAGGGGTTTCTTGTGAGTATGGCAGAAAAATAAGAAATTGCAAGGTTTCTTCAGTCAGACAGACTTCAGTTGCACAGATTATTTAGGCAGAGGATAAACCATTCAAATCATCATGATGTAGAGTGTCTTACGGGAGGTGGGGGAGTGGGTTATTAGAAGCCATGGGTTCAATTCTGTCTTGATTTAGTCTGATTATTAGTTGTTTATATAGCACCAGCAATGTGTCTGGTACTGAGCAGTTGTTACTAGAGACAGGTCCCTGCCCCAAGGGGCTTACAATGTAGGATGGACAAGGAAGGGGAGACAAAGGGCAAGGGAGCATAGAGAAAGCCAGGAATACATTCACAAAGCTGAGAAGTTGTAGTTGCATGTGCTTAGCTCAGTTACTAGGGAGGCAGGAGATACTGAAGAATGAGACAGTATAAGAAAATGCATCAGTGAGCAATCTATGAGGGTGAGGAGCTAGAGAAAATTTACTTTAATGGGATTCTATAAATGAGGAGAAAATTTGGCCCGGTGAGTATAAAGGTGGACAGGACAGGAGCCCATGTGAGACCAGCTTCCCAGAATGTATGTGCTTGTGAGTCACTCAGAGAATATGTTTGTTTTTTTTAAAAAAAACTTAGTTTTTTAGAGAACATAAGAAGTGCCATACTGGGTCAGACCAATGGTCCATCTAGCCCAGCATCCTGTCTCCAACAGTGGCCAATCACGGTGGCTTGGGAGAAGCACCCAACAGGTCACAATGGGGGATCCATTCCCTGTTGTCTCCCAGCTCCCGTCATGTTCCCTGATCCTGTCTGGCTAATAGCTGCTAATGGACCTATCTTCCAGAAACTTGTCCAAACCTCTTTTAAACTCAGCTATAGTACTGGCCCTTACCACAGCCTCTGGCAGTAGATTCCACAACCCAGTTATATGCTGAGTGAAAAAATACTTTCTTTTATTTGTTTTAAACTTGCCACCCATGAGTTTCATGGAGTGTCCCCTAGTTCTAGTACTAGCTGAGAGGGTAAATAACTGCTCCTTGTTTATTAGTTCCACACCACTCATGATTTTATAGACCTCTATCATATCTCCTCTCAGTCGTCTCTTCTCCAAGCTGAAGAGCCCCAACCTGTCAAGCCTTTCCTCATGCGGGAGCCCTTCCATGCCCTTGATCATTTTTGTTGCCCTTCTCTCTACCTTTTCTAGATCAGCTATGTCTTTTTTGAGATGGGGTGACCAGAACTGCACACAATATTCGAGGTGTGGTCGTACCATTGATTTATATAGAGGCATTATGACATCCTCAGTTTTATTCTCTATCCCCTTCCAAATAATTCCTAACGTTCTGTTTGCTTTTTTGACTGCTGCTGCGCACTGCATTGTGAATTTCATTGTGTTGTCCACAACCACCCACAGATCCTTTTCCTGAGTAGTAACTCCTAGCTTAGTACCCAGCATTATGTACACTTAGTTTGGATTATTTTTCCCTACGTGCATCACTTTGCACTTGTCCACATTAAATCTCATTTGCCATTTAGATGCCCAGGCACCCAGTGTCATAAAATCCTGTCGCAGTTCCTCACAATCTGCTCGTGTTTTAACTACCTTGAATAACTTGGTGTCATCTGTACGACACCTCACTCTTGATCACCTCACTCTTAACACCCTTTTCCAAATCATTAATGAATACATTAAAAAGTCATAATAAACTGTGTCCAGCTGGCTTCCAGCTATGTAGGTGAGACTATGTAACAAGACAAAAGGAACGGCGACATAATGAAGCTCTTTTTTGTTTAACTTTTTCATTAACACAGATGCCTGAAGCAATTATTGTGCATGCAGAGAGTAGTTGGCACTCTGCTGTGACATCTTTCTGGAGGGAGAATATGCCATGTGACTTGACTTGCATCAAGAACAGTAGAACTGAGTCAAACCATATGGCAGACAGCACTGCAGAGTTTATATCGTGTTGTCGTCTTGCAAGGATCCACTCGGCCACGGGGATGAGCACATGACCTTGGTGCTTGTTGACATGAGGAGAGTACACTGAGGTACTTTATCCCTGGTAGTAATTTACCCGGGGTTAGTAATTGTGCCTGGAAGTGGTCACACAGATCAAGGAGCAAGTGTTGAGATACAGTTCCTACCCTGGGTTTACGATTTACTCTTGATTCAGTACAGAGTAATTTGTGCTGGGATAACTGACAAATTTCCCCCGAGTAGCAAGAGCATCATGGGAACACTTCCAGACATCAACGGGCAGTTAATTTGGAATAACTGCCTCATGTCAACAAGATCAGAGGTTTCCAAACCATGAATTGGGATCCCAAGTGGGGTCATGTCATTTTCAGATGGGGTCATGATCCCCATTGATTAATCGATACACTTTATTACCACCTGGAGTCCAGGACTGGCTCCAGGTATGTGTGAAACGCACAGCACCCCATGTATTGGGCTAGAGGTGCACAGGAGCCCCCCAGTACAGGAGGTCCTTGAATAAACTTGAAATGACAACAAATGTAAGAAGCACCAGTGTAAAATTCAGACCCATATGGCCCCCAAATGCTCAAGAGTCCTGGTCTGAGGGGTGAGTGCCTGTAGCAATTTGGGAGGGGCTGGGCCCATGCCACCATTTGTACAGGGCCGCAATGTCCCTGGATCTAGCACTGCTGGGGTCCTAGGTTTGTATTTGTCTCAACAAGGGGTCACATAGATAAAAAAAAGTTTGAGAACTACAGCATTAGATAGTAAAATGGTATTGTGTTTGACATGAACAGTGGTGATTTAGATTTTGTACATATGGCCTAATCCAGGAACCGTATCAATCAACTGGATGGGATGGAGGTGGAAATATTTCTTTTTCTTTGCCTTGTGGGACGTACAGAAGATGCATATTTCTCAGGGCATCGTCATGGTACCGAGGCACTGACTTATTTTTTCTTGTAGGTGTTTGGCAGACCAAAATCAGTAGCCGGGAAAAAAGACACTTAAGGAAAGAGCGGTTGAAATTGAAAGGTAAACCTGGAATATATTCACAAAGACCTTTCTTGAAGTGCTAAATTTTTATCCTCTGGGGTGCATAACTCTATTCAGGAGGAGTGAAGTGGATAAGACCTTTTTCGCACGAGATGCCCCCACCCATCTCCACCCAGTTTCGCTGCATGGAGATGGGTGGGAGGCGCCTGTGTGAATGCTGAGGCGTTTTCCCGCTCTACACCCATCACCCACGCACAGAGCAATGGGCTCCAATGCTCGGTGGGTGGAGGTGGGCGTGCGTCTGTGGGAATAGGCGCACACCCATCCTCCAACCCACCGCATTCCATTTCAAAATGGCGTAAGACAACAACAAAAAGGAGCCTACTGTGGAAACATTAAAAATAGAACTGAGCATGAAGCTGCTGATCTCACAAAGTTTGCACATCTCTTAATTAGCCCAGTAAATTTTGGCGCAATATGGCTGAAGACTGACATGCGAGAAGGTTTCAAAAGGTTTTTCATGAAGGGGGAATCCTCTGGCTATTTAGGGCAAGCCACTGAAGTGAAGGGGACTTGGGGTGGCTTGCACCAATACTAATCAGCTAGAGGACAGTGATGTCAGCATTTACATTCTGAAGAGCAATCCTGTTAAGGCAAACTAGAAAAAGAGGCCTTCCTGTAACTACTAATGTAGAAAGTTCAAACTTTCATTCAACTGAAATGAATTTGAATGCATTATTAAATATTCTCTATATAGTTCCTGAGATATAAAGCATTCTCCCCCCACTTGAAGAAAAAATACTGGTGCGTACTTTTAACAGTAGGTTCACAAGTGCCAAGCTATAATATATTATACACCATATATGTGTTTGCATTTATATAGGCAGACACATTTTGCATGGCTACCTCCTCCTTCCTTTTGCCAGTCAGTTTCCTTGTGAACTTAGCATTCCACAGCAAAGACATCCTGTTGACTTCAGTAGGACTCCTCCAGAGTACGTGGTTGGACGATCAAGGCCAACACAAGAATCCTGTTTTGACTCTCACAGCACCTTTCCTCTGGGGCTTTCCGAGTGCTTTACATGGCTTTAGACACCAAGCACTTATGTACTTATCCTAATTATGTACTTACTCGGCCTGTGTCAAATCCAGTCATGTAATTACTCATTTCAAAAACCTCTTTGCAAGTTAATTTCCTGTGGTAAAAATATTAACCCAGCAAAGGAATTTGCAAATGTCTCTGAGCATCTTGCAGGCTGTGATGTAAAGTTAGAGCTAAAAATTAAACTGGCATAAACAATAAACATAGGCTGGCATTTGTGGTTGGTTAAAAGGGGAGCTGTGCCTCATTCCCTCTGCTGTCAATTTGCAATGTGGTACCATGTTTAAGTGCAGATGGGTATTTTTCTAAGAGTAAATGACTGTGTAGGGGGGCACCTAGCTACTGTCAGTATTTTCAGGGTAAACACCATCTCTTACCTTTTTTATAAACAAACTCCCAGACACAGAGATGAGCCCACCTTCTGCACACAATCCCTGTTTAGGAGGGACAGTCCTTTGGGTGCTGAATCCCACTGGGGGCAAACTCCCTCTTTCAGGAGAGAAAGACAAAAAGACCCATATTCAAGCTCCAGGCCCCCCTCTTTCCTGTCTGCCTCCCAGGGAAGAAACCCCTTGAGAGGACAATGTGGAGATGATGGAATGACAAGAAAGTACGCACGTGGAATGCAGGGAGGGTGTGTGTGTGTGTGTGTGTGCACCCATGTAAATGTGTGAGGGATGGAGCTTATTCATTGAGGGGGCAGGGTGTGTCCCTCTTTGGCTGCTGAAAACGTTGGGAAGTCTGCTTCTGGACTCCCAGATTTCTGGAAGTCTCACAACTTCCCTTTCCTCGGAGCCTTCCCTGGTAGCCTGCTCAGCTGTGTGTGGAGCTTCTCTGGCCTGTTTACAACAGCACCTGGATTCCCTATCAGCTCTCAACCTTTAAATCAAGGCAGCTTGTCATTAAAAAGTATATTGTGTGATTCATGCACAAATTGACTCTGTGCAGGCAGCAATCAGCAGAGTCTATTAGAGGTAGGGCTGCTACCTATGTATATTTTTCCAGGCCACTTATGAAACATACATGTTGAGGGCCTGCACTGACACCTATGGCACCAATGTAGGCCCTGCAACATGTATGTTTCATAAGTGGCCTGGAAAAATATACATAGGTGGCAATGCTAGTTAGAGGTGGGGCCTCTCTTAGGAGCCCCTCGCTATCTTTGCTTAGTGTGCTACAGTCACTACAGGATTTGTTCTGATAGCAACCCTCTGAGGTCGGGAAAGATGTTCATTCCCTTTCTTACAGCTAGCAAGCTGAGGCATAGAAAGACTGATGATCTGATCCTCAAAGTATTCTACCGGTGCAAGCTCCATTGAGGTGAAGGAATCGTGAGGCGCTTTGGGTATCGGAGCCTAAATAACGTACCCGTTATCACATGGTGTTTGTGGCAGAACAGGAAACTGACCCCCAGGTTTCCTGAGTTTCAGGCTGATGGCCTAACCACTGGGCCATTGTTCCTCCCCAATGATCGCCCTACCAAGTAAAGAACCAGGGATGTGCTTCCTTCGTGGATTTTCTTTACCTCTGGATTCAGTTGATGTAAGATCATCACAAAGAACCAGTCATCTTCTTCCCTTTGACTTCACTAAGCATTGGCCCGTGCCTTAGGTTTAGCTTAAACTATATACTAGAGGCGCTCGACTTAAAATTGTTGGCTGAGCTGCAATAAATGGGTTGGCCCAACATTGGGCCGCATCTCCATCCTACCCTCGCCTCAGGAATTCCAACCCCCTGACCCGAGTGTTACCTGATTCTATTTGAGTTTCCAGACCAGTTTACCAGAAGGAGCCCCACAGGAGATCTCCCTTGGAAGTGGTATCAGCAGCATTTCTCCAGGGCTCCAGAGACATTGGAGACAGCAACCTACGGGCCTATTTTCTGAGGACTGCAAGAATGGGCTCATGAGCCACATGTGGCCCCCTGTTGTGTCTCTCACACACACACACACACACACACACACACACACACACACACACACACACACACACGTGATAATAAAAATCACAACCTTAATGTTCTTTTTTTCCAAGAAAATCCTGCCAGAACTTCATCTGGTGCCTCGGTGACTGAACCATTCTGTGGTTGCGCTGAGAGGGAAAGCATTTGGTTGCACTCTTTGAGCGGGACAGAGGACAATGGCAGCAGCAGTGGGAATGGAGCGCTTAATGAGACGGGGACTAAGGCAGAAGGTGGAGCCTCCCTAGGGAAACCAGAAACAGCAAGAGAGGCATCTGAGCCCTGCAAGTCTGAAGAGGATGTTTTCTCCAATGTAGGTGAGTGTCTGCATTTAACCGGCCTGATGCAGAAGTGTCTGGCTTTGGGCAGGAGAATGCTTTTGTGACCTGCAATAGCCAGTAGTGAACAGCTTCATTCATCCAGTTCCTTTGATTTTCTGCCTATCTGGCACACCCTTCCAGCCTGTTCATTGAAGGAGATTGTCATTCATCCCTTTCAGGCAAAACAGAGTTTCCAGTTGCCATTTAGTGGAGGTAGAATTCTGTCATGGAATTGCTAAGTCCAGGGTAGTTTGGAGCTGGTCACAGATGGTGTTAGCAGCTTCTCCCAGGCTGTTCTTTGATGTGTTGGCAGTGGTTAATACCCATACAAGAAGCTTTTTGTCCATCTTCTCAGCAACAGCATTCTGCATTGGGTGTGGGGGCAGGAAGAGATGAATGCAAAAAAGAATGGCTGTAGTAGGTACTTTTTGAATGTGACTGGTTGAAGCAGCATTGAAACATCTGTTGTGTTTTCAATCTAGGAACATGGGATGTTGCCGAAATAAAATCCTATCCTGTTACTTTTGGGACTTTATCAGAGCTGTCCATGGATCTGAGTGAGTAATCTCTCTGTGGACATCCTTATTCGATTTACTTGCATGGCCTTCATGCACATCCTCAGATATTAAGATTGTTAAGGGTTTCCTTTATCATTAGCTATATTTCCCTGTTTTAAAAGTATGCATACACCCACTTCACGTTTGAAGCTCTGTGCTCCAACCTTTTAGTAGCTGATCTCACTGCCTTGATGGCAGAGTTGGGAAATGGCACCTTGGGAGCCACGTGCGGCTTCCAGGCACCTGCACCGTGAATCTTGCCAGAAGTGGCTGCCTGGGGTTCTGTCCATGGGTGTTACTCGAGTGGCAGCGGCTGGATCCCCACATGGCCCTGTGGCAGGCAGTTGCCGTCACCACCTAGCGGGGCAAGCTCGGGGAGCCAGTTAAATGGTTCTGGGGAGAGTGGGTGGGCCAGCCCCTGTCAGAGCTGTCACCCACCTCCCTCTCCCGGCCTGACCAAATCCCACCCCTAAGTCTGTGCCGTGGCCATTGCTCACAGCCTCGCCATGCGGCAGGCAGAAGGTGCCCAGCCACACTGGTTGCACCGCCCTGGGCAGCCTTACCGCAGTTTGGGTAAGGCTGCTCCGTGACGCATCCGCAGAATTTTTCCAAGGACACAGCTGTTTGCCCCTCCACAGGGCGTGGGGGGAGGGGAAGAACATCTGGCTGCCACCAGCCACACAGTATTATTATTATTTATTTCACTGCTCTTTTACCCCCCACCCCCCCACTCACAGAGCAGCTCGGGGTACACTTCATCGCATGGCCCGGCTGCCCAAGAAAGGGTAGGGCTACCCAAACTGTGGAAGCCTTCCTCCCTGTCTCGTCTGGGGACACCCTTGCAGCTTTCTCAGGAGCAAGAGAAGCCAAGCTGCCAATTCCACTGCTGCTGCTGCTGTCACAGCTTCCTGGGGGCTGTGTACCCTGAGCTGCCCAAGAGCCAAAGCGTTGATGTATGTGTGTGGGTTGGAGGAAACCAGTCCCATCCCCAGGGTCAGAGGAGCAATGTAAAGCATCTTGTAGCTCTCTGTGATATGAAAATGTTGGTTTCTGGTAGTTACCCAACCTTGGCATGCAAATTAAAATTTGTCTCGTCTTTGTCCATTATTATTATTTTAAAAACAATGCCACCAACACGCAGGTCAAAGCAGAAAGCAAATAATGACAGGAAAAGGCCATCCTTTTTAAATATTGTCCCCTCAATGAAATTCACTCCTAGCAGCTTTGTTAAATGGTGGGCTTCTCAGTATGCTCTGAAGGTCAACAATCCTCAGCTCTTTTTGAACAAGAGAAGGAACAAGTTTTAAAGCCAATAGTGCATATGTGGAGAACATCCTTGTTGATTGCACATAACAACAGAAGTTAGGGGCCTGATTCGGCTCTCCCTGAAGTCAGGTGAACTCTCCACTAACTACAAAGGACAATGCACAAGGTTTATCTGAGGCTTGTGATGGATAACGTGTCTTTCCCATATTATCGTTATTTATCGTTTATCTGTCACTTCCAGTGTTCAAAAAAGTGCTTTACAGTCCTTATCTAGTTCACATTCACATCAACCCCTATGTCCGGTATATCATTATTATTCCCATTTTACAGATGGGGAGCTGAGGCTGAGAGAGAGCAGTTTGTCCAAGGCGACCCAGGCAGTTCATGAGATAGGATACAACCTGAACCCTGATCTGACTCCCAACGCTTTATCCAGTACACTGGTTCTGTAGGATTCAAGACACCAGTTTGACCTCACCAAAAGCTATTAAAAGCTATTTGCCAGTCAAACCAATTACATCTTTGGACATCCCAGGCTCACTCACTATTCACTGGGATATTATAATAGCAATGTTGGTATGTACCATTCTTGTCCGTTTTCTCTTAAACACAGGCAGTCTGATGAACAGCACAGACTAATTTAAGCAGCTTATTTCCAAGATGTTCTGGCTGTGCAGATCAGGAATGGTTTCACTGGAGACAAAGTGAATATACCTAATGGTATGCTCCTGTTTTTTAAAACGTTTTTTTAAATTTTCTTATTAAAAAGCCCCACTTGTTTCTCTTCAGGTAACTTGAAGAACAAATCCTCTCAGGATAGTCCCTTCAGATATCACTGGAATGCCAGTTTAGCCTTCCTCGCAGTGGATGATGCATGGCTAGGACAAGGTATGATAAATCTCTCTCTCCCACCTTCATGCCAGTCCTCCTAGTGCTGCACCGGCACGTCATTCATGTGGAAAGTGCTTGTGCTAGAATTGCACTTCAGAGGATTTCATTCTTTGGGTGTTTCTAGACATAAACGCTACACATGGGCTTATCCATTGGGTGTCGAAGCCTGTGATGTCACCAAAGGGGTGTGGCTGGTTGGATAGACATTTACGCGGCTTCAGCTTTCAGAAGCCACCCAGTACTGCTGCCTAGCCTTTCTATGGCGCTGCTAGGTGTACGCAGTGCTTTACAGTCACCGTTTTTCGGAGACGGGTCCATGCCCAGTGGGCTTACAGTCTACGATGGATGAGAGTGAGGGGTACGCAGGGAGAGACAGACAAACATAGTCCCATTTTACAGATGGACAACTGAAGCTGAGAGGTTGTGACTTGCCCAGGGCCACCTAGTGAGTTCATGACTAGGGCAGGATTCGTACCCTCCAGCACCTTATCCGCTACACCTCACTGGCTCCCACCAGTTGCTGCCTCCTGACAATGCCCTTCCCCATTGGGAATAGATCAGGAAGCAGAGTGGCTCCAAGATGTCCTTTCTCCGAACTCCATAGCCCTGATCCACAAACCACTTATTCCAGAGTAGCCATAGGGCTTCAATGGGGCGATTCTGGAATAAGTGGTTTGTGGATCATGGACCACGTCTCTGTGGTGACCTGGATTGGTCAACAGCTCATGGCAGGGCAGGGCAGGGCACTCCACTGGTCTGCGTTAGCTTCTAACCTGTGGTATGGAGACAGATGGGTCGAGCTCTGCAAACGTGGATTCAATGGAGGATGAGATGCATGTTTGTACGAACAGGCATAATGGAGAAATGCGAGTTAGACGGCTGAAATAGGTGAGTAGCGCTGTGTCTAGAGCAGGGATTCTCAGCCTTTTTGTGAGAGACCCACCAAAATATTTTTTGAAAGAAATCCAAGACCCACCTTTAAAAACAAAACAAAAAAAGAATTCTAGGATTGGTCAGGCAGCAGCAGCAGGTGGGTCCCTGATCCTAGCAGGGCACTAGGGAGCTAGTATGAGACGGATCGAAGCCCGAGAGGTGAGGAAGCTGGGGGAAGTCAAGCCCCGCCTCTCCCTATCCCACCTTTCAGTGGCACAGGTGGACAGAACAAGTGGTAGGAGGGGATGGGGCAGGGGATGCGACACAGCGGTGCTGCCCCTGTCACCCCTTGCCCTCCTGGGACCTATTTGTGGGTCCCAATCCACTGGCTGAGAGCCAGTGCTCTGGAGTGTTTGTGCAAGAAGAATGTATCTGGGACCTGTGTTCACTGCATTTTCCCCATTGGTGGCACTGGGGAAACACAGTGAATACGAATCCCTGGATGTAGGGTACTTTCAGACATGACGCTAACCGCCCTTTAACCACCCTTGGTGGTTATTTATGCATGTTTCAGGGCTGCATAGGGCACCAATACAGCCCTGAAACATGCATAAATCACCACCAAGGGTGGTTAAAGGGCGGTTAGCGTCATGTCTGAAAGTACCCGTAGTGATGTTTGTTGCTTTTGTGTTTATCACTTAACCAGCAGCGATAAAAAATAAAATCCTGCTGGGTATATTTGGCAACATTTATACTTGGGTCGGTATTTCTCTTAAACAGTGGATGTTCATGAGAAATTCATCCCAGGTCATCATTAACTTGTTACCCTCCGGACAGTATTCCTCCTCCTCCTCCTCACAGTATGAGAGCTTTGTTGCAGCTAGGTCTGGGCACTGTTTAAGCAAAGCAGGAGATCAGAAAGTGGGATGACTTCCCTGAGCAAGACCGGCACGAGTCAGCTTGCAATCAGGGGAAAGTTCATGCTGCAGCTGACTTTCCAGAACCGCTGACCTCTCCCACCTCCAGCGGAGATCAGTGGGAAAGGGAGGCGGCTGTGTTTCTAAAAAGGAGGCAGGCAGTTAATAACATTATAAAGTATCTTGCTTTTCTTACAAAAGCTACCTTAGGATGCGAATATTCACACAAGATGCTTAGTACATAAAAACCCCTTCCCCGTCCATCTTATTTTTTTTATGTTTGAAAGGGTTAGTTCACAAGATGGCGCTGGGTGTAATGTGCATTAACTCCCAAAAAGTTAAGCCTGAAAGCCAAGGTTATGGTGTAATTATTCTAAATCGATCACACGCATTTTTTGTAATGCATGAAGTGCCTAATCGTGCTGTCAAGTCTGTCTGCAGCATAGAAACTAGCATGGCTGCACAGCATTATGGGATACCTGGCATTGGCCATGATAACAGGGGCTAACTTTAAAAATGGGGGAGAAAATGTGGGAACATTTTTAAAAACTCAATTACAGTTTCTTGAGAGAAATTGCGCTTGTGTGATTGCAGACTTGGTTAAAAGTGAACGAGTGCAAACATCAAATTTGTCTTTTCCCCTTTATTCTGGTAGTTTGTGTTTTGCGTTTTTATCATCTCAGACAATAAATGGGTTATTTGGTTTCCCATAAGTTATAGTCCGCTTATTATTATTATTATTATTATTATTAACAAACATTTATATAGCGCCAGCAGTGTACCTGGCACTTTACAAAGTAATAAAATAGACACGGTCCCTGCCCCTAGGGCTTACAATCTGAGAGACAGGAGCTGGGGGAGAGACTTAGGAAGGGGAACAGAGGGAGAGACAAGGGGTCTAACATTCATGAAGATGCGAGGTCTCAAGTGCACGTACTTGGCTTGGTTACGATGAGAATGACAGCAGGCAGGTCCATGTTGCAAGGATAAGGGTAAACCGATCGTAGGTATAGGAATAGTGGCTCAGCAGGATAAAGAGTCAGACAGAGCAGAGCGAAAGAGGTGAGTTTTAAGGAGAGATTTGAAGATATGAAGGGAGGGGGCAAGGCGGATGTGGACAGGGAGGGAGTTCCAGGCATGGGGGGGCGCTTCTAATCAGTTTCCTTTTCTGGTGTTATGCCCTGGGCCAGTGCTGCAAGATTTGGATCGCAGATACTTGAGACAGACTTCATTTGTGGATGTACAGGGCTTTTTTGTTTAAAGGATTATTTTACATTAATTTTTAGTTCATGGAAATATTTTTATTCATCAGTAGCCTAGAGGTTTTATGCACACACCCCCTCGCCTCTCCACCCTCTGAGAAGAACAACAAATTTACATAAACCAGCCTTTTATTTTAAAAATAGAATTAAAAATAGCATGAATAATGGAATGCTTTATTATTATTTATCATTTATAGAGCACATTCAGTATTCACAGTGCTTTATAATCCTTATCTAGTTCATCCTCACAACACCCCTGTGAGCTAGATCATCATTAAAACCAGAACTTAAATTTGGGTCCTTGCTAGTACCTAAAATACAGAAGTGGGGAAACTCCCCCACCACAGGCTGATTCATTTTTTTTTCATAACTCCACAGGCTGGAGCATCTGGGGGTGGGAGGGCAGGGGCATGCCTTGGTTGGATTAGGCTCTGGCACAAAAGACAGAATGGGGCCCTTCTCCTAGTGGCTGCATCTACCGCCACTTGGAGGGCACCAGGGAGCATGGGCCCACGTGCAGCTACATCAGTTGTCCCTATTATGGTTACGCCCTTGGGTGGGGTTCATAACCCTAGCCCAGAGCTTGCTGTGGATGGGTGTGGATGCACCAGGAGCACTGTCTGTTGGGATGGAGTCCTGCAACCTGCAAATTGCTCCTGCAGAGCACTCAGGAGGCTGGGGTTGCACTTCTGGCATGTAGCCCCAGCCCAGAGCACTCTGCAGAGGGGGCAACGGGCCACCAGGAGGGAAGCCCCCCACCCGTGGTAGCTTCCCCTTTTTCCCTTCACTACGAGCCAGACAAAAAAGGAAAGTGGGTCACACTGAAGGCAAGATGGGGGAGGTCACCATGGGCCAGATGGAGGTTCCCTGCCCCTGCTATATTACAAGTGGTTTTTATTTGATAGTATTGAAATATTATCATTTGTGTGACAAGCGTGCGTAGATCTTGAAAGGTTGGGAGTGTAAAATTGGCAGGGGGGGCATCAAGCAGTTTATTCCTAAGCTGCTACCCAGTCCCATTGAAGCCCATAGGGCCGGGGCTTCTCCAGAGTAAGTAATCTGTGGGTTGCGGCTTTCACTTCTTTGCTGCAGTCCAGTAAAGTGTTGTTTATATTTCTGCTGGAGAGGGCTGTATATTGCTTCTGCAGGGATGATGGGTACAGGAGTTGAATCAATGATCTTTTGTATTCCTGGCAATCCTGATGGCCCTAACTAAAGATCAATTCAAGGGTAATTAACTAAGAGTAACTAAGAGTATTTTCAGAAGTGACGCTACCACGTTTAGCCACACTTTACCATAATTAACCCCACCCCAGGGTCACAACCACCATCACTTCTGTGCGGTGGCTGCCAGATGTTCACCAGGCTTTGCCCTGAACCGTAGTAGCAGTTACCACCAGTTGTGATCTTGGAAAGTTGCAGGGAACAGCCGGTGGCAAGCACTACCACGGTTCGGGGCAAAGTGTGGCAAGATGCACCGTCGTATCTCTTCTGGGTACCGGCCTACCCTGGGGCAGGGTGGCGGCCGTTACCCTGGATTGGGTCTAAGCATGGTAGCGTCATTTCTGAAAATCCCCTAAAATGAGAGAGAGGCTTTGATAACCCGCTTGCTATCTCTCTCTCTAGCCCTAATTAAGATTCTGGGACAGGCACACCCGCACGTTTGCCATGGGATTGTGTGAATAACCGCTTATAAGAGCGAGACAAATGTTCCCATCTCACAGGGCTTTGCTTATTTATCTTGGTGGAACTGCTCCAGGGTGCCAGAACCTGGACATTGCGGCTTCTGACTGCACGCCGGTAGGGAGGATGGCAGCGTCAGTGGCTCCTTCCATTGGCATTTCCTTGTGCTTTATTTGGCATTCGTGACAATTGGAGCATTTTGTGCTGGCTTCCCCCACTGGCTAGGGAAGCAGGGATCTGCTGCCTCTGTGGAGTAACATCCGAGCTTAGCTGACAGCCTGGCTGGACGGTAGTGAGCTCAACAGCTGCCGCAGTTATCTCTGCAGAAACCTTTTACTTGGAAAGAGGACGTGGCCAGAGAGCTCTGTGTACAGGAATCGCTTTGTTGTGATTAATGTCATTTTTAATTTCCTTAGTGCAGCTTTTGATTGCAGTTTGGAATGAAGGGGAATGGTGCTAATGCAGCCTCTAGTTTTTTAGATGAGATAATGCTTGTCTCGTGGGTTGGCCTTTGCGGTGGGTGAGTTGCTGCAGGATCAGCATCCATGACGCTGTCTGGCACTGCTCACAAAGGGCTCTCTCACTGGAATTCTACACCAAGCATGATTTATTTTACACTCCTGTCCCCATACACATACTTACAGACTCATACACAGATTGTCAGAGTACTATGGTAGCAGCAAGCCCATGGCCCTTTACGACCTTATACTAATGCAGAACACCTGAACCAACAAGTGGAAGGCTGCATTAACATGAGCCTTTTTTCTTGGCTCTTCAGTTTTATTGTGTGAGAGCATAATTGTGGGTTTTAATTGTTCCCACGTTCCATCCCCTGCTTTAAAATTTACTGCCCAAAATGCATGGCTACTGCTAGGTAGCCCAAAAGACATGGCTACTGCTAGGTAGCCCATAATGCTGCCTGGGTTTTTTTGTAATGTATTGTGGGGCACCAGATAGACTGGCAGCAGGTTTTAGTTCTTTCTCCTGTTACGGCAAATGCACATGAGGGAATTAACTCAATTGTTAAACCTTGGTTTCTGAGTTAGGAATAGTTGATTAAATGCACAATACACCTGTGGCATCCTGTGACCTGTCCTTTTCACACAATTTTAAAAAAAAAGGGCAGGGGAAAGATTTTCCCAGGCTTATCTTGTGTGAATGCAGCCTTCGTCTTTCAGTAGCCCCTCTTCTCCAGCCTTGCCACTCACTTCAGGCTTTGGAATAAATGTACTCCCCAAGGACAAATTTTCTCAGGAACCCCTGGAATTAAAAATCCCTACTAAGAATGACAGTTTCCTGCAACTCCGGTAGCTAATCCAGCTTGGGATCTACTGTGCAACCTTTCTGTCTCTCCTCCCTTCTGTTTGATATCATTCTCATGGGCTGCTCATTTATAGATTGACTGCAGCTAGGTGCTGGCTTGCTCCAGAGCCAGTCCTGACAAGACTTACTTTGGCTTGCACACTTCCACAGCTTGGTATTACATTTTTGCTCCAGTCTGAATTGTTTCAGTAACAATACAGTCTAACTTCAGTATAACACACCCCATCAGAACAAAGGAAAAGAACATTATATCAAGGTGTTCCCTAGATTAGGGTTTGGCATGTCACAATTACTAGAAATAGTTCTTAAAACTGGGATTGTTATAAACAGATTTTGTTATAAAAAGAGTTTGTTAGACACTGGAAATGTGAAGATTAAATCTGCCACTTATAACTTTAAAAGACGTGCAGGTCCCCCCTTATATTGAAGAAAGAGCTTGGGCTACAGTTCTGAAAATTGAACCATGGCTTCTATTTGTGGGTACCGTCATACATGCAAACCTTGAACATGATCCAGGCAGAAACTCAAAAGTTATAATGATTTAAAAGTTAATAGCTAGTGGTCAAAACTCACCCCGTCTCAAGGATCTTGAGCAATCCATGTCTCCTTCCCCTGGATGAGTTGAGCCCCAAGGCTTCACAGCTTTGTAGCCTGAGATGTCAGTCAAGTGCTGTTGTAGTCTGATAGTGTTTGGTGCAGCCAATAAAGAGTTAGTAAAGATGAAAAATTCAGTTCTGCTGGGCTAGCACATGTGCAGTCGAGCAATTGCTGCTTTGCTAAAAAGCAGCATGAATAAAGTCATGTGACCCTGCTCCGGCAGCCAACTTATCATATGCAACCCAGCGATCTCGGCTTCCTCGCAACCCCTTCGGGGAGCTAGAGCATTATAAATTATCCTGATGGAACACACCCTGTTGCCGCCATGCTCACTAGTCACCGAACCCTACTGTGAGGAAGGGGAGCCCCCCCCAAAGCATAGTCCTGTCCCCGCCCAGCTTCTCAGCCCCTTGCAAGAAGTGTCTCGCTACTTAGAAAGGTTGCTCCTGCCAAGAATAGCGAGACACTTCTTATTGCGAGGGGCTGGGGAGCTGAACCGGGACAGGGCTGTGCTTGTTCCATCAGGACCTCGCATGCCACTGATCTCGATTCCCTATTGCTTAGGGCAGGTTGGGATTCAGACAGCTCCCCTTTTCCCTGGGCTCCTGACAAGCTTGGCAGCATCTGGAGGCGGGCGGACAGGGGAGAGGAACTATCGCCGATCCCCCGTCCCTCTTCCCCCTCGTTGGCCTGATGCTGCTCATAGCTCTACTGAGCTGCCATTGCTAGTGTCACCATGCATGTGCGCACTGAGGGCTGCTGCCATGTTTTCTGTTTGGCCATGCTGGGACTACATTTTCCAGCATGCCCAAACAGTGCTGGAAAGATGGCGGCGGCCCCTGTGTGCAGACACACAGTGGTGTGCGGCCTTTTCAAAAAGAGTACAGCCTCGCCTTGGAGGCTCAGAGGCCACGAGTAGGCAGGCCTGTGTTGTCCCGGTGGAGCCTGCAAGCAGCAGCAGTAGTGAATTATCCTTGGAAAAGGGGGTGGGGTGGTGGTGTCTGTGTTTGTGTGGGGGGCAAGGGAATGAGTGAGGGTGTATATGTTTGAGAGAGAGAGAATACGAGTGTGTGGTGGGCACGGGGGAAAGAAGTGAGTGGGGGTGTGAGATGGGGGGAGAGGGGAAAGGTGTGTGTATTTGTATGGTGTATATCCATATGGGAGACTGAGTGTTAGGGGAAGGGAGTGTGTGTATGTATGGTGTGTGAGAAAATGAATGACCATGGGGGAAGGGAGTGCGTGTGTTTGTATGGTGTGTTAGAGAGAGAGACTGAGTGTGGGGGAGAAGGGTGTGTGTGTGTGTGTGTGTGTGAGAGAGAGAGAGCGTGTGTGTGTATGGGAGGGGGAAGGGAGTTAGTGTGTGTGAGAGAGAAAGAGAGGGAAAGAGGTGTGTGGGTGTGTTTGTATGCCATGCATGTCTGTGAAAGAGAATGAGAGTGGTGTGTGTGTGTGTGTGTGTGTGTGTGTGTGTGTGTGTGTGTGTGTGTG
>QEPC01009174.1:3117013-3131852 GCA_003113815.1 Sphenodon punctatus | reverse complement strand
TTTTCCCTTGGGATAAGCAGGGTGATAGCTGAGTCACCTTGGGATTGAGATTTTTCTTTTTTCCATTTTAATTTATAAATTAATGTATATGAGATGTATGTCTATGTTTGTAGTTTGTTATGTGTATATGCTATGGCTATGACCAAGTGAATAAAATTATTTACTTACTGCTGTGATTTGAACTTAACTCTGCTTTCCAAAGGAGATAATGCATATTCATGTCGTCCTCCCCACACCCTTGCTCCTGGTTTGATAGAATGAATCCCCTGTTGTACAGAGACTTGCATGCTGAATACAACCCCGCAATTACATGAAATTTTTTTAAAAAGAGAAATGCTACGTGTAAATTGCTGCTTACTGTTTGTGCTTTTCTCAAGGCACACAGTTTTGAATTTGTTAATCAGTGCAAAAAGTGCAGACTAAACACCTGGAAGGCTCAGACTATGGCAATTTTATCAGAATCTGTCATAATAAAGTGTTCATTCTTGTGGGGCTCTTTTAAAATGGAAAATAATGGTTCTTGATGTTGGGAGTGATTCAAAGCAACAGTTGTTGATAATTTCTCTAGCATGTTCAGTATTCAAAGCACTTTACAATCCTTATCTAGTTCATGCTCGCAACTGGTGGGTCAGTATTATTTCCATTTTACAGATGGAGAACTGAAGCTGAGAGTTAATGACTTGCCCAAGGCCACCCAGTCAGTTTGTGTGAGAGGACAGGATTTGAACTCTGCTCTGCCGGGCCCAAGTACAACACCTTATTATTAGCAGAATTCTTCATAGTGAGATTTGACTGCTTACTGTGAAAGTAAACATGACAGTCCTACGGAATGCTAGAGATTTGAATTCAATTCACCCATGTGCTTGTTTCAACAGATGACCCCTTAGCAAGTGATCTCAATTCTGACTGGAATGCTCCTACCGAGGAGTGGGGGAACTGGATCGGAGAGGAGGAGCAACACATGGGACAAGAGAGTAAGAAGGTGAGGTAGTGACGAAAGTGAATCGCACACTCTGAATTTGTAGTTCTCCTTTTGCTAATAAATCCGCTTCAAAGGCTAGATTGTCTTCACCAGGCCTGTTGTAACTAAGGAGTTCCATCCTTTTTGCTTCCCCCGAAATCTTCGAATGGTTGAATGTTATATTGATTTTTTTATTTAAGAAATATAAGTTGGTTTTTAAAAAAAACAAAACAGCTCCCTAACTCCTCGCTGTCACAGGTTGCTCACTAACGCTCCTTCTGCTGTCTTCTCCTATAACTAAGGCTGCATTCCCATCGGCGGCGGTGACGGTGGCGGCAGAGGGAGGGGCCAGGGAAGACGCGACAACGGGGAGGAGCCGGCTGACAGGAAAAGAGCCAGTGCGAACGGGGATCTGCCAGGGCTTCTCTTGTGCATGTCAGGGCAGGATTTTGCACCCTGACATGTGCAAGAAAAGCTGCGGCAGATCCACATTCGCACTGGTTCTTGTCAGCCGGCTCCTCCCCGCTGCCGCGTCTTCCCTGGCCCCTCCCTCTGCCGCCACCGTCACCACCGCAGATGGGAATGCAGCTTAAGCGAAGAACGTGCATCCGTGACTTCTCAGCTACATGAATGAATTCCGGTATCTCCCTGTGTCCTCCTTTCCCTTGTCTTCCCTCCCTGACCCTTCCTAGATTTTACGCTCCCTACAGCAGGTACTTTTCAATAACTCGATGATTGTTCGGTGCCAGGCACATTGCTGGTGCAATATAATTATTAACTAATAATAATAATAATAATAAAATAATATAATATGCATCTGACTGAGACTGCTTTTTTAATCTAGCACATGAACTTTTGAAGGCAAGCCCAGTTGCCCCCCTTTTCATGCAGTGTGCCCCTTCTGTGCCAGTGTTCTAGCTACGGGACTGCTCAGCACACTTTTTGGGTGAGCAAGTGTTGCATATAGTCTGCTGTACACCCATATCATGCTGATAGAGTCCTCCATGCTTTGGCTGTGGTAGAGGAGCGCCTTCCTCCTTCATGTGCATTCATGGGAGGCTAACTGCATCCTGGCCCCCTCGTTCAGATGACTCGGCTGACATTTGCGAGGGTGGCAGGGCTGCTACAGGTACTCTGTGTTCAGTCTTGTCACTGCTGTACACTTGCCATGTTGCAACAATAATCTCCTTGTGCTGAAGTTGACATTCCTAAATATCTGAGCCCACACTTGAATCAAAGTCCACAACAAACAAAAGCAACCTCTTTTCATGGCTTCCTGATTCACTCACAGGTTTTGCACTTGCATCAAGAAAATTGTTTGCTAGATGGACATGATTCGCAAGTTGATTACATAACCCAAGATGCAAAGTTTGCAATTTATATCCCCATGGATGAACGCTGGCTGCAAAGTGTCTCGTATAGCCTTGTGAGCTCCAAGCAAGTGTGTGGACTTTTAGTGGTGGGCTGCTTTTTCAAACCAAATTCAAGCTGTGTGTTCCTGTATTCAAATAGGTGATATAAAGAGAGTTTATGCACTTTAGGAATTAGTGTGATCTCCCATATCTGGATCCTTCCCTTCACTGGACATGTTTTATGCTATCTGCTACTTTCAGGAGTCATAAAGCATACCTGGAATACACAAGCACTGATGGTACTAATCGACTGTTCAACAGTGATAACTCTGATCATCAATAAATTCCCCATTTTTGGATACTTCTTGTATCTCGGCAAATAGCTTGCCCAGATGTTAGTATTAATAATCTAATATAGTGCTTTCAGTGTTATCTGCTTCACCCCCACAACAACCCTGTGAGGTTGGTCAAGACCAGGGTGGGGCAAATGGGGGAGTTATCCCAGGCCTTGCATTTTTTTAGGAGCCTCAAGCTGCTTCTGGGGCTCCCCACTCTTCCTGCCTCTGGTGCTCTTCACTATTCAGTCTACTACCCATAGCAGCAATGGGAGGGCTGCAGTGGTGGTAGCGGCAGCAAGCCCCACTGTTTACTTTTGCCCTGGGCCCTCCAAATTTTAAGACTAGTTCTGAATATAGCAGGACTTGAACCCTGGCCTCCCAGGTCCATGTCAAACACCTTATCCCTAGGATTACGCTGGTGCTGTAAGAGAAGGTATACCATATTTGTATTACAGCAGAGCCTGAAAACCACCTCTAAGATCAGTGCTCTATTATCTTGGGTGCTCTACAGACACAGCAAGAAAGAATCCTTGCCCTAAAGAACTTCCAGCCCAAATAAACAAGATACTCCAATGGTGTGAGGAGAAACAGAAGCAAAGAGGGGGGATATGGCTTGCCCAAGGTTTCATAACGGGCCACAGTGGGAAGGGAACCCAAGTCCTACAAGATGGCAGTCCAGGATCCTAAGCAGTGAACCTCTATCTCTGAAAGAAACCTAGATCTACTCACACTAACACAGGGGAACTTACTTCCCATGCACTTAAGTGAGGAACTGTGTTCCCCAACTGCCTCACCTAACAAAGGGTTCTCTGTCTTCAACACTGCCTAGGAGTCACCAGACGCCAGAAAGGAAACACATCCTTGTCTCTCTGAGCAGGAAAGCACAATACAACACAAGAAAAAGAAAACTGAGCTGAAGGAGGCCAGAGGTGCGGTTGATGAGGTAGATAGGAGTGTGATTATGTCTTTGTAATACAGGGTTAAACAAGAATGGATATGGAAGGCTGATGTTGGGATCTGAGGGTCCCCCACATCCTTTCCTCCCCACACAAAATAAAAATACTGTAGTCACTGGTTTCATCTACACTTGGGCTGCACAAAATATGGCTGAAGGGCCACATGCAGCCCGCAAGACCCTTTCCTGAAGCCCGCCATGTCTCCTCCTGCTCTGGCAATCACCTTTCCTCCGGCCCCCGCACTGGTGCAAAACCCTCCTTCCTCCGGGCAGCAAGCCTATTAAAGGTGCTGGCCGGATCCCTCCTCCCTGGCTCCAGCTTCCTGCTGCCCCCGTTGTCTCCACCTCAGCCCCTCGCTGCTGCTTCTGCCACCCAGATCACCATGCGGCCCAGGGTTGGGTCCAAACCAAGTTTTCCAGCCCTTGGCACGAATCAAGCTGAGCACACCTGATCTACGCTGTTGACAATGGACTCTCTCAGCGCCTGGTATTCCCTGACAATGGTTACAAAATGGTTTGGTGTTGCAATGTTGATGAGCCCAAATTTTGGCCATGAGACTCTCAAACCACCTAGAGCATGATCCAGCTCCATACAACTCAATGGGAGTTTAGCCATTGACTTCAGTGGGAGCTGGATCACGCTCCTAGTCTGGAGTAACCTGCAGCACTTCAGTGTGGCTATTCCAGAGTAAGTGGCTTATGAATTGCAATCTAGGTGTTTAGCAATGGGAGGTCCAACATGGCAGCATAGTTTAATAAGTAATCAAGGGCAAGACTGTCACTTATAGCTATGACTCTTTCTCTATGCCCCAAGGCTGATCTGTATTTTAGATAAGACCTTGACTATGCTAGGCACATCCTGGGTTCATGATGGAGATTGTCATATTAACTGCCCCCCTTTCTACATTCATTGGGTAGCTCTATTTGTTATGGAACCCATGGATCAAATGTGCTCTGTGGTAATACCCATGATGTCATCCCAAGGCAGGAACAGTTTGACCAAACTTCATGCTGATTGGTGTATTTGCTGCCATACTATGGACTATGGGGGAGCCCATTAGCTGACAGCATAAATAGGGAGCAATCCCTGTTTGGTTGGAGGCGAAATTGACAAGCCTACACTGAAATTGAGAAGCTGACAGCACGCAGTTAAATTTAACCTATAGCAATTGACAAGTAGGCAACCCACAGTTCACGACTCCATGATTAATCATGGAGACAGGAACCAGAGTGACATCTCAAAGTTACCATGTCTATGGTAGCTTGGTTGACCAGTGCCCAGTTAGCTGGGTGGTGTCACTGAACAGACATTGTTTCTGTATCGTGTTTCTGGCTGCCCCTTGGGTGTCCTGAGGAGTTCCCTGGATCTGTTTTGGGCAGCACCCCCACCCCTTGCAACCCATTTACACTCTGGCAAAACCCATTCGCAGAATACGCAAACATAATGCTTGCCCCATTTTAGGCAGCTGAAACTGCTAGCCCATTGTTAGTTCATGATCATTTAGGGTGTTAACAAATGAGACAGTAGCCCACACCAGGTGGGTGTCCACCTGCCTGTTTATTAGGTGTTCACCCCCACCAGCCACACAACCCCCACTCACAATGGGGTACCAGAGCATGCGTGCAGGCTAATGTACGCCCATGTGTCCGTGTCCGGTCAGCTAGGTTGGGTGAAGCGTGTATATGCCCGCCAGCCAACGCCATGGGGTCATGGGCAAAAAGCCTAAAGCATTCTGAGGAGCAACCACTTCCTGCCCCTCTCTTTGCTCTTGCTCTTACTGAAGTGCATGTAACATCCACCTTAAAAACCTTCGTGGCGGTCACTTGCAAAGACTTTCCATCAACGTGGCCATGGCTTATACACCCAGGCAACAGCCAGCACCACTACCACCATCACCACAACGCAATCACATTTGCTCTCCGCCTACTCAGCCGCCTGCCAACACTGCATTCCCTGGACTGTGGAAGAGACCAAGACCTTTGTTGTTCTATGAAAGGGAGCAAAAGGTCCAGTACCAACTGGTGAAGTGCTATAGGAATGAGGTGGTTTTCCAGGAAATTTCATTCCAAATGGTGCAGCAGGGCTACACCCAGGACATGAACCAGTGCAGGCAGTGGGCCAAGGACTTGAGGCACGGATATAAAGAAAATAAGGATGACAAATTTGCCTCTGGCTGTGGGATGCAAACTTCACCCTGCTATGATGTTTGTACACTGCCAGAAGTAGAGCAGTCGCTAACAGAGGCTGGACGTTCCCTGTCGTTTTTCCTCATCACTGCCCTGATGACAGCACGACGATACCCACAGGGCCACCGTGTGCTTCATTCAGATGGTGGAGCTGAATCTCTTAGAGTGAAGCAAGTGACTCAGGGTATAAGGAAGCTGAACCGACTGACAGAGAGCTTCTTGCCCTCTACGAGGCTCAGATAAGCAGAGAAGAGCAGAGTGCCCTGGTGAGGGGGGAGGTTTTTGACCCCAACTGTATTGTAATGCAGAAGACTCTAGAGAGGCACATGTTTGACTGGGGGGTTTATGCGAACTCTGAGAGGGATGTTCCAACATCACAGCGGGTGAGACCCCAATAAAAGTGTGTACTGCTGCCTACCAGTCCATTGCTGTTAACTGTGGCTGCAAGAAACCAAGTGGTGACAACATTCAAAAACTCATTGCGTTCACAATCAGTTTTTGCTTTCAGTTATCACTGGGTTCATTAAAGTCGGCAGTTTGCTCAAACTCAGGGATCTGTGCATAGCAAAAGGTTGTTTCCAGCTGGCAAGTGCTGGCAGGTAATAGCCCAGGTATGAACAACTATGGGTGGGCGGGGATAGCAGCTGCTGGACTGCCTCCCGGAATCATCATAGCCCGGAAGAAAGAAACAGTGATGCGGCTTCTTCCCATGGTTTGCTGCAGATGTGAGTCATGACAGGGGCAGGATACTGGGAAGGGGGGTGAGTGTATTAGATTTGTCACACTCAGTTTACGAGTAGCATTTGTCTGAACAAACAAGAAATATACACGGAGGTGTGGAGGAAAAATACATACCCACGCTGTTGGTTTGAATCTGCCAGGCATTCTTTCTTTACCTTTCAACATTGAAAGGGAGAGGGACTCCGCATCCTCGCAGGGATTTGAGAGTTCTCTGGCCCTTCCCAGAACACAAACGTTTGTATAGGTTCCAATACAGACCAAAAGTCCAAGCTTGTTAAGCAAAAGGTAATGAGTTACATGTAAAAACTACTAAAAACTGCACAAGTTGTTTATATAAATAAAGCAAGTTGTTTTCAAACTATATAAGCCAAACTGTTTATAATATATGGTGCCTAACAAGGTTAATTTGACTTCCCAGCTGCAAGGTTACTTAGCCTATTTGTTATGGAAAACACAGACGAAAGGCGTCTCAGGGTCTCAAACCTTATTATGAAAAAGAGATGAGAACAGCGTTCTCAGAGAGACACTATTGCTGTCTAAAGCAAAAGACTAGCTTCCATTAGGCCTTAAAATTACCCAGCATTCAGCTGTCTTGTTACATGCCACCTTCCTTTGGCTACTGTGGCCCAACTTCGAGGGTCCCATTTAGGGTTGCCTCCACAGAGGCTACCCGTTAATTAGGCTCTACAGATTAAGCATAGGAGCGGGGGCTGCATGGACCAATCCGGGACTCCAGCGGGCTAGTTATCGTCTTGTTTATTAACACCCTCAGTGTCTAAGCTTGAGCCTCCAAACGTACCTGGCTTACTTCCCTTGGGATAAAGGTAAGTACTGCAGACACTCACAGAATATTTTGGTCAGATTTGTTTTTATAGGACAGTGACCCATGGTCTATTCCTCCAGGACTCGGCGAGCTAACACAGAAGCATAGATGACTAATGTGAAGGTCGGGCAAATTTCAGCCCCCAATTTATCTCCGTGCTGAAGTAACGAGCTTGCTGCATCCTGAGCTGCTAGCATGAGACACCTCAAGCATAAAACAGGGTTGGGGTGAGCTAGAGTTTGTGAAGGCCCAGGGGCCTGGCTGTTCTTGTTCGTGCAGAAATGTTTATAAAGGGAGAGAGTACAATATAAAGTCTTCAGTTGGATTTCCAAATACAGCTGCTCGCCACAGTCTCTGGGCCTCTTCAAGCAAGCTTAGTGGCCTGTTGTCTATTAATAACTTGCAGAATCAAGCATTATGGGTTCGTTTACAGAAGTACAACTCTTGCCTCCTCTGGAAGCTGCATTGTGGCTCTTGTATCCACTTGGGGGGGAAGCAGGAATAAAAAAGGCTATTAAAAGTCTTGATTTTTTTCTTTTTGTGAAAAGGTTTGATTTTATTTTTTAAAAAAAAATTTTTTGTTTTGTTTTTTTAGTTTCTTCACTTATCTGGCTTTAGCCGTAACTAAATAAATAAAATAAAAGTTTCTTCATGGCCACAAACAGGAAACACTTGGATTTTGAATATTGGAATTTTTATTTTCTTTTGGTAAGTACACAGTGAAAGGTTAAGCAGAAAAAAATCTTATGGTTCTTCATAGACTTAAAAATGTTATTGCAGAACTGAATATTTTTGGAGGGGGGTCTCTGAAATGCTGCTGTTCAATGCAAAAAAGGTTTGTTTGAAAAATTTCAAGCAGCGCTAGCTGCAGCACACTGGTTCCCTCTAGACCACACACACTGCTTAGGTTGGTAATATGCTTCAGTCAGGTCAGCCATTTTAAAATGCGTTGTCTATTAGTCTTTTTTAAATACCAAAATGATTTGTTCTAATTACAGTTTATCCCCTCCTGTTTTATACTCCCACAGTGTAACTCATATGCTTAGTTAAACATGTTGTTTTATTTACAGCCTCAGGAAGGTTTGGAATTGAAAACGGACGTCTCAAGGGAGCTGATATCTCTAAGACGTAGCAATGGGGCTGTTGGTACCTCTTTCAAAATATCCCGAGACCTGGCTAGCCATTCACCTTCTAATGGTAAGTGGGCTTGTTTCTGTGCTGTGGAAACCACGTTGGAAAATGAGTATAAGCTCCGAGGACTAGATAGATATAGGGGTGGGGATGCTGAAGAGGTACGCTCAGGAAGAGGAGGTTCCAGATCATGGCTCTGTGCCATAGCTCTGTCCCCCATCCTTGTGTGCATGCCTTTATCTCTGCTTCCTTACCCCGAACTCAGTCTTTCAGTGCTTGGGGGTAGAAACAGGATCCAGGGACCAAATGCAGGAACTGGAAAAAGGCCAAATAAAAACTGGCTGTGGGTCACATTTAGCCCCCAGGCCTGAGGTTCCCCGCTCCTGGTGTAAAACGTTACTTATATGAGATGCTGCGATGGGGTTGAAGCAGATGTCCTTTGACAGGGCCGGCTCCTATTTTAAGTCAATAGCTAACGCTCTTAAATTGGTTTTGCTTGGCATAAGATCAAGACCTAAAGCATCCTGTTAAATTTAATCAGAATGACATTGGCAGTTATCCAGTGGACTTGATTAAAAGCCTCTTGAAGCTGATGGGAGTCCTTCCATTTACTGCACTGGATCGGGCTGTTCGAGCCAGACAGACTGAACTGAGTCCAACACAACCCAGCTAGTTCTGCTGGGCTCCATTCAGTTTTGAAGCCTTCCTGGCCCTCTTTGACTTATACCAGGCCAGGCTCCTTGTCGGTGGGAGGCCCCGCGCTCATGACATCACGGCAGGACTATGGCTGGAAAGAGGTAGGAGAAGGCCTTAACCTCGCCTCTTTTCAGACAGAGCCCCGCTGCCAAGGATGCTGTGACATCATGGCCCCTAAGCCCCTTGAAAACGAGATGGGCCAGGTTTCTTGTGGGTGGAACAACCTATTTCTCCCTCTGTCTCCTGTCAGTGATCCGTTGGGTAGCTCTACGGATGGCCGTCAGGAGGCAGAAGAAGAATAAAACCTTCTGTGCATGCGTGGAGCTGCCCCTTCCATTTTGATTGTCTTTTCTTCTGCCTTCGGCCGTCGGAGGCGTTTTCAATCTTCTCCCAACCAGCCTGAAAAAGAAGAAAGAAAGTGAGAGTTAGAGAGTTGGGCATTTGGGATGGCGAGTTTTTTTCCCTCGCCTCGGACAGGGAGGCTCACTCACGCCCGCCAGGTTGCCGCGCAACGTGCCCGGGAACCGGGGAGCAGAGTGGACCCTGGGGATAGGCGGCTGCCTATCTGCGGCTACTAGAACGCCGCAGCTTGAATTTAAAGTCTCCCCCCGCTAAGGGTCCTGACACCGCTCAGTGGGGGTCGGGCCAGGCCGTTCTTTGTGGACCAGCCTCCACCATGGAAATCACTGAGGCTGGTGAATCGGCACAGGCAGCGCTGCCCGAGGAAGGGCGCCTGCCAGAGGACTTTACAACCAGGATGGACAGAATCCTGGTAGCGCTGGAGCGCTTAACAGAGGTACAGGGAAAGGGGCCCCATCCAAACCCCTTCCCCGCTGCAAGAATCGGGCGGGAAAGGCCCCTCTCCCGGACTCCCCCCCTCAAATCACAAGGGCGGGAAAAAGCGCCCCAGGCCCTGCACGGGGAGGAATAATCCCTCCTCCCTCAGAAGGGAGAGCAGGAAAATGCCCTAGCAAGGGGAAGGAAAAGGCACCCAAGCGCTCTCTAGGGGGATCATTGTCAAAGCTCCTCTATTCCCCTCAGCAGTCAGAAGGGGACAGTGAGGAGGAACCCCTGAGGCCGAACCCCTGTCAAAGAGGCCAAGGGCTCAGCCACAGTCTGCGCTGGGCTCTGACCACGAGTCTGATCAGGAGTGGGAGGATGTGGAGGATTCTGTACCACAGGGCCCTCCACAGGACTCCGACAGGGACAGGCAGTTCCCTCTGCAATTGAAAGCGGAGTTTATGGCCCAGGTTGTGAAAACACTCCAACTAGTGGAGAGGCCCCCTAAAGACGCATCCTCCGATTTACAGGAGGAGGAGGAGGAGCATGATTACATCTCATCTGTGCATGGGAAGGATTGTGGATTCCCCTTGGACAAGACCTTTGAGAGAATGATTTTGCAGGAATGGAAACATCCAGAGAAGAGTCAGAGAATGAATAAGACCCAATCTTCTCTCTACTCACTGTCTAGAAAGAAGGAGCCCCTCCTAAAAAAAACCAAGGTGGATGCGGCAGCAGTGTCATTGGCCAAGCAAACTGTATTCCCCACAGAGGGGGACTGCTACCCCAATAATTCCACCGACAGATCTGTGGAGAATACGCTACGCAGGGGCCTAGAGTATTCTGCTACAGCTATGAGGATTAGTCTTGTTTCATCCTGTGTGGCCAGGGCGCTCTTGGCTTGGATGCAGGAGGCCCAAGACCCGAGCATATCAGATAGGAGGGCACAGGTGCTGTCAGCACACATTAACTTGGCCACAGCCTTCTTGGTGGATTCTACAATGGATTCCATGACTTGGGCTGCCAGAACCGTGGCTAGCTCAGTGTCGGCCAGGTGAAAACTGTGGCTCAGATCTTGGGAGGGTGACACCACAGCAAAGAACCTTCTCGCAGCTGCTCCCTATAAGGGGTTTAAATTGTTTGGGGTCTGTTTGGAGAAAGTGTTGGCGGATGCCAATGACAAATCAAAGCAAAAGAACCTTCAACAAATGGGCTCCAAAAAGATTTTTTTTCGTGGCCCCAGCTACAGGCCCAGGGGGGCATATAGCTCAGGATTCGGGGCCTTTAGAAGGTCCCAGGGGCAGTACAGATATGATCAGCCTGGCCACTTTGTGCCCCGTAGAGGTGGCAGGGGCCAGGTTTTCAGGCACGAAAAACAGAGAGCAAAGGGGTTTGCACAGGGTCCACGAAAGCAGGAAGCATGACTATTCAGGGGTATTAGAAGTAGGAGGCAGGGGAGGTCGTCTGGGCATGCGCGAGTGAGTAGACGTGCGTGGCTGAGCTCCCTCCCGACCTGAAGTAAAAAGAAGGAAAAAAACAGTAAATGCTTCAACAAAAGTAAGAAAAAAATAGTCACAAAAGAAAAGGGAATGAACTAGAACAAAAAAAACAAATCAGAAAGCATAAGTGAAAAGACCGGGCTCCCGCGGCGAAGCACGCGAAGGGGAGAGGCCCCCATTAACAAAATGGCGTCAGATAAGCAAGACAATACCGGGGACCCAGCCACAACACAGCAAGTAATAGAACTATTTAAATCAACCAAAGAAGACTTAGGGCGGATTCAGACGTGTCTTTAAATCGCACAGAAGCCTCGGCGGCATAGTGCGATTAAAAAAAAACCCGCACTTCCGGGCTGGTGTGAATGCGCTGAGCGCGCACATTTCCACCTAGCCCAAATGTTTGGAGCGCGGTTTGAAAAGCTGCTCGGAGCAACTTTTCAATCCGCACTCCAAACATTCGGGCTAGGTGGAAATGTGCGCGCTCAGCGCATTCACACCAGCCCGGAAATGCGGGTTTTTTTAAATCGCACTATGCCGCCGAGGCTTCTGTGCGATTTAAAGACACGTCTGAATCCGCCCTTAGGGATAAACAAAGAGGGGATTACAGCAATCAAGGCTGGCCTGGGGGAGCTAAAATCACAGATGGAAGGAATAACAAAGAGAATTGAAGAGGTGGAAACCAGAGTAAGCGAGCAAGAAGACAGGGAGAACATCAACGAACAAAGGGTGACCCGCACAGAAGCTGAAGTAAAGACATTACATGAGAAACTGGAGGATTTGGAAAACCGCTCCAGGAGAAATAATTTAAGAATCATGGGGGTACCTGAAGGATCAGAAGCAGTGGGAGTGGGTGACCTAGTGCAGCGAGTTATGCAAGAAATATTTCCTGAAAAACAGGAACTACACCAGCTAGAGCTAGAAAGAGCACATAGGTCCCTTCGCCCCAAACCTAAAGACCAGGATCCCCCAAGAGCACTGATTGTAAAATTTCTTAGATTTCAAGCTAAAGAAAACATATTGAGAGCAGCCAGAAACACTAAAGATTTGAACTTCCAAGGACAAAAGATAACAATCTTCCCAGATCTAGCCTTTGAGACAGTACAGAAAAGGAAAGCTTGGAGAAAATATCTAGACCTCTTCCAAAAAAAGGGAATAAAAGCACAAGTTTTCTTCCCCGCAAAGTTCTCATTCATCTACAAAGATAGAAGAAGATATTTCACACAGCAAGAAGACTTGCAGAGATTTATAGAAAAAAACTTTAAAGAAAATAACTGAGAAGCAAGATACTGGACTAATTAATATTTGGTAACTATATAAATATATAAGACGAGAGGTATAAGAATAAGGAAAATGTTAAAATAGGGTTGGGAGGGAGTGGGGAGCCTACAACACACGTTACTCCAGTTTAAGGGGACCCTTTGGAGAAGAAACTGTTAGAGGGATTGTTTAAAGTTTGAAATTGAAGGGGGGAACTGTTTATTTTTTGTTTGTTTAGAGGGGGGAATAAAGGGGACAGAGAGATGGTGTTAGAAAAAGGATATGGAGGGAGGGGGGAGGGAAATAAGGGGAATAGAATAGACAATAACTATAAGACCAACAAAAACATAGTGAACAGAAATGAGAAAAAGAATAGAGTGAAACTAAATAGAACTGAAAGAAAAGGGAAAAACCCACACTGGATATATTATAGAGGAATTGAGAAGGTAAAGCAGAAAAGAAAAGAAAACAAATACTATGCAAATGGATAAGCTTAAAGTAATTTCTTTTAACGTTTGTGGGCTCAACAACCCAATAAAACGTAAAAGGGTATGGCAACTCATAAAAAAAACACAGCCACACATATTTATGATGCAAGAAACGCATTTGATTATACAAGACAATTATAGATTTAGTAATAAAGAATATAAAATATACTTTGCAAATGGAGGGGAAAAAAAGGCAGGAGTCCTAATAGGCATATCTAAATCCTTGAATATGCAAATTAAAGAAATAAATAAAGATGATCAAGGCCGAGTACTGATAATCAAAGGTCTGATAGGACAGGACAAATACACTATGGCATCAGTGTATGCTCCCAATAATAACACCAGAGCATTCCTAACTAAACTGATTCCAGAGATTACAGAAAAAATAGAAGGAAGAGCCATCATATGTGGAGATTTTAATTCCCCATTAACTTCTATGGATCTGTCTACTAAAGCACCCCTGAATAAGCAACAAGAGAAAATAAAAAAAGTAATTGAAGATAACCAATGGAGAGAAATTTGGCGAGTATTCCATCCACAAGAGCAGGGGTTCACGTTTTATTCAAATCCCCATAAAACATCATCAAAGATAGATCACATACTAGTTAATCAAGAACTATTGCCCATTTGTGAGAGGGCATATATACAGCTTATACCCCTATCAGATCATAACGCTATAGTTGTAGAAATAAATACAAAACTCAACAAAAAAGAAAGCACACAGATTTGGAAACTCAAAATTTTTTATTTAAATAAATAATGGATTCAGGAAAAAATAAAAGAAGGCATACAGGAATATATGCAGAATAATGACCAGCCAGGGATGTCTATAATGACAATATGGGATGCAGCTAAAGCAGTCCTCAGGGGACAGTTTATTTCACTGGGCCCACTCCTAAGAAAGGAAAAGGGAACACAAATCAATCAACTTTACCTGCAGATAAAACAATTAGCGAAACAACCTGCAATAAATGCAGAAAAAATAACTGAGATGAAAACACAGATAAATGTACTAGAGACAGAAGCCACAATTAATAAACTGAGATATACCAAAGCATACTACTACGAAAAAGCAAACAAAGCAGACAGGGTTCTGGCATGGATGATTAAAAAAAAGAGACAAAAGTTAGACATTCCATATATAAGACAAAATCCAGAAGCAGAAATGCTCAAACGTAAAGAGAAAGAGCAATGTTTTCTTGAGTTTTATAATAAAATATATAAAACCACAGAGCCCCCACAAAAGAATATACACGAATTCCTAGATAAGATCAAGATACCTAAAATTAACCAGGCCCCCAAATAGTTCTTAAACAGAGATATAGAAGAAAAAGAAATCAATGATACCATTAAAAACCTACCCCACAATAAAGCCGCCGGACCAGATGGATACCCGTGCGAATTTTACAAAACATTTGCAAAAAGCTTAACCCCAATATTAAAAAGAGTATATAATGAAACAATTAGACAACAAACAATGCCAGACACATTTTACGAGGCCAATATTATGCTGTGCTCAAAAGAAGGAAAAAATAAGGAACTATGCGGTGGGTACAGACCAATCTCATTGATTAACACAGACGCAAAAATATTCACAAAAATCTTGGCAGAAAGACTAAAGTTAATCATAC